>JAMWET010003692.1:0-36559 GCA_024036415.1 Prochilodus magdalenae | reverse complement strand
GGACTTAACTGCAGCCCTATAATAATAATAATAATAATAATAATAATAATAATAATAATAATAATAGTTTACACTTCTATAGCACCTTTCACAAACCCAAGGACGCTTTACAAACACAAAAATAAACCAACAAATAAACAAAAAAATTATCATGAAGAATGAAAATGTTTAGAGAAAAGGTAAGTTTTTAAGTGAGTTTTGAAGACGGAAAGAGAGGGTGAAGCGCGTGTAGATGAGGGTAGGAGTTCCAGAGTGTGGGGGCAGCAACACTAAATGACCTGCCACCCATAAAAGAAAGCCTGGACCTAGGAACAGCTAGGAGACCAGAGTCAGAAGACCTTAGCTTACGTGATGGAACGTAAGGATGAAGGAGGGCTGACAGATAGGTGGGTGCTAGGCCGTATAGGGCTTTAAAGGTAAACAAACTCAACTTTTCATTAGCTTAACATAGCACAACATATAATTTATTGGGCAGCAGGCTATTAACAAAACATCAATCTGTCACTGGTACAATTTGTTAACTCCAGATGACCAGTCACGGCTTGCTCTAAAATGCAAACTAGTTCAAACAGCATGAAATCCAGAATGGACTTTTGCTGGTCGAGCTAAACTAGTTGACCAGCATGGCTACTGGTCATCTAATCTTAATTATAGTATTAAAGCATTAAACATTAGTTTTAATTCAAACCTTCAACAGGATCTCTGGTAAGTTCTATCTAAAGGGCACTGAACGTCCAGCAAGCAGTTTCCTTCATGAAGACCTTGTCAGCAGTGAAGTGTTAGTGGTGTACAGTTTTGTGCATGCATGGTTTTGGTTAGCGGAGCTGATGAAGCAGCTGGTTCGTCTGGGTGTCTTTGCTGGTGAAGGCATTTGACAAGTATGGTCTCAGCGGTCAAAGCTGATTGACCAACAAAGACCGGTTTAGCTACTGGTCACCATGTCATTGCCGGTCAAGCTAATAAACAAACACGTTCCCAGCTGGTTTTATGTGAGGAGTATGGCCTTCGCCGGTTAAACTAGTGTACTAACATGGTCTTTGCTGGTTGTCACGGCAGGGTAAGGTAAGGTTTATCCGCTTTAACCGCAAACGGGTTTCCTAGATGTGGATACATGTCAAATGACAGGCGCTAGGGGTGAACTGTTTGATGGAGAAGTGTTTTTGTGAACTCTACAACCTCAGTGGAGGCCCCACATGCTACGCACCGGTACACATGGGGTGTGTCAGAGGGGATTTCATAAAGGGAAAGGTGAAAAGAGGGGAATCTCTAATAAAGGTAGGCCAACCGTTGTGTGCTCTTCTCTTCTCTTCTCTTCTCTTCTCTTCTCTTCTCTTCTCTTCTCTTCTCTTCTCTTCTCTTCTCTTCTCTTCTCTTCTCTTCTCTTCTCGCTAATACCATCACAAGCTACTCCTCGACAAAGGTCGGTGGAGGCTTATATAGCCGGTGCATCAGGTGCAGCTTGTGTGGGTGATTAGCCCGGTGCATTCTGGGGGATGGAGTTCCGGGCTGTAGTTGCCTCTAGGTGGCGCTGCCGCTGTCGCCCTCTGCTCTGCTTTGCTGTTTACCAGCATTGTCCTTAAGGATGAAGCTATTTGACCAGCATGGTCTTTGCTGGTTTGACTTGTTTCAAGGATGGTCTTTCCTTGGTTATCTGTCGGCCAGCTTGGTCTTTATAGGTGACCTTTTTTTTGTTGGTTTGGCGTTTTTGATGGCCAGGATAGTTTTGGCTATTAAAGCTTCATTACGTTTCTTTTGAGCCATTCCAACATGGGCTTCCCTTTGTGCGTTGGTTTGTTTGTCTTGCTGAATGCAGTTCTTAAGAAAGAAAGTGATTTGTCATTATCCAATATAATCTGTGGGGAATTAATAAAATATTAGCATTAGTTTCTGGGCAAACTTCCAGCAGGTCTCTAAGAAGCTCTGTCTAAGGTTCCTCATGCAGTTCTCTTTGTAAGGCCACTGTCTGCAGTGAAGTGTTAGTGGTCTACACTGTTTTGTGCATGTTTGGTCTCTGCTAAACAAGCGAAGGCCATGCTGCTTCTTACTGCGGTTATTGCTGTTGAAGCTGCTTGACCAATTAAGGACAAGCAAGGTCTCTGCTGCTTTAACTATGTGAGCAACATGGTCTTGACTAGCATGCTCTTTGTGGGGCTAGGTGTTGACTAGAGTTGTCCTTTCGGGTGAATCTGTTTGACTACATGTCATTTGCTGGTTTAGCTGTTGACCAGCATGATCTTTGCAGACGACGGTTTTACTGGTTTAGTAAAACCATCCATGGTCTTTCGTGGTGAAGCTATTCAAACAGCATGGTCCTTGCCAGTTTAACTCATTCAGACATAGACTTCCCTTTGTGCTTGAATAGATGACTTGCTCTACTGGTCTAGGTCTACAGCTTTCTGGTAGAGAATGAGGCTAATGATGTTAAGCTGATTGGCCGCAAAGTTTCTCCATACCATGACACTGCCATCTCCATGTTTCATACTGGTATGTTGCCATTGTGCCTGTACAGCAGATACAACAGGACCCATATCTTTAAAAGGCCTGCTTTTCAATTCATTACCTCAAAAGACAACTGGTAAAACTAATGTAGAATTCTATTAGGCCAAAATAAAATCTCCTGTTTAGGAGAAGAAATGAAACAGTAGCATTAGTTTCAATGCAAGCCTCCAACAGAATATAGGTAGTGCCAGTGATTTCCTCCCTGAAGATATGAGTGAAGTGTTTGTGGTAAACAGAGCTTTGTTCTTTGTTATTTTCACAGTAGCCACCACATTCTTTTTTTACATGATTTAAATTTCTATTTATTTGTGTTTAACATTTAACACAAAAACTAATTTGTATCAGACTGAGTTAGTATGCTGTCTGTAAAGACGTCCGAGAGATAGACTCCTGGAAATCCAACATAAAACAAAGTGAAAGTATTTTAATTTCTCTTTATTAAAATTTTGCAAAAAAAACCCAAAAAACATATTTTGAGTTTTTTTTGTGTTGGCTGTTTGTATACTAGCTTAGACCTAAATCAGTAAGTACAGTACAGTGAATTAAGTGACTCAGTTAGGCTATTAAGATAAAACAGTTCATTTTTAAACACATTCATATGATATGTTATAATACAGGTATTGATTGAATTCATTTAGGTTGATTTTGACCGGGATCTCCGTCACTGAAGCATGACTCCATGCACTGCTAACCTTAATATCCAATACATATACACAGCTACTAATGCAATGGAACACAGTTCACCTTTATTGCAATGTGATGCATTTTGGGACGTGATCTAACACCACAACTCATTAAGCTTCACACCGAGGAGGGGGGACTCAAACAATGCCAAGAGACTTGAGAATCTGATAATGACGCTATGCTGACTGAATATGAAACCTAATTTCGATTCCAAACTCGGCCTTTATTTAACTACCCTCAGAGACTTTAACAGGGCACACGAAACATACTATTACAATCAGTCTTTAATATGGAGGCTGAGCAGAAAACTAAACGCCCCCAGTTTCCTCCTACACATTACCGCGGACATAGTGAATCAGCCAAGACATGTTTTGCATCTGGTGTAGTAGTATAAACTAAAAAACGCTACTCATTATTATTGTCCTTTATTAAAAAGTTCATTAAAAGTTTTACTCTAATCATTTCTTTATGAATGACTTCACTTTATTCTTTACTCCCAGTTATGGTAGTCATAGTAAGGAATCTATAATTCTAGCAAGGGTGAAAAAGGGAAGCAATTAAATGCAAGTCCAGAACAGCGTGCACAGTAACCGTGGTCCGATTCATTTGTGGTTTACAGGGGGGGTAAACGGCTCATAAGCTTTACATATGTTAATGAAGTCAACATAGCGTGAGGAAACAGGCGTTAAGGCCAGTGTAAGAAATGGTGAGAGCATGTTACTTGCTGCTAAGATGCATTTCTTCGACCAAGTTCTAGCTATTTAAATCTAGTACCGTTATTCAGTAAGCCCACCCCACACAGAGAACTGGGAAAGCACAAGTTAAACTGTTTATGTTAGATACTCAGTTGATGTCACTTTGAACATTGTCCAAATGTAGTTTGGACCAGAGGAGGATGGGCTCTGCGGTCAAGGCTGCTTGACCAACAAAGACCGGTTTAGCTACTGGTCACCATGCAGCTGCAGATCAAGCTAATAAACAAACACGTTCCAGCTGGTTTTATGGGAGGAGTATGGCCTTCGCCAGTTAAACTAGTGCACTAACATGGTCTTTGCTGGTTGTCATGGCAGGGTAAGGCTGTGGACCCAAGCTCAGGGTGGGAAGGTTTATCCGCTTGAAAACGGGTTTCCTGGATGTGGATACACATCAAATAACATGCGCCAGGGGTGAACTGTTTGGTGGAGAAGTGTTTTTGTGAACTCTACGACCTCAGGAGTGGTGGCCCCACATGCTACGCACTGGTACACATGGGGTGTGTCAGAGGGGGTTTCATGAAGGGAAAGGCGAAAAGCGGGGAATCTCTAACAAAGGAGACGCCAACCATTCTCTTGCTAACACCATCACCAGCTACTCCTCGACAAAGGTCGGTGGAGGCTTATATAGCCGGCGCATCAGGTGCAGCTCATGTGGGTGATCAGCCACATGAGCTGTATTCTGGGGAATGGAATTCCGGGCTGTAGTTGCCTTGGGGTGGCGCTGCCGCCCTCTGCTCTGCTTTGCTGTTTACCAGCATTGTTCTTATGGATGAAGCTATTTGACCAGCATGGTCTTTGCTGGTTTAACTTGTTTCAAGGATGGTCTTTCCTTGGTTATCCGTTGGCCAGCTTGATCTTCACAGGTGACCTTTTTTTTGTTGGTTTGGCGTTTTTGATGGCCAGGATAGTTTTGGTTAGTGAAGCTTCATTACGTTTCTTTTGCGCCATTCCAACATGGGCTTCCCTTTGTGCGTTGGTTTGTTTGCGTCACGCTTCCGGGTTTCCCTGTCTGCCTACACATATAAGCCCCATGACTTTTGGTGTTTCTCCGCAAAGCTTTGCCAAACCTAGTTTGCAATTCTGAGCGTTTCATTCTGTTTTCACTTTGCTGGTTTAGACCTTGTTCTAAACTCTTTCCTGACTTCTATCTTTGCTTGTTCCTTATCTGACCGTGTATTTCTCTGTTGTTGCTTGACCTTCACTTCCTCTCTCTCTCTCTCTCTCTCTCTCTCTCTCTCTCTCTCTCTAGCATTGTCCTTCTAACCTGTCTGCCTCCATTGCTAGCCTCCCCTGGTTTCCGACCTGTGCCTGTCCCAGACTCTGACTTAGACATCGCCCCCTCTAGTGTGTCCAACATTGTTGCTTGTATAGATTATATATATCTTGTGTTAATAAACCACTTTAATACTTTTAACACTGCACTCATCATTCCAGAGTCTTTTGTCCTGACAGTTATTCTTGCTGTATGCAGTTCTTAAGAAAGAAAGTGATTTGTCATTATCTAATATAATCTGTGGGGAATTAATAAAATATTAGCATTAGTTTCTGTGCAAACTTCCAGCAGGGTCTCTAAGAAGCTCTGTCTAAGGTTCCTCATGCAGTTCTCTTTGTAAGGCCACTGTCTGCAGTGAAGTGTCAGTGGTCTACACTGTTTTGTGCATGTTTGGTCTCTGCTAAACAAGCAAAAGCCATGCTGCTTCTTACTGCGGTTATTGCTGTTGAAGCTGCTTGACCAATTAAGGACAAGCAAGGTCTCTGCTGCTTTAGCTATGTGAGCAACATGGTCTTGACTAGCATGCACTTGCGGGGTTAGCTGTTGACCAGCATGATCTTTGTAGACGTCTTTTCTGGTTTAGTTATTGGCCACCATGGTCTTTCGTGGTGAAGCTATTCAACCAGCATGGTCCTTGCCAGTTTAACTCATTCAGACATAGACTTCCCTTTGTGCTTGGATAGATGCCTTGCTCTATTTGTCTAGATCTACAGCTTTCTGGTAGAGAATGAGGCTAATCATGCTAAGCTGCTTGGCAGCAAAGTTTCTACTTACCATGACACTACCATGTCCATGTTTCACTACTGGTATGATGCTGCTATTGTGGCTGTACAGCAGATACAACAGGATCCATATCTTTAAAAGGCCTGCTTTTCAATTCATTACCTCAAAAGACAACTGGTAAAACTAATGTAGAATTCTATTAGGCCAAAATAAAATCTCCTGTTTAGGAGAAGAAATGAAACAGTAGCATTAGTTTCAATGCAAACCTCCAACACAATATAGGCAGTGCCAGTGATTTCCTCCGTGAAGATATGAGTGAAGTGTTTGTGGTAAACAGAGCTTTGTTCTTTGTTATTTTCACAGTAGCCACCACCTTCTTTTTACATGATTTAAATTTCTATTTATTTGTGTTTAACTTTTAACACAAAAACTTATTTGTGTCAGACTGAGTTAGTATGCTGTCTGTAAAGATGTCTGAGAGATAGACTCTTGGAAATCCAACATAAAACAAAGTGAAAGTATTTTAATTTCTCTTTATTGACATTTTGCAGAAATGAAGAAACCCAAGGTGATATATACTTTGGGTTTTTTTGTGTTGGCTGTTTGTATGCTAGCTTAGACCTAAACCAGTAAGTACAGTACAGTGAATTAAGTGACTCAGTTAGGCTATTAAGATAAATAAAAAGTTCATTTTTAATCACATTCATATGATATGTTATAATACAGGTATTGATTAAATTCATTTAGATGGAGGAATACTTCAGTAATTCAGAGAATTCAAAATGAACAAGTTCAGAGTGTCTGTCATGGTGGAATGCATTAAAAGTGTGCAAGTGGGCACATACTGCTAGATACTTAGATTACAAGACGATGCTCACTATTAGAACCTTGAATTAGTCCAGGCTAAAAAACTACCTGTTCAGTCGAGCCTTTGGTAATTAGTTTTCCTGTTTGCTGAAAGGTGCAGATATGTGGTTTACCTGACAGAGAGTAAACAGAGAGTGTTGGTGCTGTCATACAGCTGCTGTTATGTGTTCACACAGGTTTGTTGACTCTCAGGTGTTTGTTGCCTTCTGGCTCGCCCTCTTAGTTATGCTGTAATAGCCAGGTCGACCAGAGTACACACTGTTACCACCTTATAATATTCCCAGGTTATCTAACAGAACTAATTACATTTGTGTTTCTTTTCCCGAACTTAACAACTGCCCATCCTGTGTGGTCTGATGCGGAACAACTGCCCATCCTGTGTGGGCTGATTCCTTGTAACTGCCCATCCTGTGTGGTCTGATGTGGAACAACTGCCCATCCTATGTGACCTGATTCCTTATAACTGCCCATCCTGTGTGGCCTGATTCCTTATAACTGCCCATCCTGTGTGGCCTGATTCCTTATAACTGCCCATCCTGTGTGGCCTGATGTGGAACAACTGCCCATCCTGTGTGGTCTGATGTTTGTTTTGGTGTTCCCTCATTGAGCCATCAGAACCTGAGACAGCTTTATGATGCTCCCTCCACCATAGGACAAGTTGTTGGTGTACAGTCTCTGTTTACTTCCAAACATGGTGTTGTGCATTTGTGTTCCACTTTTGTCTCATCTGCCCAATAAACATTTTCCCAGCAGCACTGTGAAATGAAGTAATCCAGGTAGTTCCTCACTGTATTCCAATAATTCAACTTTTATCATTTCTTCTATTTTGCATTATTTAACACTAAATGGTTTCGAATCTAGATACAAAATAATGTCAGGAGAACAACACAAACTTTTGAATTATTGAAGGACAAAATGTTTTGCAACCACCATATCACAACTGACTTTGGCAGGTTTAGCAACAACAGCTACAACCATATAACTGAACATCCCACCCTAGTTGCTAAATTAAATTAACCGCCAACTTAACCTCCACCTATATCATCAGGATGGGGTTTAAATTGAGACTTCGATTAGACAAGTCGTTCAGACCTGGACTTGCCGTTGTGTTCTGCATGGTTGTCTTGCTGTACTGCAGTTCTACTAAGTTTTGCTATATTTAAATATAATATATATATTTTACAATATTGTAAATAAGCTCAGCATTATACAAAAAACAATAGTTGCACAAACAGTTTAACCCAGCCACAATTACAGACATTCAGATGTCCTCCATGAGTCATCCTGTTACTGCAGCACCATTGGCAGACGGCTGCACCACGCAGGACTACATGCACACAGACTAACACCACGTCACTGACACCAAAAACTGCAATGGTGTTGTGCTAGACTGTCATGAAGTGACTGAGAACAGCAGCGGGTCATATTGGGTGACAAGTCCTGCTTTTGGTCCAGAGGGCCTGGTGGATATTCTGGACCATTCCTTCCTGCAGATGTAGATCTACTATCAGTATGTTTTTTGTAGATACCTTAAGAGGACGTCCACTCCTAGGAGGGAGGAAAATGTTATAGCTCCAGCACCTTCGATGCCTTTTAAAGAATGGTGTGGGGCAGGGACTGGTCATGAATAAATGAATGGATGAACAATGTAATAATGTCTTCCTGGCAGAACGTGGGCTAAAGTGTTGGCCCATTGTTCTTTTTAAAATGGCTTTAATACATGAACATGATTAAAGTCAGGACACTCCAGAACCTTCATTCTGTTTCCTAAGAGATATTCAGACGTGGAGATTCTGGAAAAGAGCTGAATTCATGGTCCGTCTTTTCAGCTCATCAGTGCTCAGAACATTTGGTATAGCCCAATACTAATACATTAATTACACTATCCAATCTCAATCAATCAATCAATAAATCAATCAATCAATCAATCAGCCTATGTGTAAAACTCGGTGTACACTGATGGTGACCCTCTAAGAAGAGTAAATACACTGTGTAGTTAATCATTTCAAGTATAAAAAAGAAAATATGATCATGAACTTATCAAGTGATACAAAGAAATAAAAACTAGGTAATTGAATAAGAGAAATCAGGGTTACTAATTAAAACTATAAAAAAAATAATTCAGTAATAAAGCATAATAAAAAAGTGAGAAAAATAGGAGAAAAGAGTATAAGAGAAAAACAAGCATGATAACGAGTCACTGGAACGAGCCTGACGATGTCAGAAGCCAGGGTGTTTCTAATCTCCACCTAAAAGATGAAATGAAACATCAGTTTAAACGTAAACATCCAACAGAATGTCTGGTCAGCTGTGTCTAAAGGTGGCTGATGAGTAAATACAATTTCCTTCATTAGAGCGCTTTCCGCAGTGAGGTGTTTGTGGTGAATACAGTGTGTCTGAGGGCATCTATGACACAGTGAGATGCAGCAGAGAGGCTATAAAGCCAGGAAAGAAGGTTGACCTTCATAGCTGACTCATCATACCGATAAAGAGCTTCAGGTCTGCAGGAGATCAAGGTAAGCACAGAGCTGTAATTAAAGGAGGAAGGCACTGATTCTAAAACTCAGCGGGTTACTTCAGAAGAAACAGAAGGTCGCTGCAGGTCAGGATATATATACACACAAACACATTTCATTATTTGGTCTACTGACGCTCTTAGACTAAATAAACTGTACCTACCCGCGCTACAGTGTAAAGAGTGCTGTGACTGAAACATACCTAACAGCTTGTAATTCGTCCACCAAAACCAGCTGGGATTGGATTGGGCATGGACTGGACAAGTTTCTGGATGTAGGCCACATCAACGTTCACTCTTACATCAGAGAATTATGCAGTTGGGCCAGATTTGGTGGATGCCCTTTTGGGATCTTACTGGTCATTTCAGGGCATCCCACAGATTTTCAAGAGGATTCAAATCTGGGGCAAGTCCAAATGCTCCTGAATGCCAATCAGTGCCATTTGCAACCCAGAACTATCATCTTGTAATACCGGAATATAGGAATGTTATGTTTCTCTGTATAAGAACATCACAGAGGGGACTCGTTTTAGTAGCTCAGTAGCTCATTTAGGAGCTTACATGGTAGTGTAATGGAAGTTTTGCCATATTGGAAGATGATCTAATCTGTTACATTATATTACAAGGTGAAACCAATCAGTAAACAGCCTTAAAGCAGTTTTTTACTGGACGTGGAAAACATCTTCAGATTTAACCACATGGCCACATGTGGGAGACACATGGGAGACTGGTCTGGGTGACAATGCTGTGCTACTGCTAACACTACATTTCCCTACCTGTAATACGAATAATAAGTCTATTTACACAGTACCTTTCATACACTGCGGGGATTCAAAGTGCTTTACAATTGAGAAAATACTGAGATTATGGAACTGTGGCTTATAAAGATGTAAGAGAATTTACATTAAAGAATGACATTAAGTTAAAGACAATAAAGTTACTACAAGAAAGACTTGTAATAGAGCTAACAGTGTTTTAAACTGAGCTGCTCAATTAGAAACACTCTAATTTAAAACTGTCTAGTACCGGGGTTCTACTTTACCTTAGAAAGCACTGACTAGTTCCCAATGACATGAGAGTTCTGCCCGGCTCATATTGGATACTTGTAGCATGTCAGATACAAGATCCAGTGATTTAGAGGAAGTCTATTCTGGAATATCCAATGTAAGGATTTCGGAATGGGGTGATGTGTTTGGCACCTGCATTTTAGAACATCTCTGATCTTGTTGATGTTCTTATATAATGTTGACTTGGCAACGACTTTAATATGAACTGCTTAAACTGAGATTGGAGTTCATTAGAACACCAAGGTCACATACTAGTTCTGTAGATTTTAGGGCTCCCAAATGCAGCACGTCTGTGCCTCATTGCTGTTCCCCAACAAGCTAATGTCTGTTTTACCTTCATCCAACTACGGGAAGTTTTGTCTAAAGTACTTAAAGTGAGTCAAGGGAAAAGTTGTATGGGCAGAGGGTCAAGTAGATCTAAGGGTTGCCTCCATAGCTGTGGAAAGATCTCCCTTAGTCTTGTAGGACTTGGCAGAGGGAAAACATGTATAAAGGAAATAAGAGTGGCCCAGAAACGGAACCCTGTGGGACACCACAGGTCACTGAAACGGTTTCAGAAACTTTAGTTTGAACAAACTAGTTTCTTCCTTGCAGGCATGAACTGAACCATTTCAGTAAAGTTCCTGAGAGTCCAACCCAGTTCTCAAGTCTACCCAGGTGAATTTTATGGTTGGTGGGATCAAAGACAGCATCAAAGACAGCAGTGAGATCAAGCAGTAGTAGAACAAATATTTTTCCAGAGTCTGTATTTAAACTAATGTGGTTGACCATTAAATAGAGCAGTCTCGGTGCTATGGTCAGGTCGAAATCCTGACTGAAACATTCATCTTGGAATAATTAAACGTTGTTGGTGTTTACACTGGATTTCCTGTTGTTTCCTATGCACTCTGAATGTAACCAACATAATTCAAATAAATGACATTGTGTACATTCTGATCACTCTTTCTAACCACCACAGATACATACTTGTGAAGGATGAGAGTTCTGCTCACCATCGCCACTCTGGTGGTCATTGCTGGTGTAGACAGCGTCCCCCCTCTCTGGAAAGATCAGGAGTTTCAGAAGCACACTGGAAAGTAAAGTTTGGTGAGGAAATAATTTCATTAGCTGTATATATCTTATGAATCATACTTAGCTGTATATATCTGAAAGAAACTGGATCTTAACATTTTTTTTCTATGTCATCTTAAACCGTATTTAGACTGTATTAAATGTATTGTTATTTATTTAGTATAAATTATTTACACATCTCCCAGTATTATCTGTAGGCATAGGCAATGGGGAATCATGTTTGTACACGTGTCTAAAAATGTTTGGTTTTGACACATTTTGAGATGACAAAATAAATGTGAGCAGTTTGCTTTGCGGTCCTCCGATACAGACATACATACATACATACTGTATACACATACTGTACACACATACACACATACATACTGTACACACATACATACATACATACACACATACATACTGTACACACATACACACATACATACTGTACATACATACATACATACATATAAATATATATACATACATACATGTAAATTGTATATTATTTACTCATAATGTCAATTAATAGTATTATTATTTGGTTAAATATTTAAAAAAATATTGCTCTCTGTCTTTCTTTCTCTCTCTCTCTCTCTCTCTCTCTCTCTCTCTCTCTCACACTTGCTGGAGAGCGAAGCAAAGCAAGTGTTTCACTTTCTCTCTCTCTCTAGTGCTCTCTCTCTGTCTCTCTTCACTCTCTCTCTCTCTCTCATCTGTCTTGTGGTCATTGTCTCTATTTCTCTCTCTCTCTCTCGCCTCTCGTCTCTCTACTCGTCTCCTCTCTAAGTGGCAAATCCTACCTGTCCTTTCTCCCTTTCTCCAGCGCACTCTCATTTTTCCCTTTTTTCACCAGGGCACTCTCTGTCTTTCTCCCTCTCTCCAGTGCTCTCTCTCTCTCTCTCTCTCTATTGTGCCACACATTGACTCTTTTTTTTCTGTCATGTTGCAGTCTTTTCTTTCTCTCTCCTGCATACACTATTTCTCTCTTTCATTCAGTCTGTTTCTCTTTCTATCTCATTGGTTGTGGTATATTGTAGTTGAGGGTTTTTCCTCAATAAGTTGTGTATGAGACGCCCAGTAGGGGGTGCTGTTGTAAAAACCCCTCTGTTCCGGCGATGGAAAAACAAATGGTGGTCAAGCAACGAGAGTGTAAACTATGTTGGTTGCATGGAAAAATAAAGTTACACAAACCTAGCCTACTGAGCCTACTGCGGTCATTTCTTTTACCACAAACCCTATTATTTTGTTGGGTAATTAGTACACGACATTGGTAAATCTCTCTTTCTCTTCCTTCCTCTCTTTAGAAGAGTGGGTGAAGGTTTTGGGGGTAAAATATTCGAGGCAACAGCCCCGGAAGCCCAAGTTAGGCCACGCCCCCCAAGCTAAAATCTTAGGCATCTAGATAAAATGCCAAATTTACCATAGACATTTTTATCTGAGCTCAGCAGCAGAAACTCTCATCTAAAATATTCAGTCATTCATCTTCTGAGCTGCTGAGCACGATGATCCTTCTGGGTCATAGTGGGTGCTGGTGCCTATCCCAGCATCATGTCTCTCCATTGACTGAACATTGTGAAGGCTGAACCTGAGTTGGTTCATGAACACACTGAAGTTACCAAGATTCTCTCTCAGGTAAGAGTTACGGTTCTTCGGAGGAGGAGTCTCAACGTAAGATGATCTGGCTGAACAACCTCAAGCTGGTCCTGGAACACAACCTGCTGGCTGACCAGGGGATCAAGAGCTACAGACTCGGCATGAACCACTTTGCAGACATGGTGATCTCTCGCATGCACACACACACACACACACACACGCACACACAGAAACGCACACACACACACGCACACACACACACACACACACACACCTTTCATTACTCAGAGTCTTTCCTTTAGCTCTGTTTAGTATGTGCTGTTCTTCCTCTTTAACAGGACAACCAGGAGTACCAAGAGATGTTGAAGGGCTGCCTGGGATTCTTTAATGAGTCTGAGATCCAGAATACAACGTTCCTCGAACCAGTAAGAGGCGTTGCTCTGCCCATGACTGTGAACTGGAAGAAAAGGGGCTACGTGACTAAGGTTAAGGACCAGAGTCACTGTGGCTCCTGCTGGGCCTTCAGTGCGGTGAGTTACAGAGCAGGACAACCACAGAGGTAGAACGGGATGGAGGGATCATTTTAGGGAACAGTGGCCGGCAGGGCCGAAAATGTGAGCTGAAACTCCTTTAGATAAACCTACTTTTTGAAGTAGTTTACTATTCTGGGACTTTCCATCCCGTCTCTTTTAATTCCACAACCAATGTACATTAAAAAAACAATTATTGTTCAAAAAAAGTTGTTTTTGAAATGTGAGTTTTCGCTTTATGTGTTCGTCCTTTACACTAACCTATCAAAAACTCCCAAAGTATCGAACAGGTTTTTTACTGGGCTGGAGTTTAGAGAATCAGCCTTGTGACAGGAGGGTCGCTGGTTTGATTCCCTGGCTGACAGTAATAACTTAAGTGCCCTTAAGCAAGGCACCTAACCCTCAGTTGCTACCTGGGCACTGTGGACAGGACTAAAAACATTAACATTTACATTTACATTTAAGGCATTTAGCAGACGCTCTTATCCAGAGTGACTTACAACCGTGCTTAGTGTTCCGTTGGATAATATTCCAGCTAGTAGGAACTTTAGAGCCTAAACTCACCACAAGCTCAGACACTGCCCGAACAAGGGCCAGTGCTGGTACCTAGAGATTAATACACAGACATAAAGTAAGTAAACCATTACCTGGCAACCCCAGCCCAGTGCTCATTCCCCATAGCACACTACTGCTCCTGGCAAGTGTGCTCACTTACCCATAGTGTGTGTATGTGGCGTGGTTCGCTTCACAGATGGGTTAAATGCTGAAAACACAATTCACAAAAGTTCTACATTTGAAATACCCGGTCAAAATTGTCCCAGCTGTCTCAAACTGTGGTCTCTAACCAGACACCAGCAGGGTGGCGCTATTGCACTATGTAGCAGGATTTTTGTTCCTGGCTTCTGTGTGTTGCTTTACTAATTGCTTATGTATTAGATGTAAACAAAAACAGCTACATGTATCACCAACTTTGTTTCTGTGAGCAGGGCAATGGAAAAAAGTTCTTAATTCATTTTATTTAATATTTGGGACGTGGAATTGGACCTGAAATAAGACCTTAAATTTGTTACAAAACCTTTTTTTTTTTTTACTTTTTGAAATAGCTTGATATTCTGGGACTTTTCCATTAACAACCGAAGTACATCTTAAGTATAAGGGTTTTTTGTGTAAAAGCTGTTACAAGAATTTTGAGTATTACACTTATACATTGTAATATGCATCTTAGAAGGACCATGTTCTTCTACTGGGCACTTCAAACAGATAAGGATAGCGTAAATTTCTAACAGCAGAAGTAATATGAGGGAAGTCCTGTTTAATAACCAAATATGAATAAATACAGAGATGTAAAAGTGAAACGACTTTTGATTGATTCTAAATTCATGAAATGCACTTAAAAGTCAAACGTATATCAGAAAAAAAAGGTCAAACACCTTCTTTATTAAGATATAGTGACTCAAACATGCTCTACCAAACAGTTGAGCAGAACATTAAAGGGTTAAAGAGTAGCTGCACACTTGAAATTCATTTTGACATCCATTTATCTTCTTTCATCCCACTCTTTCAGACAGGGGCTCTGGAGGGTCAGATGTTTAAGAAGACAAAGAGACTGGTAAGCTTGAGCGAGCAGCAGCTGGTGGACTGCTCCCAGTCTTATGGAAACTATGGCTGTCAAGGTGGTTGGCCACACAGGGCCTTTAAGTACATCAAGCACAAAGGCCTGGAGAAAACAAACACCTATCCCTACCTGGCCAGGGTGAGTCTACAGCTACAGATAAGCTAAGGCATATGTGTTGTCTGAAGTTAGTTACAATGCTAATGTAGCCAAGAAGCAAATGGTAACCAACTGGATGTGATGGTCCTTTGGTTACACTTTAAATGGGCCTACCACTCCTAACACACACACACACACACACACACACACACACACACACACACATACAAACACACACCCTTCCCCTAAACTCAATGCGCAGGCATCTTGTCTGCACTAGCAAAATAGAAAGAGAAAATGATGCTACTGCCAGATGAAAACTGGAAAATGGAAAGATGAGAGCCACTAAAGCTTAAAAAGGAAAAAGTAAAGTACAGCTTTGCGTGGTGATGGCAGAGCTGCACACTTTTGCCTCTTTCCCCAACAGCATGAAGCAAAATTCTCCCCACAGTCATTCAGCAGCTGTATTATTTTTATGCATGTCAAACAAGCCACTCTGCAAAAACTCCTTTTATGGAGGTAGCATGAAACTCCCCCACCCTTTCTGCCCAACCCCCTAACCCATGGAACACCCAAGAACCATAGAAATTACAGGAAACTTGAATATGACATCGGATGGTTGGTTGGCAGCCTCAATGCTAATGGCTTTTGCAAACATAGTTTAACTAGCTTTACTGCCACGTGGTATAACTACTGGTAGCAATGCTAATGAAACCTGTTAAACCCACCTCAACACGTCTTTTACAGTCATGTAACTCACTGTGAGCAATAGAGGAGTCACTGGTGCTAACCATGCAGTGATCATTCTTTTGTACCCCTGTTAAGCAGGGATAGGTTTTAGAGTAGTCTGGGATTTCTAAGAGAGTTGGAATGTCTGTGTATAGAGTAGGATGTCTGTGTATAGGGTTGCCACCCGCTCCGTAAACTACAGGGGCAATTAAACGTTGGCGATTAAAATGTTGCATCCTGCGTCGTATTAAAGCAATACGGGACGCATTTTATTCTGTATTTCCGTAAAGGTCCGATATAAATGTGTGTCACACATGTTTTGCCACACTTTCCACCAACCAGCATACACCCCCGGATGTAGGACTGAGAGTTAACAAACTGGACTGTCTGGCCTAAAACCAGATGTGTGGCCACCCTATGCTGCCTCCTACAGAAGCCTGTGCTTCATTCTGCTTTTGTGTTTATCAGTTAGCATGGGTGTAACTGCATACATATCCAAATTCCATAATTTTTTCATATATATTGATCCATTTTCATAACAGTAAGTAACATTCAGGGAATCATTAGCAATGCACTAATTAGTACTCCTATTGTTAGCCTTACAGCTTCAGTGGAAAACCTTTTTTATTGATATTATTATTTTGGGTCATCTCCTATCGGGACAAGGGGAAAAATATCCCTTTCAACTTTTAACCAGAACGGTTGCAGCAGCCTGACTGCCTGACTGCCTTCATCTCTCCTCAGGAAGGAAAGTGCAAGTTTGATGCACACAGAGCCTGGGCTAAGTGCTCCCATTATAGAAGTGTGCCACCCTCAGAAAAGGCCCTGAAGTACGCCGTGGCCAAAGTTGGACCTATTTCTGTTGCTATAAATGCCGGACATCACAGCTTCCAGCTCTATAGATCAGGTAAACCCCAGAAAACTGTCCTGCTATATATGATATATAATACATGATATATTATATTAGACTTAGAGGCATAATTACCTTTGACATGCCTCTCAGTTTACCACAAATGTCTCTGAGCCTTGCTTTCTCAGTCACAGAAACACATAACTCCTCAGAATAGACCTGGCCTGAGAAAGCGGGCAGCAGGATATCAATCAGAGAAAGGAATCATGGAAAAGTGTCAGTAATTGTTTTTTTTTTTAAAGTGTCCATTTAGAATGTGATGCAACATTTCAAACAAGTTGGGAGGCTGATGTTTAGAACTATGTTGTTTAGCTCTTCGGGCCCCTTAATGTCTCAAAACCAAAACCAGAAAAGAGCTTCAATGGCAAGTAAGTGCCCAGCCAAGTAAAGCTGGACTCGTCAACCAACACACAAATACTAGGGGATCTTTTGCTTACTATGGTGCACCATTGTTTGGAAATGGGGTCGTAACCCCAGCTATTTAGCATTCAGCTCAGTCAATGGGGCAGTTTCCATTTCTAGGACCTTCTAATTAGACATTTAACATGGAGATCCCTAACAGATTTTACCAAATTAATTTGATAGAATTCTGTAAACTGTGTGTGTTTTCTGTGGTCTGATGTCTAGGCCTGGGTTATTGTTTCATTTATCAGACACTGTAATTATTGACTGATTAATGACTGAACATTTAAACTAACAGCTGGTAACCTGAATGATTGCAGGTGTGTATGATGAGCCAGCCTGCGGCACCAGGGTCAATCACGCCGTCCTGGTTGTTGGTTATGGCACTCACAGTCCTGGAAAGGATTACTGGCTGGTCAAGAACAGGTAAATGAACAAGCTAACCAGACATCACAACAAGAACAGTTCCTGATTAAGGCGGGGGTATGATAATTAGAAGACTTTATGAATGTCCAACACTGACAGTCGTTTATTTCACAGCTGGGGTACTCGCTGGGGTGATAGCGGTTACATCAAGATGTCCAGGAACAAGGGGAACCAGTGTGGTATCGTCAAGTATGCTGTCTACCCTGTGGTTTAACAGGTATAATATTATTGAAGAGGTTTCAGTCGTCACACACAGAGATCTATTCAGTTCTGTTTAAAACTGAACTGCATCCATTAACATGTTCTCTTTAACTGTAATACAGTAATAAGGGAACTTCATGTAAATTTAATTCTGTTAAATGTTTTTTTTTCTACAGACTGAAGAGAGACAGAACCTGAACCACCGTGGAGGAGATCTCAGTCTTATATGTTATTTACCCATGCAGCAATCAAAAAAAAAAAAAAAAAAACCTTCCAGTTCTTCTAGAATGGATCTAGCTTCAGCTAAATCACTGTTTTTAATATGCTCAAGAACAGAATAAACAAATCAGCATTCACAAAACATATAACGACTGATTCATTCCTACACCTCAGACCCAGAGATCCAGCAGCACGGCACTGACACATACTGGGATCTCCGTCACTGAAGCATGACTCCATGCACTGCTAACCTTAATATTCAATACATGTACACAGCTACTAATGCAATGGAACACAGTTCACCTTTATTTCATTTTGGGACGTGATCTAACACCACAACTCATTAAGCTTCACACCGAGAAGGGGGGACTCAAACAATGCCGCCGTGTGCTGCCAATTTACTTTGTGATCAGCCAGACACACCTGCACAGGACTCGGCCGAGAGCCGAGAGACTTGAGAATAGGCCACAGACGCAGGGTGGAGAGGAGAGTGCGAGCTTAGGAAGCAGTTTAGAGATGAGGAATCAACCAAATAATACTAACTGGTCACTCGTTCAGTACATATTGCACATCTATTATCTGTCCTAAGCTTGTCCACTGTAACGAATGGAAGTATGGTGTTAGGTGGGTGCTCTCGTAGAGAGGTGGATACTTAGCTTCCATGAAGAGACAGGCAGGGAACACGTCGTGAAGGGGTTTCAGAGTCAGTTTAATGAACAATGAGAGCACCGAGACTTCGCTCGTCACAAGTTCCCAGATAACACCAGTTGGAGAACCCAGGCTACAACCTAGTACAGTTCACCACACGCACATTCTCTCCGGCGCTTTCCTCCACACTCTCCATTATTCGCTCCACCGTGCACATGCGCACTGCACCTGTCTTAATGTGACCGTTACACCACACTCTCTAGGGCATAATCAGAATTATGTAGTATGAAGTTATTATAAACATTATTATTCAGACTGTCATATATATTATTTACAATATGTGTAGTATATTGTTAAGACATACCGTCTAAAAACTATTTAAAACAATTTAATAAAAAAAAAATAATAACATAAAATAATTACAATAATAATAATACACACACACACACACACACACACACACACACACACGCTTTTGCCTTTACAGATTATGGGTATGTATGGTGGTTTTCTCACCTCAAAACACTAAATTACCCATGAGTCATCACTGCTTGTTCTGCTCAGTTTATCACCAGTGACTCATCACTTCTTGTGTTTTTGTCTAAAAGTAGTAACAGAGCAGTTTTCTCACATCAGCCCTCTGATCACGACGCTATGCTGACTGAATATGGAACCTGATATCGACTTCAGGCCACACTCAGCCTTTATTTAACTACCTTCAGATACTTTTACAGGGCACATACTTTTATAATCAGTCTATACATGATTAATCTATGCATGCCTTCTGTGAAATAAGATCAAATACAACCCATGCAACCCTCTATAACACTAAATCACCCATCCTTAAAGATAATAAGACCTGACTCCCTAAACAACAGCTTTAACCTCACAGGTAAATAAGATTATTTAAAAATTATATATATATACACATACATACACACTGCTGGTGTAGTAGTATAAACTGAAAAGAGCTACTCATTATTATTGTCGTTTATTAAAAAGTTCATTAAAAGTTTTACTCTAATCATTTCTTTATAAATGACTTCACTTTATTCTTTACTCCCAGTTATGCTAGTCATAGTAAGGAATCTATAATTCTAGCGAGTGTGAAAAAGGGAAGCTAGTAAATGCAAGTCCAGAACAGCGTGCACAGTAACCGTGGTCCGATTCATTTGTGGTTTACAGGGGGGGGTAAAACGGCTCATAAGCTTTACATATGTTAATGAAGTCAACATGAGGAAACAGGCGTTAAGGCCAGTGTAAGAAATGTTGAGAGCATGTTACTTGCTGCTAAGATGCATTTCTTCAACCAAGTTCTAGCTATTTAAATCTAGTACTGTTATTCAGTAAGCCCAAACCCACACAGAGAACTGGGAAAGCACAAGTTAAACTGTTTATGTTAGATACTCAACTGATGTCACTTTGAACATTGTCCAAATATAGTTTGGACCAGAGGAGGATGGCCAATTTATGGCCTTGCCTCTGTGATGCTTTACAAAGGTGCCAGAGGGCTTTCAGAACGTGAACTGCACGTACAGTCTAGATGTGAGAGTGCTCCGGAATGTTAATCAGGCCAATCAGTCACACCTGCAGCCCTGCGAACATCAGAACCATCGTATTGGGATACAGGAATATGCGGTAAGATGATGAGCAAAAGGCAAAACCTGATAATCCAGCAGCTCAATGTAGTATTACCGCAATAACTGGTACCAGACGGAGATTAAAACTACTTAAGGCCTGGTCTTAAGAGGGCTGTTCTTGACCTGGTCTCACTGTGAGTCTGGACTTAACTGCAGCCCTATAATAATAATAATAATAATAATAATAATAATAATAATAATAATGATAATAATAATAGTTTACACTTCTATAGCACCTTTTACAAACCCAAGGCCGCTTTACAAACACAAAAATAAACCAACAAATAAACAAAAAAATTATCATGAAGAATGAAAATAGAGAAAAGGTAAGTTTTTAAGTGAGTTTTGAAGACGGAAAGAGAGGGTGAAGCGCGTGTAGATGAGGGTAGGAGTTCCAGAGTGTGGGGGCAGCAACACTAAATGACCTGCCACCCATAAAAGAAAGCCTGGACCCAGGAACAGCTAGGAGACCAGAGTCAAAAGACCTTAGTTTACCTAATGGAACGTAAGGATGAAGGAGGGCTGACAGATAGGTGGGTGCTAGGCTGTGTAGGGCTTTAAAGGTAAACAAACTCAACTTTCCATTAGCTTAACATAGCATAACATAACATTTATTGGGCAGCAGGCTATTAACAAAACATCAATCTGTCACTGGTACAATTTGTTAACACCAGATGACCAGTCACAGCTTGCTCTAAAATGCAAACTAGTTCAAACAGCATGAAATCCAAAATGGACTTTTGCTGGTCGAGCTAAACTAGTTGACCAGCATGGCTACTGGTCATCTAATCTTAATTATAATATTTAAGCATTAAACATTAGTTTTAATTCAAACCTCCAACAGGATCTCTGGTAAGTTCTATCTAAAGGGCACTGAATGTCCAGCAAGCAGTTTCCTTCATGAAGACCTTGTCAGCAGTGAAGTGTTAGTGGTGTACAGTTTTGTGCATGCATGGTTTTGGTTAGCGAAGCTGATGAAGCAGCTGGTTCGTCTGGGTGTCTTTGCTGGTGAAGCTATTTGACCAGCATGGTCTCAGCGGTCAAAGCTGATTGACCAACAAAGACCGGTTTAGCTACTGGTCACCATGTCATTGCCGGTCAAGCTAATAAACAAACACGTTCCCAGCTGGTTTTATGTGAGGAGTATGGCCTTCGCCGGTTAAACTAGTGTACTAACATGGTCTTTGCTGGTTGTCACGGCAGGGTAAGGCTGTGGACCCAAGCACAGGGCGGGAAGGTTTATCCGCTTTAACCGCAAACGGGTTTCCTAGATGTGGATACACGTCAAATGACAGGCGCGAGGGGTGAACTGTTTGGTGGAGAAGTGTTTTTGTGAACTCTACAACCTCAGGAGTGGAGGCCCCACATGCTACGCACCGGTACACATGGGGTGTGTTGGGGGCGGGGTTTCATGAAGGGAAAGATGAAAAGAGGGGAATCTCTAATAAAGGGCAGGCCAACCGTTGTGTGCTCTTCTCTTCTCTTCTCTTCTCTTCTCGCTAATACCATCACAAGCTACTCCTCGACAAAGGTCGGTGGAGGCTTTTATAGCCGGTGCATCAGGTCCAGCTTGTGTGGGCGATTAGCCCGGTGCATTCTGGGGGATGGAGTTCCGGGCTGTAGTTGTCTCTAGGTGGCGCTGCCGCTGTCGCCCTCTGCTCTGCTTTGCTGTTTACCAGCATTGTCCTTATGGATGTAGCTATTTGATCAGCATGGTCTTTGCTGGTTTAACTTGTTTCAAGGATGGTCTTTCCTTGGTTATCTGTTGGCCAGCTTGATCTTTACAGGTGACCTTTTTTTGTTGGTTTGGCGTTTTTGATGGCCAGGATAGTTTTGGCTAGTAAAGCTTCATTACGTTTCTTTTGAGCCATTCCAACATGGGCTTCCCTTTGTGCGTTGGTTTGTTTGTCTTGCTGTATGCAGTTCTAATGCAAGAAAGTGATTTGTCATTATCTAATATAATCTGTAGGGAATTAATAAAATATTAGTATTAGTTTCTGTGCAAACTTCTAGCAGGGTCTCTAAGAAGCTCTGTCTAAGGTTCCTCGTGCAGTTTCCTTTGTAAGGCCACTGTCTGCAGTGAAGTGTTAGTGGTCTACACCGTTTTGTGCATGTTTGGTCTCTGCTAAACAAGCAAAAGCCATGCTGCTTCTTACTGCGGTTATTGCTGTTGAAGCTGCTTGACCAATTAAGGACAAGCAAGGTCTCTGCTGCTTTAACTATGTGAGCAACATGGTCTTGACTAGCATGCACTTTGTGGGCCTAGAGTTGTCCTTTCGGGTGAATCTGTTTGATTACATGTCCTTTGCTGGTTTAGCTGTTGACCAGCATGATCTTCGCAGACGACGGTTTTACTGGTTTAGTTATTGGCCACCATGGTCTTTCGTGGTGAAGCTATTCAACCAGCATAGTCCTTGCCAGTTTAACTCATTCAGACATAGACTTCCCTTTGTGCTTGGATAGATGCCTTGCTCTATTGGTCTAGGTCTACAGCTTTCCAGTAGAGAATGAGGCTAATGATGCTAAGCTGCTTGGCAGCAAAGTTTCTCCTTACCATGACACTACCATCTCCATGTTTCACTACTGGTATGATGCTGCTATTGTGGCTGTACACCAGATACATCAGGACCCATATCTTTAAAAGGCCTGCTTTTCAATTCATTACCTCAAAAGACAACTGGTAAAACTAATGTAGAATTCTATTAGGCCAAATAAAATCTCTTGTTTAGGAGATGAAATGAAACAGTAGCATTAGTTTCAATGCAAACCTCCAACAGAATATAGGCAGTGCCAGTGATTTCCTCCCTGAAGATATGAGTGAAGTGTTTGTGGCAAACAGAGCTTTGTTCTTTGTTATTTTCACAGTAGCCACCACCTTCTTTTTACATGATTTAAATTTCTATTTATTTGTGTTTAACTTTTAACACAAAAACTTATTTGTATCAGACTGAGTTAGTATGCTGTCTGTAAAGACGTCTGAGAGATAGACTCCTGGAAATACAACAGAAAACAAAGTGAAAGTATTTTAATTTCTCTTAATTGACATTTTGCAGAAATGAAGAAACCCAAGGTGATATCTACTTTGGGTTTTTTGTGTTGGCTGTTTGTATACTAGCTTAGACCTAAACCAGTAAGTACAGTACAGTGAATTTAGTGACTCAGTTAAGCTATTAATATAAAACAGTTCATTTTTAATCACATTTAAATGATATGTTATAATGCAGGTATTGATTGAATTCATTTAGGTTGATTTTGACCGGGATCTCCGTCACTGAAGCATGACTCCATGCACTGCTAACCTTAATATCCAATACATATACACAGCTACTAATGCAATGGAACACAGTTCACCTTTATTGCAATGTGATGCATTTTGGGACGTGATCTAACACCACAACTCATTAAGCTTCACACCGAGGA
This sequence comes from Prochilodus magdalenae, assembly GCA_024036415.1. Taxonomy (NCBI): domain Eukaryota; kingdom Metazoa; phylum Chordata; class Actinopteri; order Characiformes; family Prochilodontidae; genus Prochilodus; species Prochilodus magdalenae. Next base: position 12,691 of record JAMWET010003692.1, on the reverse strand, counting down.
GGGGGGACTCGAACAATGCCGCTGTGTGCTGCCAATTTACTTTGTGATCAGCCAGACACACCTGCACAGGACTTGGCCGAGAGCCGAGAGACTTGAGAATCTGATAATGATGCTATGCTGACTAAATATGAAACCTAATATCGATTCCACACTCAGCCTTTATTTAACTACCCTCAGAGACTTTAACAGGGCACACGAAACATACTATTACAATGAGTCTTTAATATGGAGGCTGAGCAGAAAACTAAACGCCCCCAGTTTCCTCCTACACATTACCCCGGACATAGTCAATCAGCCAAGACATGTTTTGCATCTGGTGTAGTAGTATAAACTGAAAAGCGCTACTCATTATTATTGTCGTTTATTAAAAAGTTCATTAAAAGTTTTACTCTAATCATTTCTTTATGAATGACTTTACTTTATTCTTTACTCCCAGTTATGCTAGTCATAGTAAGGAATCTATAATTCTAGCGAGGGTGAAAAAGGGAAGCTAGTAAATGCAAGTCCAGAACAGCGTGCACAGTAACCGTGGTCCGATTCATTTGTCGTTTACAGCGGGGTAAAACGGCTCATAAGCTTTACATATGTTAATGAAGTCAACATAGCGTGAGGAAACAGTGTAAGAAATGGTGAGAGCATGTTACTTGCTGCTAAGATGCATTTCTTCAACCAAGTTCTAGCTATTTAAATCTAGTACCGTTATCCAGTAGGCCCAAACCCACACGAAGAACTGGGAAAGCACAAGTTAAACTGTTTATGTTAGATACTCAATTAATGTTACTTTGAACAATGTCCAAATGTAGTTTGGACCAGAGGAGGCTGGTCTCTGCGGTCAAGGTTGCTTGACCAGCAATGACCGGTTTAGCTACTGGTCACCATGTCATTGCAGGTCAAGCTAATAAACAAACAAGTTCCCAGCTGGTCTTATGGGAGGAGTATGGTCTTCGCCGGTTAAACTAGTGCACTAACATGGTCTTTGCTGGTTGTCAAGGCAGGGTAAGGCTGTGGACCCAAGCACAGGGCGGGAAGGGCTGCCGCTGCCGCCCTCTGCTCTGCTTTGCTGTTTACCAGCATTGTCCTTATGGATGATGCTATTTGACCAGCATGGTCTTTGCTGGTTTAACTTGTTTCAAGGATGGTCTTTCCTTGGTTATCTGTTGGCCAGCTTGGTCTTTACAGGTGACCTTTTTTTTGTTGGTTTGGCGTTTTTGATGGCCAGGATAGTTTTGGCTGGTAAAGCTTCATTACGTTTCTTTTGAGCCATTCCAACATGGGCTTCCCTTTGTACGTTGGTTTGTTTGTGTCACGCTTCCGGGTTTCCCTGTCTGCTCCGCTCTCCCAGACTCCAATTCCCAGAGGACTACACTTGTGGACGTCACTCCCAAGTGCTCCCAATTGTTGTCTCTGATTCGATCCGGCTCTCCGGAGCTTTAACACAGTTGGTTCCAATTCCAGTTCACCTACACATATAAGCCCCATGACTTTTGGTGTTTCTCCGCGAAGCTTTGCCAAACCTAGTTTGCAATTCTGAGCGTTTCATTCTGTTTTCACTTTGCTAGTTTAGACCTTGTTCTGATTTCCCGACTTCTCTCCTTGCTTGTTCCTTATCTGACCGTGTATTCCTCTGTTGTTGCTTGACCTTCACTTCCTCTCTCTCTTTCTCTCTCTCTCTCTCTCTCTCTCTCTCTCTCTCTCTCTCTCTCTCTCTCTCTCTCTCTCGCATTGTCCTTCTAACCTGTCTGCCTCTGTTGCTAGCCTCCCCTGGTTTCCGACCTGTGCCTATCCCAGACTCTGACTTATATATTCCCCCTCTTGTGTTAATAAACCACTTTAACCCTTTTAACACTGCACTCATCATTCCAGAGTCTTTTGTCCTGACAGTTATTCTTGCTGTGTGCAGTTCTTAAGAAAGAAAGTGATTTGTCATTATCTAATATAATCTGTGGGGAATTAATAAAATATTAGTATTAGTTTCTGTGCAAACTTCCAGCAGGGTCTCTAAGAAGCTCTGTCTAAGGTTCCTCATGCAGTTCTCTTTGTAAGGCCACTGTCTGCAGTGAAGTGTTAGTGGTCTACACTGTTTTGTGCATGTTTGGTCTCTGCTAAACAAGCAAAAGCCATGCTGCTTCTTACTGCGGTTATTGCTGTTGAAGCTACTTGACCAATTAAGGACAAGCAAGGTCTCTGCTGCTTTAACTATGTGAGCAACATGGTCTTGACTAGCATGCACTTGCGGGGTAGCTGTTGATCTTTGCAGACGTCTTTTCTGGTTTAGTTATTGGCCACCATGGTCTTTCGTGGTGAAGCTATTCAACCAGCATAGTCCTTGCCAGTTTAACTCATTCAGACACAGACTTCCCTTTGTGCTTGGATAGATGCCTTGCTCTATTTGTCTAGATCTACAGCTTTCTGGTAGAGAATGAGGCTAATCATGCTAAGCTGCTTGGCAGCAAAGTTTCTCCTTACCATGACACTGCCATCTCCATGTTTCACTACTGGTATGATGTTGCTATTGTGGCTGTACACCAGATACATCAGGACCCATATCTTTAAAAGGCCTGCTTTTCAATTCATTACCTCAAAAGACAACTGGTAAAACTAATGTAAAATTCTATTAGGCCAAAATAAAATCTCCTGTTTAGGAGATGAAATGAAACAGTAGCATTAGTTTCAATGCAAACCTCCAACAGAATATAGGCAGTGCCAGTGATTTCCTCCGTGAAGATACGAGTGAAGTGTTTGTGGTAAACAGAGCTTTGTTCTTTGTTATTTTCACAGTAGCCACCACCTTCTTTTTACATGATTTAAATTTGTATTTATTTGTGTTTAGCTTTTAACACAAAAACTTATTTGTGTCAGACTGAGTTAGTATGCTGTCTGTAAAGATGTCTGAGAGATAGACTCTTGGAAATCCAACAGAAAACAAAGTGAAAGTATTTTAATTTCTCTTTATTGACATTTTGCAGAAATGAAGAAACCCAAGGTGATATATACTTTGGGGTTTTTTTGTGTTGGCTGTTTGTATACTAGCTTAGACCTAAACCAGTAAGTACAGTACAGTGAATTAAGTGACTCAGTTAGGCTATTAAGATAAATAAAAAGTTCATTTTTAATCACATTCATATGATATGTTATAATACAGGTATTGATTAAATTCATTTAGATTGAGGAATACTTCATGAATTCAAAATGAACAAGTTCAGAGTGTCTGTCATGGTGGAATACATTAAAAGTGTGCAAGTGGGCACATACTGCTAGATACTTAGATCACAAGGTGATGCTCACTATTAGAACCTTGAATTAGTCCAGGCTAAAAAACTACCTGTTCAGTCGAGCCTTTGGTAATTAGTTTTCCTGTTAGCTGAAAGGTGCAGATATAGGGTTGACCTGACAGAGAGTAAACAGAGAGTGTTGGTGCTGTCATACAGCTGCTGTTATGTGTTCACTCAGGTTTGTTGACAGTGGAGAAGAGGTGCGCTAACTTCTCAGGCAACTCTCAGGTGTTTGTGGTCTTCTGGCTCGCCCTCTTAGTCATGCTGTAATAGCCAGGTCGGCTGGAGTACACACTGTTACCACCTTATAATATTCCCAGGTCTTCTAACAGAACTAATTACATTTGTGTTTCTTTTCCCGAACTTAACAACTGCCCATCCTGTGTGGTCTGATGCGGAACAACTGCCCATCCTGTGTGGCCTGATTCTTTATAACTGCCCATCCTGTGTGGTCTGATGTGGAACAACTGCACATCCTATGTGACCTGATTCCTTATAACTGCCCATCCTCTGTGGCCTGATTCCTTATAACTGCCTAGCCTGTGTGGCCTGATGAGGAACAACTGCCCATCCTGTGTGGTCTGATGTTTGTTTTGGTGTTCCCTCATTGAGCCCAAGTCATTCAGACCCTAAGACAGCTTTAAAGCATGATGCTATCCACCATAGGACAAGTTGTTGGTGTACAGTCTCTGTTTACTTCCAAACATGGTGTTGTGCATTCGTGTTCCACTTTTGTCTCATCTGCCCATTAAACATTTTCCCAGCAGCACTGTGAAATGAAGTAATCTAGATAGTTCCTCACTGTATTCCAATAATTCTGCCATATGCAACTTTTATCATTTCTTCTATTTTGCATTATTTAACACTAAATGGTTTCGAAACTAGATACAAAATAAGGTCAGGAGAACAAAACAAACTTTTGAATTATTGAAGGACAAAATGTTTTGCAACCACCATATAACTGAACATCACACCCTAGTTGCTAAATTAAATTAACCGCCAACTTAACCTCCACCTATATCATCAGGATGGGGTTTAAGTTGAGACGATTAGACAAGTCGTTCAGACCTGGATTTGCCGTTGTGTTCTGCATGGTTGTCTTGCTGTGCTGCAGTTCTAAGTTTTGCTATATATAAATATAATAAATATATTTTACAATATTGTAAATAAGCTCAGCATTATACAAAAAACAATAGTTGCACAAACAGTTTAACCCAGCCACAATTACAGACATTCAGATGTCCTCCATGAGTCATCCTGTTACTGCAGCACCATTGGCAGACGGCTGCACCACGCAGGACTACATGCACACAGACTAACACCACGTCACTGACACCAAAAACTGCAATGGTGTTGTGCCAGACTGTCATGAAGTGACTGAGAACAGCAGCGGGTCATCTTCAGTGAGAAGTCCTGCTTTTGGTCCAGAGGGCCTGGTGGATATCTTTTCAAGACGTCCACTCCTAAACAAGAAAAAATGTTTATCAGCTCCAGCACTTATCAAGTGATATTTTTAAAGAAATAAGAAACGGGGCAGGGACTAGGAAATGGAATAAGAGAATCAGGCGTTTACTGAATGTAAAATGTCTTCCCCTGGCGGACTATGTGCTATTGTTGGCCCTTTAAATCAGTAAGAATGACATTAAATACATGAACATGATTATATGTTCAGGCACTCGCCAAAACCTTCATTCTGTTTCAAAAGAGATATTCAACGTGGTGATTCTGGAAAAAAGCTGAATTCATGGTCCGTCTTTTCACTCATCAGTGCTCAGAACATTTGGTTATAGACCAATACAATACATTAATTGGGTTGGTTAGACTCTTCAGTCTCCAATCTCAATCAATCAATCAATCATCTATCAGCCTATGTGTAACTCGGTGTACACTGATGGTGACGCCTCTAAGAGAGGTAAATCACTGTTTCGTTTAATCTTTTCAAGTATAAAAAGAAAATATGAGCATGACTTAGCAAGTGATACAAAGAAATAAAAACTAGGATGGAATAAGAGAAATCAGGGTACTAATTAAACTATAACAACATAATTCAGTAATAATGAATAATAAAATGAGTGGAGAAAATAAACTGAAAAGAGTATAAGAGAAAAACAAGCCTGACAACGAATCACTGGAACGAGTCTGACGATGTCAGAGCCAGGGTGTTTTCTAATCTCCACCTAAAAGATTAAATGAAACATCAGTTTAACGTACATCTCAAACAGAATGTCTGCTCAGCTGTGTCCATAAAGGTGGCCTGATGATTAAATACAATTTCCTTCATAAAAAGCGCTTTTCGCGCCCAGTGAGGTGTTTGTGGTGAATACAGTGTGTCCGTGAGGGGCATCCTATGGACACAGTGAGATGCAGCAGAGAGGCTTATAAAGCCAGGAAAGAGGGTTGACCTTCAATAGATGACTCATCATACCGATAAAAGACGCTTTCATGTCTGCGAGAGATCAAAGTTAGCACAGAGCTGTATATTAAAGGGAGGAAGGCACTGATTCTAAAACTCAGGCGGGTTACCTTCGGAAGAATAACAGAAGGTCGCTGTGCAGTTCAGGTATATTATACACACCAATAACACCTTTCATTATTTGGTCTACTAACGCTCTTAGGACTAAATAAAAACTGTACCTACCCGCGGCTACAGTGTAAAGTAGTGCTTGTGATTGAAACATTACCTAACAGCTTGTTTAATTCGGTCCACCAAAACCAGCTGGGATTGGATTGGGGCATGGGACTGGACAAAGTTTCTGGATGTAGGCCACATCCAACGTTCACTCTTACATCAGAGAATTTATGCAGTTGGGCCCGATATTTGGTGGATGCCCTTTTTGGGATCTTACTTGTCTTTCCAGGGCATCCCCACAGATTTTTCAAGAGGATTCAAATCTGGGGCAAGTCTAAATGCTTCTGAATGCCAATCAGTCCCATTTGCAACCCAGAACACTATCATTCTTGGTAATAACCGAGAATATAGGAATGTTATGTTTCCTCTGTAGAAGAACATCACAGAGGGGACTCGTTTTAGTAGCTCAGTAGCTCATTTAGGAGCTTACATGGTAAGTGTCAATGGAAAGTTTGGATGATCTGGCAGGTCCCTTGCCCATATTGGAAGATTATCTAATTATTGTTACATTATATTACAAGGTGAAAACCAATTCATAAACAGCCTTAAAGGCAGTGTTTTTACTGGACGTGGAAAAACATCTTTTCAGATTATAACCACATGGGCCACATGTGGGAGACACATGGGACTAGACTGGTCCTGGGTGTACAATGCTTGGGCTAGTGCTAAAAAATACTTTCCCTACCTGTAATACGATAAAATATAGTATCTAATTTACTATTTACACAGTACCTTTCCATACACTGCGAGGAATTCAAAGTGCTGTTACAATTGAGAAAATACTGAGGATTATGGAACTGTGGTTATAAAGATAGTAATAGAAACTTACATTAAAGAATGACATTAAGTTAAAGACAAGAAAGTTACTACAAGAAAGACTTGTAAAATAGAGCTAAACAGTGGTTTTTAAACTGACCCGCTAATCTCATTAAACACCCGTACTAATTTAAAAAAACTCTAATCTAAAACCGTCTACCACGGGGTTCTACTTTACCTAAGAAAGCACTGACTAGTTCCTAATGGGCATGAGAGTTCTGCCCGGGCTCATTATTGGATACATGTAGCATGTCAGATACAAGGATCCAGTGATTTAGAGGAAAAGTCTATTCTGGGAATATCCAATGCTAAGGATTTCGGAATGGGGTAATGTGTTTGGCACCTGCCATTTTAGAACAATCTCATGATCTTGTTGATGTTCTTATATAAATTTGACTTGGCAACAGACTTTAAATATGAACTGCTTTAAAAATGAAGATGGAGTTTCATTAGAACACCAATGTGAGTCACATACTAGTTCTGGTAGATTTTTGTAGGTTTTTTTTTTTTTTCTTTTTTAGGGCTCCCAAATGCGGTCACGGTCTGTGCCTCATTGCTGTTCCCCAACAAGCCTAGTGTCTGTTTTTTACCTTCATCCAACTACGGTGGAATTTTGTGCTAAAGTATTGAAAGTGAGTCAGGTGAAAATTTTTAGGGGCAGAGGGTCAAGTAGAATCTAAGGTTTGCCTCCAGTATCTGTGGAAACAGATCTCCCTTAGTGCTTGTAGGACTTGGCAGAGGGAAGACATGTATAAAGGAACTAGGAGTGGCCCAGGAAACGGAACCTGTGGGACACCACAGGTCACTGAAACGGTTTCAGAAAACTTTAGTTTGAAACAAACTGAGTTTCTTCCTTTCAGGCATGAACTGAACCATTTCAGTTAAAAGTTCCTGAGAGTCCAACCCAGTTTCTCAAGTCTACCCAGGTGAATTTTTGGTTGGTGGGATCAAAGACAGCATCCAAAAGGCAGCCAGTGAGATCAAGCAAGTAGTAGAACAAATGTTTTTCCAGAGGTCTGTATTTAAACTAAATGTGGTTGACCATTAAATAGAGCAGTCTCCGGTGCTAATGGTCAGGTGTCGAAATCCTGACTGAAACATTCATCTTGGAATAAATTAAACGTTGTTGGGGTTTACAACTGGATTCCTGTTGTTTCCTATGCACTCTGAATGTAACCAACATAATTCAACATAATTGACATTGTGGTACATTCTGATCACTCTTTCTAACCACCCACAGATGACATAACTTGTGACCTTAAGGATGAGAGTTCTGCTCACCATCGCCACTCTGGTGGGCATTTTTGCTGGTGTAGACCAAGCGTTTCTCTCTGGAAGATCAGGAGGTTTCAGAACTGGAAAGTAAAGTTTGGGTGAGAAATCTTTCATTAGCTGTATATTATCATGCATCATATTTAGCTGTATATATCTGAAAGAACTGCATCTTAACATTTTTTATTTCATGTCATCTTAAACCGTATTTAGACTGTATTAAATGTATTGTTATTTATTTATAAATTATTTACATCTCCCAGTATTATCTGTAGGCATAGGCAATGGGGAATCATGATTGTACACGTGTCTAATAATTTTTGGTTTTTGACACATTTTGACATAAATAATGTGAGCAGTTTGCTTTGCGGTCCTCCGATACATACATACATACATACTGTACACACATACTGTACACACATACATACATACACACTGTACACACATACATACATACATACAGTACACACATACATACATACACACATACATACTGTACACACATACATACATACTGTACACACATACATACATACATACACACATACATACATACATACATGTAAATCGTATATTATTTACTCATAATGTCAATTAATAGTATTTTTATTTGGTTAAATATTTAAAAAAATATGCCTCCTCTGGTCTTTCTTTACTCTCTCTTCTCTCTCTCTCTCTCTCTCTCTCTCTCTCTCTCTCTCTCACACTTCCTGGAGAGCGAAGCAAAGTGTTTCACTTTCTCTCTCTCTCTAGTGCTTTCTCTCTCTCTCTCTGTCTGCCTCATTCTCTCTGTCTGCCTCATTCTCTCTCTCTCTCTCTCTCTCTCTCTCTCTCTCTCTCTCTCTCTCTCTCTAGTGCACTCTGTCTTTCTCCCTTTCTCCAGCGCACTCTCTTTTTCCCTTTCACCAGGGCAATCTCTGTCTTTCTCTCTCTCTATTGTGCCACACATTGTCTCTTTTTTTTCTGTCATGTTGCAGTCTTTTCTTTCTCTCTCCTGCATACACTATTTCTCTCTTTCATTCAGTCTGTTTCTCTTTCTATCTCATTGGTTGTGGTATATTGTAGTTGAGGGTTTTTCCTCAATAAGTTGTGTATGAGACGCCCAGTAGGGGGTGCTGTTGTAAAAACCCCTCTGTTCCGGCGATGGAAAAACAAATGGTGGTCAAGCAACGAGAGTGTAAACTATGTTGGTTGCATGGAAAAATAAAGTTACACAAACCTAGCCTACTGAGCCTACTGCGGTCATTTCTTTTACCACAAACCCTATTATTTTGTTGGGTAATTAGTACACGACATTGGTAAATCTCTCTTTCTCTTCCTTCCGTCTCTTGTAGAAGAGTTGGGTGAAGGTTTTGGGGGTAGAAATATTCGAGGCAAGCAGCCCCGGAAGCCCAAGTAGGCCACGCCCCCCAAAGCTAAAATTCTTAGGCATCTAGATAAAATGCCAAATTTACCATAGACATTTTTATCTGAAGCTCAGCAGCAGAAAACTCTCATCTAAAAATATTTCAGTCATTTCATCTTCTGAGCTGCTGAGCACGATTGATCCTTCTGGGTCATAGTGGGTGCTGGTGCCTATCCCAGGCATCATGTCTCTCCATTGAATGAACACATTGTGAAGGCTGAACCTGAGTTGGTTCATGAACACACTGAAAGTTACCAAGATTCTCTCTCAGGTAAGAAGTTACGGTTCTTCTCGGAGGAGGAGTCTCAACGTAAGATGATCTGGCTGAACAACCTCAAAGCTGGTCCTGGAACACAACCTGCTGGCTGACCAGGGGATCAAGAGCTACAGACTCGGCATGAACCACTTTGCAGACATGGTGATCTCTTCCCCCATCGCATGCACACACACACCACACACACACACACGCACACACAGAAAACGCACACACACACACGCACACACACACACACACACACACACTTTCATTACTCAGAGTCTTTCCTTTAGCTCTGTTTAGTATGTGCTGTTCTTCCTCTTTAACAGGACAACCAGGAGTTACCAAGAGATGTTTGAAGGGCTGCCTGGGATTCTTTAAATGAGTCTGAGATCAATAAATACAACTGTTTCCTCGAACCAGTAAGAGGCGTTGCTCTGCCCATGACTGTTGAACTGGAAGAAAAGGGGCTACGTGACTAAGGTTAAGGACCAGAGTCACTGTAGGCTCCATTGCTGGGCCTTGACAGTGCGGTGAGTCAGAGCAGCAGGACAAGCCATCACAGAGGTAGAACGGGATGGAGGGATCATTTTTAGGGACACAGTGGCCGGCTAGGGCCGAAAAAGTGTGAGCTGAAACTCCTTTAGATTAAACCTACTTTTTGAAGTAAGTTTACTATTCTGGGACTTGTCCATCCCGTCTCTTTTAATTCCACACCAATGTACATTAAAAAAAACAAATTATTGTTTCAAAAAAAAGTTGTTTTTTGAAATGTGAAGTTTTCGCTTTTATGTGTTCGTCCTTTACACTAACCTATCAAAAACCTCCCAAAGTATCGAACAGGTTTTTACTGGGCTGGAGTTTAGAGAATCAGCCTTGTGACAGGAGGGTCGCTGTTTGATTCCCTGGCTGACAGTAATAACTTAAGTGCCCTTAAGCAAGGCACCTAACCCTCAGGTTGCTACCTGGGCACTGTGGACAGGACTAAAAACATTAACATTTACATTTACATTTAGGCATTTAGCAGACGCTCTTATCCAGAGTGACTTACACCGTGCTTAGTGTTCCGTTGGATAATATTTCCAGCTAGTAGGAACTTTAGAGCCTAAACTCACCACAAAGCTCAGACAACTGCCCGAACCAAGGGCCAGTGCTGGTACCTAGAGATTAATACACAGACATAAAGTAAGTAAAACCATACCTGGCAACCCCAGCCCAGTGCTCATTCCCCATAGCACACTACTGCTCCTGGCAAGTGTGCTCACTTACCCATAGTGTGTGTATGTGGCGTGGTTCGCTTCACAGATGGGTTAAATGCTGAAAACACAATTCACAAAAGTTCTACATTTGAAATACCCGGTCAAAATTGTCCCAGCTGTCTCAAACTGTGGTCTCTAACCAGACACCAGCAGGGTGGCGCTATTGCAATATGTAGCAGCGATTTTGTTCCCTGGCTTCTGTGTGTTGCTTTATTACTCAATTGCTATGTATTAGATGTAAACAAACAACAGCGTACATGTATCACCAACTTTGTTTTCTGTGAGCAGGGCAATGGAAAAAAGTTCCTTAATTCATTTTATTAATATTTGGGACGTGGAATTGGACCTGAAATAAGACCTTAAAATTTGTTACAAAACCTTTTTTTTTTTTACTTTTTGAAATAGCGTTGATATTCTGGGACTTTTCCATTAACAACCGAAGTACATCTTAAGTATAAGGGTTTTTGTGTAAAAGCTGTTACAAGAATTTTGAGTATTACACTTATACATTGTAATATGCATCTTAGAAGGACCACGTTCTTCTATTGGGCACTTCAAACAGATAAGGATAGCGTAAATTTCTAACAGCAGAAGTAGTATGAGGGAAGTCCTGTTTAATAACCAAATATGAATAAATACAGAGATGTAAAGAGTGAAACGGGACTTTTGATTGATTCCTAAATTCATGAAATGCACTTAAAAGTCAAAAACGTATATCAGAAAAAAAAAGGTCAAAACACCTTCTTTATTAAGATATAGTGACTCAAACATGCTCTACCAAACAGTTTGAGCAGACCATTAAAGGGTTAAAGAGTAGCTGCACACTTGAAATTCATTTTGACATCCATTTGACCTTCTTTCATCCCACTCTTTCAGACAGGGCTCTGGAGGGTCAGATGTTTAAGAAGACAAAGAGACTGGTAAGCTTGAGCGAGCAGCAGCTGGTGGACTGCTACCAGTCTCTTATGGAAAAAACTATGGCTGTCAAGGTGGTTGGCCATACAGGGCCTTTAAGTACATCAAGCACAAAGGCCTGGAGAAAACAAAAAAACACCTATCCCTACGCTGGCCAGGGTGAGTCTACAGCTGTTAATGGAGAAAAATAGTTTCTGAAAGTTATAACAATGAAATAGTAGCCCTATAAGTCCAACTTTGATGTAAGCTAAGGCATATAAAATGGGCTAGCTAGCACACACACTAATGTAGCCAAGAGCAAAACACACAAACCCTTCCCCTAAACTCAATGCGCAGGCATCTTGTCTGCACTAGCAAAATGAAAGAGAAGAAAATGATGCTACTGCCAGATGAAAACTGGAAATGGAAAGATGAGAGCCACTAAAGCTTAAAAAGGAAAAAGTAAAGTACAGATATTGCGTGGTGATGGCAGAGCTGCACACTTTTGCCTCTTTCCCCAAACCAGCATGAAGCAAAATTCTCCCCACAGTCATTCAGCAGCTGTATATTTTTATGCATGTCAAACACGCCACTCTGCAAAAACTCCTTTTAATGGAGGTAGCATGAAAACTCCCCCACCCTTTCTGCCCAACCCCTAACCCATGGAACAACCCAAGAACCATAGAAATTACAGGAAACTGAATAGACATCGGATGGTTGGTTGGCAGCCTCACATGCTAATGGCTTTTGCAAACATAGTTTAAATCTAGCTTTACTGGCCACGTGGTATAACTACTGGTAGCAATGCTATGAAAACCTGTTAAACCCACCTCAACACGTCTTTTACCAGTCATGTTAACTCACTGTGGAGCAATAGGAGGAGTCACT
>JAMWET010003691.1:37500-53696 GCA_024036415.1 Prochilodus magdalenae | reverse complement strand
ACACATGCAGTCCCTCCTTTTAGCCAATCATTAACATCCGCTTGCAATGCTTTCACAGAGTACCTATCAGCTCCGGTCCTGATCAGTTGGTCACAGACGTAGTAGAATGTGTCTGCCGGATGCAGCGACCTCCTGATACCAAATCACCCTCATCATCAGAGTAACAGCCGCACCCAGAGGAAGGTGTGGGAGTGCGGGTGTGTTGGGAAGGAGGATAAAGGTGACCAGGATCAATAACTGATGATAAATTTAGACTGATATGATCAATATTTATTGAGCTACACATACAGAAGTCTGTCTCTCAGTATGGAGTGCGTGCCGCCGGTGTTCGACTAACCCAACACGCCAGAACGTCTCGGTATGGAGCTGTAGACGGTTCCTGATGGAGTCCTGGTGAATAATACCATCCCCATGCAGCCTTGAACATCCTCACACAGTTTCCTGCAGATTTGTGCGGGTAGTGGTGGAGGTGGAGGGGGACACCAAGGGGGTTTCTGGACGTGTGGACTACCGTACCGTGTTCGTCTCAGGTGCTGGACCACGGTGCCTCCACACACAGATTCCGTTGGGCGTCTCCCACCAAGAACTAAAAGCGGGACTCGTCACTGAAGATGACCCGCTGCCGTTCTGAGTCACTCCATGACAGTCTGGTACGACACCACTGCAGTCTTTGGTGACGGTGACGTGGTGTTAAGGACAGTCGTGGTAACGGTCTGTGTGCATGTTGTCCTGCGTGGTGCAGCCATCTGCCGATGGTGCTGCACTAACAGGAGGACTCATGGAGGACACCACTGCTCGTGTTTAGGTGTTCGGTGAAATGGCACACCTGTATTCATACCGCTATGTGGACTACTGGACAGTCCCTGACCATTCTCTATAGGTCTTATTGGTCGGTACCAGAGACCGATACCCTAAACGCCAGAATGTGACATGCAGCGTTATGTGTAGAATAGTGGTGATGAACTCAGGCTGGAGGGGCCCCCTGTGAAGTTTGGCTAAGGGCCCAACAGACTCTAGAATCCACACTGCTCTGCACACAGCCAGCACTTCCTCGTTCGTGCGGTTCCGTGTCACAGCGTTCGGACCTGCGGATGATGTAGACCTCCAGGCTGCTGTTATATCCCTGAACGCAGCGATTCCAAACTTCTGAACCTCAGCGTGGAGTCCATTAGCAGCATCCCCAGCACCCTCAGTGTGGAGCATTTGTGCACTGGAGCGGTGACGTAAGGGCCCCTTTTGAAAGAAGCGAAGGAACGAAAGTAGAAAAGGGAGGAAAGTAGGACGGAAAAGTAAATCGGCTACAAAGCCAGGCGCCGTGATCCCGAAGCTTTTAATGCTGCTCGCTATCAAATATGCATGCTGACTCCCAACCACACACTCTCTCCGGCTGGCCCTACTCCAGCTCCTGCGCTCCGGATGGAGAGAGGGAGAGAGAGAGAGGGGGAGAGAGAGAGAGAGAGAGAGAGAGAGAGAGAGAGAGAGAGAGAGAGAGAGGGAGAGAGGGAGAGAGGGAGAGAGAGAGAGAGAGAGGGAGAGAGAGAGGGAGAGAGGGAGAGAGGGAGAGAGAGAGAGAGAGAGGGAGAGAGCTTTTTCATAATGCGGCCTCCGACTGAGCGACTGACCCTCTGTATTGTGGCCTATAGGCAACCTGACCTCTTTAACACGGATTACGCCTAAAAGCCTAGATCTGTTTGTTTGTTTGTTTGTTTGTTTATAAATAGTGTATGTAAACAAACTCCTAACATCAACTAAATTACACTGTGTCCCTTGTACACGTAGGGCTTCAGCTGGGATTTCATAGGTACGGAGCTTTAAACGACTTCACAAATTCAAGGTTTTGGTAACTGTAGACCACTATATTACAACCCGGACCTCCAGACAGACAATGATGCTTAGAGTTATACAGCCACCTAATGAGAAACGGGTAGAACAGACTGATGTTCTATTTACCACAAGTATTCCTATGTTGAGTTTAGACCGAGTTAGGGCATGCGTCCACCTAATGAGAAACATGTAGGCAACTCTGACCTATTCCCGTCTATATACAGCCTAATAAAGCCTAGATATGTTGTTAGTTGTTAGAAATGTATACAACTCGCCCTAATGACAAACTCCTAACATCAACTAATTCTGTCCCTCACACGTCAGAGCTTTCAGCATGGACTAAACACCACAAGGGCTTTAAACAGCTTCACTGTTACAGAGGAACTGTAGACCAGTATATACCACAGTACCTACATTTAGAGCTTAGAGTTATACACTCCACCTAATGAGGAACTGTAGAACAGACCCAGTCTATACCACAGTACCTACATTTAGAGCTTAGAGTTATACACTCCACCTAATGAGAAACTGTAGAAAACAGGACTCAGTCTAAGTACCACAGTACCTAACATTTAGAGCTTAGAGTTATACACTAGGACCCCTAATGAGGAACTGTAGAACAGACCCAGTCTATACCACAGTACCTACATTTAGAGTTTAGAGTTATACACTCCACCTAATGAGGAACTGTAGAAGAGACTCAGTCTATACCACAGTACCTACATTTAGAGCTTAGAGTTATACACTCCACCTAATGAGGAACTGTAGAACAGACTCAGTCTATACCACAGTACCTACATTTAGAGCTTAGAGTTATACATACTTCCACCTAAATGAGAGGAAGCTGTAGAACAGACTCAGTCTATACCACAGTACCTACATTTAGAGGTTGGAGTTATACACTCCACCTAATAAAAGATATCCACCTAATGAGAACTGTAGAACAGACATCCAGTCTATACCACACAGTACCTACATTTAGAGCTTAGAGTTATACACTCCAAACCTAATGAGAAACTGTAGAACAGACTCAGGTCTATACCATAACACAATACCTACATTTAGAGCTTAGAGTTATACACTCCACCTAATGAGAAACTGTAGAACAGACTCAGTCTATACCACAGTACCTACATTTAGAGCTTAGAGTTATACACTCCACCTAATAAGACAATGTAGAACAGACTAGGTCTATACCACAGTACCTACATTTAGAGCTTAGAGTTATACACTCCACCTAATGAGACACTGTAGAACAGACTCGGTCTATACCACAGTACCTACATTTAGAGCTTAGAGTTATACACTCCACCTAATATAAAACTGTAGAACAGACTCAGTCTATACCACAGTACCTACATTTAGAGCTTAGAGTTATACACTCGCCCTAATGAGAAACTGTAGAACAGACTCAGTCTATACCACAGTACCTACATTTAGAGTTTGGTGTTATGTGTGAGAAACTCTGGAAGGTTCTGAGTGTTGTAGCCGGTCTCTGAAGGTATACATGTTCGTGAGCTCGTTCAGGGTTATTTGTGGTTTCTGACCCCGCCCCCCCACACGTAGAAGATTCGGGCCTTTGATCTCGAAAGTGTAACAAAACTACAACAAAGCAAACAGAGGAGAGATGAAAGCAGCTGCCTGATTAGTTCCCAGCAGGTTCTGCAGACAGTGGTTCTAATGTGCGTTTATCCGCCTGTTCTGCAGCACCAGGAGGTTTTACCTGTGAGCTCCGTGGAGACCCGGATCTGCGTGTGCTGGTCGGTGCTGGTGCGTGTGGTTCATCTCTGAGGGATGGCTTATTCTTTCATTAGCACCGTTTCCTGGTCCAGCTCCCTCCGTCCCACCTGAGCTCCTCTCTCTGCGTTTCATGTGCGGAGATGGAGTCTCCCCTGGTTCATAATCACGTTTACCTGGAAGCTACCGCTCCACGTTCTCTCCTCACAAACACCCGGCCCTCAAACGCCCGGCAGGCGGAGGACCCGGAGGACCCGGAGGCCCTGGAGGACCCGGAGGACCCGGAGGCCCTGGAGGACCCGGAGGACCCGGAGGTCTGTGTGATGGCTCCTTCACAAACAGGACAGTAACGGGTGGCGGGTGTGTAGAGGAGTTTATGTTCCAGTGGACTTCCTCCTTTCTTCTCTTCTTCTCTTCCCTACTCTTCTCCTCCCTCCCCTTCTCTTCTCCTCTTCCCTACTCTCCTCCCTCCCCTTCTCTTCTCCTCTTCCCTACTCTTCTCCTCCCTCCCCTTCTCTTCTCTCACCTTCTCTTCTACTCTCCTCTTCTCTCTATTCTTCTCTTCTTTCCTTTTCTCTTCCCTCCCCTCCCCATCTCTCCTCCTCTCTCCCCCTTTCTTCTCTTCTCCTCTTCTATTCCCTTCTCTTCTCATCTCCCCTTCTGTCCTCTCCTCTTCCCTTCTATTCTCTTCTCTCTATTCTCCTCCTCTTCTATTCTCTATTTTCTTCTCCTCTCCTTTTCTCTCTATTCTCTCCTCCTCTTCTATTCTCTATTTTCTTCTCCTCTCCCCTTCTCTCTGTTCTCTCAGCTCTTCTCTCCCCTTTCTTCTCTTCTCCTGTCCTATTCTTTCTATTCTTCTCTTCCCTGCCCTTTTCTTCTTTTCCACCACTGTTCCCTCTATTGTCCTCTCTTCTGTTCTCTCCTCTCTATTCTTCTCTTCTCTCTATTCTACTCTCCTCTGTTTGTCCTCTCCTCTTCTCTCCTCTCTGTTTTTTCTCTCTTCTCTTCTCTTCTCTTCTCTTCTCTTCTCTTCTCTTCTCTCCTCTCCTCTCCTCTCCTCTCCTCTCCTCTTCTTTTCTTCTCTTCTCTTCTCTTCTCTCCTCTCTTCTTCTCTCCTTTCTTTTCTTCTCTTCTGTTCTCTCCTCTCATCTCCTCTCCTCTTTTCTCCGTTCCTCTCCTTTCCTCTCCTCTTCTTTTCTTTTCTTCTCTTCTCTCCTTTTCTTCTCTCCTTTTCTTTTCTTCTCTTCTCTTCTCTCCTTTCCTCTCCTCTTCTTTTCTTCTCTTTTCTTCTCTCCTCTCCTCTCCTTTCCTTTCCTCTCCTCTCCTCTCCTCTTCTCTTCTCTTCTCTTCTCTTCTCTTCTCTTCTCTTCTCTTCTCTTCTCTTCTCTCCTCTCTTCTTCTCTCCTTTCTTTTCTTCTCTTCTGTTCTCTCCTCTCATCTCCTCTCCTCTTCTCTCCTTTCCTCTCCTTTCCTCTCCTCTTCTTTTCTTTTCTTCTCTCCTTTTCTTTTCTTTTCTATCCTTTTCTTCTCTTCTCTTCTCTTCTCCTCTCCTCTCTTCTTCTCTCCTTTCTTCTGTTCTCTCCTCTCATCTCCTCTCCTCTTCTCTCCCTTTATTTCCTCTCCTCTTCTTTTCTTTTCCTTTCTTCTCTTCTCATCTCATCTCATCTCATCTCATCTCATCTCATCTCCTCTCCTCTCCTCTCCTCTCCTCTCCTCAACCGCCCACAGGTTAGAGATTGTTCTTGTGTAGGTTTTGTTTCTGTTTCTGTTTTTCCTCTGTCTGGTTCGGTCCGTCTCTCCTCCTCAGTGCCCCGCCCCCCTCTGTTAACCACATGCTAATCAGAATCTCTCTGTGTTTGTTTTCGTTCAGTCTGAGTCTGTTTGTTCTCTGTCTTATCTCTCCGGCTGTAATCTCACGTTTCAGCGCCGTCTGTGTTTGTGTGTATGTTCAGGGTCTTTGTGGGGTCCTGGGTCCCCACAGAGTGATGAAAACAGGATGATCTGGCGGTTGGGGACCTTTGGTGGTTGTAGTCATCGCTGTGCCCGTATTCGTGCCCGCACTGCGCCCTGTGGTTCGTGTTTGCAGCTCAGTTCCGTGTGGGGTCTTTCTTAGACCCCCATGTGACGTTTGGTATGTAATGTTGGTATGTAAAGGCTGATGTATGTAAATGAGATCTATTCTGATTGACTGTGCCTTATTCAAAACTCAGTCCAGACTGGAACACTCTTTATAACATCAGTGTGAGTGGGCGGAGCTAAGTGGTTTCCGTTTTCCGCCATGGTCTTAAATGTTCCTGAGTTCATAACTCCCAAATCTATGGAGTTCCGGATAACGGTCTAAACCTGCACTGTGGAGTTCCTCTGGCTTTGTTCTAGCTAACAGTGTCTAGCCCCGCCCCCTTTTGTCTGTAGGACACAGGACCATAGTGTCGCTGACTACACCCTGATTAAACCTCCGTCTGATAAATACTGGACTGAGGAGCAAACCCACTGACTGGAGTTCGGCCCTGTAACAGTGTGTGTCGCACGCTCACTCGTGCACACACACACACACACACACACAACACTCACACTCGCACACTCAGTCGCACACACACACTTACACTCTCACACACATACACTTACAAACACCCTCACACTCTATCTATGAACTCTATCTATGGGTGGGCTCCACCTGTGCAGTTACTCCGTCCTGGACTAATCAGACTGGATCTAATAGATGTTCTGAAGCTCCTCCTCCTTTTAGGTCTGTCCTTCTCTTCTCACCGGGGTCTTCTCACACTCATACACTCTCTCTCTGTCTTTCTCTCACTCTCTGTCTCTCTCCTTCTCTCTTCTCTCTACTTCTCTCTCTATCCTACTCTCGCCTTTCTCTTTCTCTCTCTTTCTCCCTCTCTCTCTCTCTCCCTCTCCCTCTCCCTCTCTTTCTCCCTCTCTCTCCTTCTCTCTCTCTCTCTCTCTCTCTCCCTCTCTCTCTCCCTCTCCCTCTCCATCTCCCTCTCCCTCTCTTTCTCTCTCCCTCTCTCTCTCTCTCTCCATCTCCCTCTCCATCTCCCTCTCTTTCTCTCTCTCTCTCTCTCTCTCTCTCTCTCTCTCTCCCTCTCCCTTTCCATCTCCCTCTCTTTCTCCCTCTCTCTCCCTCTCCATCTCCCTCTCTCTCCCTCTCCCTCTCCCTCTCCCTCTCCCTCTCCATCTCCCTCTCTTTCTCCCTCTCTCTCCCTCTCTCTCTCCCTCTCCCTCTCATCTCCCTCTCTTTCTCCCTCTCTCTCCCTCTCTCTCTCCCTCTCTCTCTCTCTCTCCCTCTCTCCCTCTCCCTCTCTCTCTCTCTCTCTCTCTCTCTCTCTCTCTCTCTCTCTCTCTCTTTTTCCCTCTCTTTCTCCCTCTCTCTCTCTCCCTCTCTCTCTCTCTGTCTCTCTCCCTCCCTCCCTCCCTCTCTCTCTCTCTCTCTCTCTCCCTCTCTCTCTCTCTCTCCCTCTCTCTCTCTGTGCAGCTGGTTAATAGCTGAATTAGAGCTGGAGAAGCGGTGAGGCCCGCACTGCTTATGGTCCATTCACTGCACAATCAAGCACTTCAGCGTCCACAGCGGGGGCCAGCGGGGGCCAGCGGGGGTCAGCGGGGGCCAGCGGGGGCCGGCAGGCTTTCGGCTCGACTCCCACCGGCAGCATTAGAACCTGATGGAGGGTTTTCAGCGCAGAGAGACTTCACTAACTGCTTTAGCGCGGAGCAGCCGTGATTATGCACAGGGGCCGATAACGTACAGTTAGCAGCTACGCTAGCAGCTCTCTCGCCCTCACACATGTGCAGAGGTGTGATTGGTGCGTAATGGTTCCTCGTGTGTGATTGGTGCGTGATGGTTCCTCGTGTGTGATTGGTGCGTGATGGTTCCTCGTGTGTGATTGGTGCGTGATGGTTCCTCGTGTGTGATTGGTGCGTGATGTATCGTGTGTGGATTGGTCGTGATGGTTCCTCGTGTGTGGATTGTGCGTGATGGTTCCTCGTGTGTGATTTGGTGCTGATGGGTCCTCGTGTGTGATTGGTGCGTGATGGTTCCTCGTGTGTGATTGGTGCGTGATGGTTCCTCGTGTGTGATTGGTGCGTGATGGTTCCTCGTGTGTGATTGGTGCGTGATGGTTCCTCGTGTGTGATTGGTGCGTGATGACTCCTCGTGTGTGATTGGTGCGTGATGGTTCCTCGTGTGTGATTGGTGCGTGATGGTTCCTCGTGTGTGATTGGTGCGTGATGGTTCCTCGTGTGTGATTGGTGCGTGATGGTTCCTCGTGTGTGATTGGGCGTATGGTTCCTCGTCTGTGATTGGTGCGTGATGGTCGCTCCTCCTGTTTGAATTGGTGCGTGATGGTTCCTCGTGTGTGATTGGTGCGTGATGGTTCCTCGTGTGTGATTGGTGCGTGAATGGTTCCCTCGTGTGTGATTGGTGCGTGATCTGTTCCTCATGTGTGATTGGTGTGTGGATGGTTCCTCGTGTGTGATTGGTGCTGCGATGGTTCCTCGTGTGGGAGATTGGTGCGTGATGGTTCCTCATGTGTGATTGGTGTGTGATGGTTCCTCGTGTGTGATTGGTGCGTGATGGTTCCTCGTGTTTGATTGGTGCGTGATGGTTCCTCGTGTGTGATTGGTGCGTGATGGTTCCTCGTGTGTGATTGGTGCGTGATGGTTCCTCGTGTGTGATTGGTGCGTGATGGTTCCTCGTAGTGTGAGATGGTGCGTGATGGTCCTCGTGTGTGATTTGGTGCTTGATGGTTCCTCATGTGTGCTTGGTGCGTGATGGTTCCTCGTGTGTGATTGGTGCGTGATGGTTCATTCGTGTGTGATTGGTGCGTGATGGTTCCTCGTGTGTGATTTGACGTGATGGTGCCTCGGTGTGATTGGTGCGTGATGGTTCCTCGCGTGTGATGGGTGCGTGATGGTTCCTCGTGTGTGATTGGTGCGTGATGGTTCCTCGTGTCTGTGATTGGTGCGTGATGGTTCCTCGTGTGTGATTGGTGGCGTGATGGTTTCATCATGTGTGATTGGTGCGTGATGGTTCCTCGTGTGTGATTGGTGCGTGATGGTTCCTCGTGTGTCGGTGCGTGATGGTTCCTCGTGTGTGATTGGTGCGTGATGGTTCCTCGTGTGTGATTGGTGCGTGATGGTTCCTCGTGTGTGATTGGTGCGTGATGGTTCCTCGTGTGTGATTGGTGCGTGATGATTCCTCGTGTTTGATTGGTGCGTGATGATTCCTCGTGTTTGATTGGTGCGTGATGGTTCCTCGTGTGTGATTGGTGCGTAATGGTTCCTCGTGTTTGATTGGTGCGTGATGGTTCCTCGTGTGTGATTGGTGCTGATCGGTTCCTGTGTTTGATTGGTGCGTGATGGTTCCTCATGTGTGATTGGTGCGTGTGGTTGTGTGTGATTGGTGCGTGATGACTCCTCGTGTTTGATTGGTGCGTGATGATTCCTCCTGTGTGATTGGTGCGTGATGGTTCCTCCTGTGTGATTGGTGCGTGATGACTCCTCGTGTTTGATTGGTGCGTGATGGTTCCTCATGTGTGATTGGTGCGTGATGACTCCTCGTGTGTGATTGGTGCGTGATGGTTCCTCGTGTTTGATTGGTGCGTGATGGTTCCTCGTGTTTGATTGGTGCGTGATGGTTCCTCGTGTTTGATTGGTGCGTGATGGTTCCTCGTGTTTGATTGGTGCGTGATGGTTCCTCGTGTTTGATTGGTGCGTGTTGGTTCCTCTTGTTTGATTGGTGCGTGTTGGTTCCTCATGTGTGATTGGTGCGTGATGACTCCTCGTGTTGTGATTGGTTCGTGATGGGTCCTCGTGTGTGATTGTTGCGTGATGGTTCCTCGTGTGTTATTGGTGGCGTGTTGGTTCCTCGTGTGTGATTGTGCGTGATGGTGCCTCGTGGTGATTGTGTGCGTGATTGGTTCCTCGTGTGTGATTGGTGTGTGAATGGTTGGTGTTCCTGTGGTGCGTGATGGTTCCTCATGTGTGATTGGTGCGTGATGGTTCCTCGGGTTTGATTGGTGCGTGATGGTTCCTCTTGTGTGTGGGTTTGGTGGGGGGGTGTGAGGGGTTCCTCGTGTGTGATTGGTGCGTGTTGGTTCCTCGTGTTTGATTGGTGCGTGTTGGTTCCTCGTGTGTGATTGGTGCGTGTTGGTTCCTCGTGTGTGATTGGTGCGTGATGTTTCCTCGTGTGTGATTGGTGCGTGATGGTTCCTCGTGTGTGATTGGTGCGTGATGGTTCCTCGTGTGTGATTGGTGCGTGATGGTTCCTCGTGTGTGATTGGTGCGTGATGGTTCCTCGTGTGTGATTGGTGCGTGATGGTTCCTCGTGTGTGATTGGTGCGTGATGGTTCCTCGTGTGTGATTGGTGGCGTGATGACTTCCTCGTGTGTGATGGTTCTACGTTGGTTCCTCGTGTTTGATTGGTGCGTGATGGTTCCTCGTGTGTGATTGGTGCGTGATGGTTCCTCGTGTGTGATTGGTGCGTGATGGTTCCTCGTGTGTGATTGGTGCGTGATGGTTCCTCGTGTGTGATTGGTGCGTGATGGTTCCTCGTGTGTGATTGGTGCGTGATGGTTCCTCGTGTTTGATTGGTGCGTGATGGTTCCTCGTGTGTGATTGGTGCGTGATGGTTCCTCGTGTGTGATTGGTGCGTGATGACTCCTCGTGTGTGATTGGTGCGTGTTGGTTCCTCGTGTGTGATTGGTGCGTGATGGTTCCTCGTGCGTGATGGTTCCTCGTGTGTGATTGGTGCGTGATGGTTCCTCGTGTGTGATTGGTGCGTGATGGTTCCTCGTGTGTGATTGGTGCGTGATGGTTCCTCGTGTGTGATTGGTGCGTGATGGTTCCTCGTGTGTGATTGGTGCGTGATGGTTCCTCGTGTGTGATTGGTGCGTGATGGTTCCTCGTGTGTGATTGGTGCGTGATGGTTCCTCGTGTGTGATTGGTGCGTGATGGTTCCTCGTGTGTGATTGGTGCGTGATGGTTCCTCGTGTGTGATTGGTGCGTGATGGTTCCTCGTGTGTGATTGGTGCGTGATGGTTCCTCATGTGTGATTGGTGCGTGATGGTTCCTCGTGTTTGATTGGTGCGTGATGGTTCCTCGTGTGTGATTGGTGCGTGATGGTTCCTCGTGTGTGATTGGTGCGTGATGGTTCCTCGTGTGTGATTGGTGCGTGATGGTTCCTCATGTGTGATTGGTGCGTGATGACTCCTCGTGTTTGATTGGTGCGTGATGGTTCCTCGTGTGTGATTGGTGCGTGATGGTTCCTCGTGTGTGATTGGTGCGTGATGGTTCCTCGTGTGTGATTGGTGCGTGATGGTTCCTCGTGTGTGATTGGTGCGTGATGGTTCCTCGTGTGTGATTGGTGCGTGATGGTTCCTCATGTGTGATTGGTGCGTGATGACTCCTCGTGTTTGATTGGTGCGTGATGGTTCCTCATGTGTGATTGGTGCGTGATGATTCCGTGGTTGTTGGTGCGTGATGGTTCCTCGTGTGTGATTGGTGGTGATGACTCCTTGTGTGTTTTGATCGGAGTGTGGCGTGATGGTTCCTCGTGTGTGATTGGTGCGTGATGACTCCTCGTGTTTGATTGGTGCGTGATGGTTCCTCCTGTGTGATTGGTGCGTGATGATTCCTCCTGTGTGATTGGTGCGTGATGACTCCTCGTGTTTGATTGGTGCGTGATGATTCCTCCTGTGTGATTGGTGCGTGATGACTCCTCGTGTTTGATTGGTGCGTGATGATTCCTCCTGTGTGATTGGTGCGTGATGACTCCTCGTGTTTGATTGGTGCGTGATGGTTCCTCGTGTGTGATTGGTGCGTGATGACTCCTCGTGTTTGATTGGTGCGTGATGGTTCCTCGTGTGTGATTGGTGCGTGATGGTTCCTCATGTGTGATTGGTGCGTGATGACTCCTCGTTGTTGTGATTGGGGGCGTGGGATGGTTCCTCGTGTGTGATTGGTGCGTGATGGTTCCTCGTGTTTGATTGGTGCGTGATGGTTCCTCGTGTTTGATTGGTGCGTGATGGTTCCTCGTGTGTGATTGGTGCGTGATGGTTCCTCGTGTTTGATTGGTGCGTGATGGTTCCTCGTGTGTGATTGGTGCGTGATGGTTCCTCGTGTTTGATTGGTGCGTGATGATTCCTCGTGTTTGATTGGTGCGTGAGACGTTCCTCTTGTTTGATTGGTGCGTGATGATTTCCTCGTGAACATTGGAGCAGCTGATGTCATAACGGTGGACCCCAGTTTTGTAATGGTAGTTCCAAAACAACTGAGACGTTGAGTGGCACTTCCCTGAATTGTGTGTGGTGCCCGTGTGGTGCCCGTGTGGTGCCCGTGTAGGAGCAGTGTGGATTAGTCCTTTGTTCGTGTATCTGTTTGAGGGTGTGTGTTGGGAGGGGGGCGTGTGGAAGTCTGGACCTGGTTATCAGAAATAGCCTGTGTTCCGCAGTGCCTGTTTATGCCGAATGGATGTAAACAAGTGGAAATGTTCTGTGCTGTGGAAATGGCTTCTCGGTAATGGAGTGGAAATGAGGAACTCTTCTGATGGCTACTTAACCTCACTTCGCCTCCGGTCGCATATCGGCATGTAGTTAAAGAAAAACAGAGCGCAAAACTCAACATGGTGGCAAAAATCAGAACCGGATCGTCCTGACCTCGGGCCACGCTTTCCTAATGAATCCCGAAACAACAGCAGTCACTCCAAACCCCTCTTTCATTTCACTAATGGAGGCTTCATAGTCACCCTGCTGCTGGAACATCAGAGGGATCTGCTGAGTAAACCCCACGGTTCTGCTGCTGTTTTATCATCAGCGCGTTCCAGTGGAGACGAGGTCGAGCCGCCTCGGTGTTCCGAAAGCAGACGGGAACTGTGCCTCTAATGACCCAGTTACCCCATCAAACAGAGGCTTTAAAGAAGCAGACGAGTTCACTCACCGACACACTGAAGACTCACACTGTGCTTCCACTGCCTGGCCACTATAGTGGAAACACCCCCCTTTGTCCTTCCACTGCCTGGCCACTTTATTAGAAACACCTACCTTGTACTTCCACTAACTGGCCACTTTATTAGAAACACCCACCTTGTACTTCCACTGCCTGGCCACTTTATCAGAAACACCCACCTTGTACTTCCACTCACTGGCCACTTTATTAGAAACACTAGCCTTGTACTTCCAATGCCTGGCCACTTTAATGGAAACACCTACCTTGTGCTTCCACTGCCTGGCCACTTTATCAGAAACACCCACTTTGTGCTTCCACTAACTGGCCACTTTATTAGAAACACCCACCTTGTACTTCCACTAACTGGCCACTTTATTAGAAACACCAGCCTTGTGCTTCCACTCACTGGCCACTTTATTAGAAACACCCGCCTTGTGCTTCCACTGCCTGGCCACTTTAATGGAAACACCCACCTTGTACTTCCAATGCCTGGCCACTTTAATGGAAACACCCACCTTGTACTTCCACTGCCTGGCCACTTTATTAGAAACACCCACCTTGTGCTTCCACTAACTGGCCACTTTATTAGAAACACTAGCCTTGTGCTTCCACTGCCTGGCCACTTTATCAGAAACACCCACCTTGTGCTTCCACTGCCTGGCCACTTTAATGGAAACACTTTAAAGAACAATGAACCAGAACAGAGGATCTAGATGTAGCTGAAAGCTGAAGTGAGTACAGAGGGGACGCGTCGTTCCGAGAGGTTTTCCAGCAGAAGCCTCTGTGTGGATTATGATTCCTGCTCGTGTTTAACGCCCGTCAGTTACTCAGCGCTGTGATTCCGGAGCTGGAGCATGCTGAAGGGTTTTTGTGGTGTCTTGTCTTTCTCTCTGTTTCTCTCTCGTATTCAGCTCCGCTGAGTCATCACCCCGTGACGCGTCTCCCTCCTTTTTTATTGCCGGGAATCCAGGCTAAAATTAGTCATCTTCACTCACCGAGGCGAGCAAATCCCTCCACAATCCTTTCATTCAGAGCTCCTCAATTATTCTCGCTGAGACGCGTCTATTCATACGCCCGCTCAGAGCGCCGCTATTTGGGCACATATGGACATAAATGTGTCTCTCTCAATAAGGAAGCTTTCAGACTCAAACGTGCCGAGTGAACTGTGTGGTTAACATCTCGAGCGTCACCATCAAAAACACCCAGGAAGATTATCCTGATGCAGCTGTCCGGCTTATCTGTACCGCCCATTATCAACAGAGACATTCCCAATTAATCTGCACAACCGGCATAACAGAGCACCCTCACTGCAGCCGGACAGAGCCCTCCGACTGACCTCACAAGCAGCTGTTATCGGATATTCCTCCCGGCCTTCCTCTCGGACTCTGGCCACCATCTCATACTGCAGATTCCACGATATCAACACCGCTCCAGCTGTGGAGCGTTCGGTCTGATCGGGAATGGTGTGATTTTAAATTGGATGTGCAATGTAGTGTTAGTACAATCAATCAGAAACACCCTAGCAACCATCTGGGATGCTATAGCAACTGCCTAGCAATGACTTAAGATAGCATAGCATAGCATAGCATAGCAATCTAGCAATCACAAAGAACACCACCTAACAACACCCTAGCAACAACCTGGGCCACTATACCAACCACCTGGCAACCACTTAAAATGCCATAGCAACCTAGCATGTAGAACACAACCTAGCGACACCCTAACAACCACGTTGGATACCATAGCAACTACCTAGCAACCACTTAAGATACAATAGCAATCTAATGTGTATATAGAATACCACCTAGCAACAATCTGGAATACCATAGCAGCCGCCTGGCAACCACTTAGAATGCCATAGCAACCTGGCACATAGAATACCACCTAGCAACACCCTGGCAACTATCTGGAATAGCATAGTAACCACTTATCAGTACACTAGCAACTATGTGGGATGTCATAGCAACTACCTAGCAACACCGTAGCAACCTAAAATACCTTAAGTAAGGTTTTTGGTAACTGTTTATCCCTCCGCACCTTGGTAGTGAATGCTGTGCAAAAGTCTGTGCACCCAGCTCGTAACACAGGCCCAAACACCCGGTCAGCCTTCACTGTCGTGCGTGCTTTGGTCAGTTCTTTCATGCCCTGCTTTGCCCATCCATCCGTCCGTCCGTCCGTCCGTCTGTTACTTCATACTTCCATCTGTCTGTTCATCCGTCTGCACATCTTTGCCCATGGCTTTTTGGTCCTGTCGTTACATAAGCTGGATATTAATTTTAGTTCTGTATGAGGGGCGGGGCAAGCTAGGGGTGCAGGACAGGGAGCTGTCAATCAAGCTGCTCATTACCCACACTCACACAGTTTGCAGACAGGGTTGATGAGCTGTCATTAAGCCTACTTCATTCGAAGCTTTACTGGACGTTCAGTATCACCCACACATCTGTAGTACGCTGTGTTAAAAGACTAACACCTTCTGGTTCAGAACAGCGACACTGTCTTTCCCGCTGTTCTCAGCCAGAACGGGAACCTGCGGCCAAAGTTTGAACAGCACGGGTAGCCAATGAGAACAGAACCAAGACAATTCCGACACTGTGGGCGGAGCTTGCCCTGTTCTGAGCAGGCAGACGGGCGCCCTGCTGAAGCAGCTGCTGTTCTGATAAGAGCACAGCAGGTTACACGGTATTGGGGTCAACCTGGTGGAATATTTACAGTCTCCCAAACGCACAGAGAAATGCAGCAGGACGGCAGCCATGTGTTAGCGAGGGGACGGCGTGATAAGGCTGACAGATTAAACGTCCGTGGCACGGCTGGCAGGCTCTCACCTGCGTGTGCCAGCACCTGCGTGCTCTGGCTCCGTCTCAGCGTGAAACCAGCTTAAAGCTTAACCACACATGCGCGGTGATATGCATATGTGCGCGCTGCCTGGGCTGGAACTGTCATGCTGTCAGAGAGGAGCTCGCTCTGGGGGAGCCATTTCAGCGCTGCGCGCCAGAAAGGCCTTCCCTCCCCCCGAGTGTGGGAGAGTGAGTGTGTGTGTGGCCCCCCCACGAGGCCGTGTGAACTGTGTTCTACTGACTGGAGAGTCTGACAGCGTTTCTCCTCGAGAGAGAGAGATGTGGTAAAGGCCAAAACACACACAGACAGCTTGTTTTCATATCTTATCGGGACACGTGTCTCATTATTTACATGTAGGAAATATCTATATATAAAACAATCATGTATATTACACATATGTGTTTATATAACACGGGAACATTGACCTACACATCTGAAGGTGAAGTTAGTCAGGTGTGCTCAGTCAGTGTGATGATGATGATGATGATGATGATGATGATGATGATGATGATCAGGTGTGACTGGGCAAACAGGGATCTATCAAAGTCCGATCTCCACTACACATATGACTGTGGACATGTATCAGGGCACCAACAGAGGAGATATAAAATTGAGGGTCTGAGGAACCTCAGAAGAAGACTAGGGAGCTGCTAACAGTGTTCACCAGATGTTTGAAACAATGACCAAGCCAGGAGGCATCCCCCCCCCTCCAGGAATGCTTGGAGAGAAGGTTCCAGATGATCATCAGGCTGGAGACAAGAGGAATCTGACGGGGGGGGGAGGAGGGGGGGCGGTAAAAGAGTTCGGTGGCACTCCACCATCCACAGTCAAACAGACTGGGTACA
>JAMWET010003691.1:20000-32500 GCA_024036415.1 Prochilodus magdalenae | reverse complement strand
AGAGCGTCTCTCACTGTGGGTGTGTGACGGCCAGTGAGAGACAGACGCACACACACACTGGGGGACGTTTTTCATTCCCGCTGTGTGCTGAAACCATGCACCACTTAACCATCGCACCTCTCTCTACCGCGTCACACACTGTCCTCCAGCTGCTAATGGAATTATGGTTGACTCTGAAGTTGCTCACACAGCGCACAGGGTGTACTGATGGAGGGAGAACCCGGTTCTTTAACCTGATGGGCTGATTAGCTTTTTATCTAGCTATTCAGCTAGCTAACACGCTAAAACATGCTAACAGCATATATGATATAGTCATATATGAAATGGTTATGAGCAGGTCAGGGTTATGTTTATGTTATAATGTGGTTTTGGGGTAATGTGTTTACACTGTGATGTGATATGGTTATGTTATGGTTTTGTGTGGGAACAGTGTAATGGGGTTATGGTGTAATGCAGTTGTGGTGTGACAAAGTTATGTTATGGTATGATGTAGTATGGTTATGGTGTGGTATGGTTACAGGGTGATGTGATATGGGTATGTTATGGTGTGATGTCGGGACACTGTGATGTGGTTACGGTGTGAAGCGGTTATGGTGTGATGAGGTTGTGACCTGGTAGCTCCAGCTGGACTCCAGGCTGGCCTGACTGAGGGTCTACATTCGGAGGGACACCGTAAATCTGCATTCTCTGTAAATGATACTTTAATGTCTGTAACTGCGGCTAATGAAACAGTCTTCAGCTGCTCAATAACATCATCCCATCACGGCTGGAACACAGAGGGCATCAGGCACAGCATCATGAAGAGACGGAGGCTGAAGATAAACGGCATGTAAACACAAACAGAGAGAGAGAGGGAGAGAGGAGAGAGGAGCGAGAGGGAGAGAGAGAGAGAGAGAGAGGGAGCGAGAGAGAGAGAGAGAGAGAGCGAGAGAGAGAGAGAGAGAGAGAGAGAGAGAGAGAGAGAGAGAGAGAGAGAGAGAGAGAGAGAGAAGAGAGGGAGCGAGAGAGAGAGCGAGAGGAGCAAGAGGAGCGAGAGAAAGAGAGAGAGATAGTGAGAGAGAGATTCGACTGTATACTGAGGATGTAGCTGTAGGTCCTGAGCTGAAGGCCTGACTCTGATCCTCACTGCTGGGTCGTGTGGTCTGATGAACGTCCTCAGCTGAGCTGTTACTCAGACCTGCTGCTCTGCGTCCTGACACACACGGGTTCCCTATAAACAGAGACCACAGCGGCTGCTGGCTGGTTAGGAGTGACAGCAGAACGGGTAATTGTGCGAATCCTCGGCCCTCCAGTCTGAAACCTTCGTTCCCATCGCAAGGAGATAGCCACACACACACCGCATCGCCACACACACACTGAGTCACCACACGCAGCTGTTATCGGGACCGTGACGGAGAGAATTTGGGTGACAAACGACAAATGATTAACCTCCCGGAAAAGTTTGTGACTGTCTGAGCGGAATTTATAGTCCATGTCATTCCCGCTGTTGTCCTCCTTCTGTTTTGCTCCAGTCAGACGGAGAGGAAATCTGAGGATGGGGGGAATCGGAGGCGGAGGAAAAGGGAACGTTTTAATGAGGTAAAGGGG
Source organism: Prochilodus magdalenae (assembly GCA_024036415.1). Classification (NCBI taxonomy): domain Eukaryota; kingdom Metazoa; phylum Chordata; class Actinopteri; order Characiformes; family Prochilodontidae; genus Prochilodus; species Prochilodus magdalenae. The sequence goes on along the minus strand of JAMWET010003691.1, from coordinate 30,913 downwards.
CTTTAACACTCAGTCCTGTAAAACTACACCTACTCTACCTACCTCTAATAACCTCCCTCCCTCCCTCTCTCGCTCTCTCCCCTCTATCTCTCTCTCTCTCTCTCTCTCTCTCTCTCTTCTCTCTCTCTCTGTCCCTCGCTCTCTCTCTCTCTCTTTCTCCCTTTCTCCCCTCTGTCCCTCTCTCTCTCTCCTCTCTCTCTCTCTCTCCCCCTCTCTCTCTCTCTCTCTCTCTCTTTGTCTCTCTCTCTCTCTCTGCAGGAATAGCAGCTAATGTTTATTGAACACGGCAGCATCATTACTCTGTATGGTCACACATCCTGCTTGTCCATGGCCAAATGAGCCATTAGCGTGCTGTTACTCAGCCCCCCATTCAGTGGTCAACCATCTCAGTGACCTACGAGCAGTCCAGGCAGAGTCCAGGCAGCCTCTGAATGGTTTGAAACGCCAACTGACCCGGTAAATGTACATCCCACTGGGCACACACTTTCAGCCCCGCATGCTGCCAGCCCTTTCCCCTGGGCCGCGTCCTTTCCCTCAGAGTGCTGGAGCGGAGAGACAGAGCGCTGCATCCTCCTACACCCCGCGCGGTGATGCTCCACGCTTTGGCTGTGGCGGCTTGACGAGTGACCTGTGTGGCGAGCTGCCTCCTGTGGCAGCAGTGGACCCAGTGCAGCTCCTCCACATTGCCTGCCTAAACTCTGCACATGCCAGCTGAACCCTCATACCCACTTCACCCACCAGTTAGAAATGTCACTGAAGGGCGTTGGCCGGGACTGGCAGGCCGCCCGCCGCTCCGCCGGCAGCTCCTTTTATAGAACACAGCAGCAGCGGAGAACCCGCTACTCAGCGTTGGCTGAAACGGCCAGGACAGCAGGCCGGTCCTTACAGGACACGCCCCACAGCCCAGCACAGAGTACCACACACAACACGTCCACGTCTTCAAGCACAGACACAGCTATGTTCAAGATTAAAGCCTCTGTCACTACAAGTCCGGCACTCCCACACTGCCTCCCGCACACCAGTGGACGAACGAGCCAGTAGCAGGAGACTGTAACACTGTCCTTACACACACATCACCTGATGTAATGTGATGTAAGAGAGAGAGAGAGAGAGCAGGATAGGGATAGAGAGAGAGAGAGAATGAGATAGAGAAGATAGAGATAGAGTGATAGAGAAGAGGTGAGAGGTATGGAGAATTAAAGGGAGAGAGAGAGTGATACAGAGAGAGACTGAGGGATAGAGAGAAAATGAGGGATAGAGGGAGAATAAGGGAGAGGGGGGGAGGTATAGAGAGAGAGTGATCGAGAAAGAGACTGAGGGATAGAGAGAGAAAGAGAGGGAGAGAGGGGGTGAAAGGTATAGAGAATTAAAGGGAGAGAGAGAGAGGGATAGAGAAAGAGCCTGAGGGATAGAGAGGGAGAGGGAGAGGGATAGAGAGAGAGAGAGAGAGAAAGAGGGATAGAGAAGGGGTGAAAGGTATAAAGAATTAAAGGAAGAGAGAGAGAGAGAGAGAGAGAGAGAGAGAGAGGTGTACACAGTTAAAGTCAGGGCCACTCCAGCACAGTAACAGGGCTCTGTTCTTCAGCGGCGTTAGAGAGGGGTCATTGGGGGTCAGCGTGCCTGCGCTGATTGGCTGTAAATGGCTGGAGAGTAAATTTTATGGCTCTCGGTTTGATTGTAAAAGTGGCTGCTATCAGCTTACACACTCGCGCACACATGCTCACACACTCGCGCACACATGCTCACACACTCGCACAGGTTTCTCTTTATTAGCTCTCGTTTTGACTAATTGCAGAGTGTGAGACCTGCCTGACCTCCGGCTTCAGATTACCGACTCCAAATCTGAACCAGAACAGAGAGCAGAGAGGGGGGAGCAGAGAGAGAGAGAGAGGAGAGAGGAGAGAGAAGGATAAGGGAGTGAGTGACTGAGTGACAGAGGGATATAAGAGAGGGGACAGACGGAGAGGAATTAGAGAGAGGGGAAGAGTGAGAGAGGACAGAGAGCAAGAAACGGATAAGTGTAAGAGTGGACAGAAACAGAGAGAGAGGGAAAGATAGAAGAGAGACAGGGTAGACAGAGGAAAGGGGAGAGAGAGGCGGAGGAAAGAGAGAGAGAGAGGGAGGGGTAAATTAGAGGCTAGTGGTGAGAATTAAAGCTCTCTCACGTCATTACAGTCCTTATACTGTCCATAAACCTGTACACACCCGAGTGGGTATCCCTCCTCGGGGTCACGCCCTCTGACCCCAACCTGCTGGAGCAGAGAGAATGAGCGCTGCGTCCACCCCATCACACCGCATCTCCTCACACACCGATATAACTCCACCTACACCTGCGGTGTTTACGGGACGCCATGCTGGTGCCTGCGCTGAGAGGTCCCTGTATGTGTGTGAGAGTGTGTGTGTGTATATGTGTGTGAGTGTGTGTGTCCGTGTGTGTGTGTGTGTGTGTGTATGTATATGTGTGTATATGTGTGTGTGTGTATATGTGTGTGAGTGTGTATATGAGTGTATATGTGTGTGTGTCCGTGTGTCGGGTTTCACTGGAGCACTTAGTAAAATTAAGGCTCAGATTTACGGCCTCCACCTTCAGCAAAACTTAATTTACCCCCAGAGCCTTTACACCACATACCTACACAGGCACCGGGTGACGTCAGGCTGTCTGAGCACAACCAGGGCATTAGGCAAGATTCAATTTACTGCAGACGCCAGAGACTCTAACAGAGATTTATCCTCCGCTGGAACTCGCCGTGTTCTCCCGCTGACCTCCCAGTGTCCACCGCACACACACTACTGTTCAGATAGCCCTCAGGCCCACGCCCACCCCTCTGCCTCTTTCAGGTAACTCCACCCATTATAGGCTGATGGCTTTGTACCTATAGGTAGCTCCACACAGTTTAGGTTAGTGGCTTAGATCCTTCAGGTAACTCCACCCCTTTTAGGACAGTGACTTCCTTCCTCGGAGAGCTCCACCCCTTTTGGGTTATTAACATAGTTCCTTCATGTAGTCCCTCCCCTTTTCAGGTAATAGCTTTGTTCCTTCAAGTAGCCTCTGCCTTTTGAGATAGCTCCACCCATTATAGGGTGGTGACTTTGTACCTATAGGTAGCTCCACACAGTATAGGCTAGTGGCTTAGATCCTTCAGGTAACTCCACCCCTTTTAGGGTATTGGCTGTTGTCCTTCATGTAACCCTTGCCCCTTTTAGAGCAGTGACTTATTTCCCTCAGGTAGCCCCCCCCCACTTCGTCAGGTAGCCCCTCCCCTTTTAGTGGAGTGATTTGGTTACAGGTTACTGACTTGGTCTCTTATAAGAGTCAAACTCATTCCTGAGGGGTCACTCTGTTTTCCTAAACGGCCCTGCCCCTTTTTGGGTGGGTGACTTGATTCCCTCCTGTAGCTGCACCCACCTTAGGGACCGGGAATTAGATCCCTCCAGCTGCCACTCCAGAAATCTACTGGGTGTGGTTTTTATTATTTCCATTTGCCACTCCCCTTTTTTGGGTAGTGCCTTAGTTCCCCCTCTGTAGCCACACCCTTTATATAGACGGTAGTGACATGAAGAAACCATGGTAACAGAAATGCCTTATGTTTGCTGTATTAATAAGATGATGAACTTTTGACCAGCAGTGTGTAACGCCGGTCCGTAGACGCCTCCCCCTATAAGCGCCCCGCCTCTGTACATGTTCATCCCTGACGTCTGTTTCTCCTCCTGACAGAAATAACTTCCCCCTGCGTGTTTATGAGGCGTGCGGATGGAGCGGTGGAGCGCGGTGGGCAGCGGGGGGCGTCCTGATCGTGTTTTAATAGGTCATTCATGCTCCCTCTGCTGTGAGCCCTTCAGAGACGGAGTGATGGGAGGAGGCAGCCGGAGGCAGCCGTGTGTGCAGGAGGTCGTTAAAGGACAGTTTGGTGAATGAAGTTTCCTTTACCTCAGATGGCGCCCATCAGCCACCCACCCTGCTCGGTGTCTGAAGTTTGCATCTTTAGTTTTGCACTGGAGCTATGAGGCTAATAGAGCTAGCAAGTTGTTACATGGCTCAGCAATTAGCATAATGCTAACTGCATGTCTGATGCATTTAGTGTCTTTATTATATCATGAATTATTGTCGACTACTTTGAAGTTGTCTGATTAAGATAGATTAAGCAGCAGCATTAGACCACACAGGATGGGCAGTAGATCAGCATTAAACCACACAGGTCGGGCACAGTACAGGATAGGCAGGTCCTGGGCAGTAGTATCAGCATTAACCACACAGTCAGGCATGGGCAGTACAGGATAGGCAGTAGTTCTGCATCAGACCACACAGGATGGGCAATAGTTCCACATAAGACCACACAGGATGGGCAGTAGTTCAGCATCAGACCACACAGGATGGGCAGTAGTTCAGCATCAGACCACACAGGATGGGCAGTAGTTCATCAGGCCACACAGGATGGGCAGTAGTTCCATATGAGACCACACAGGATGGGCAGTAGTTCAGCATCAGACCGCACAGGATGGGCAGTAGTTCATCAGGCCACACAGTATGGGCAGTAGTTCATCAGGCCACACAGGATGGGCAGTAGTTCAGCATCAGACCACACAGGATGGGCAGTAGTTCATCAGACCACACAGGATGGGCAGTAGTTCAGCATCAGACCGCACAGGATGGGCAGTAGTTCAGCATCAGACCACACAGGATGGGCAGTAGTTTAGCATCAGACCACACAGGATGGGCAGTAGTTCATCAGGCCACACAGGATGGGCAGTAGTTTAGCATCAGACCACACAGGATGGGCAGTAGTTCATCAGGCCACACAGGATGGGCAGTTATATCTACTGTTTTACATGATGTTTATGATGCTATTGTTCGTTTCTGTTTGTTTGTACTTGTGGAATTGTGTCCATTGGCATTGGCTTTATCACTCACCAACTCAAACAACCCATTAATGCTGTAGCAGCAGCCTCATAGTGATAAATATATGCTGGCTGGTCCCTAATATTTTGACTGACTAAGAGTGTCACCCGGTTATTGACTGGAATGATGCTAATGGGTGTACATAAGCTACCATCGCTCGTTAGCTACATTAGCCTCGTAGCCCCTGTGCTACCACTAAAGAAGGACCTACCTTGGCATGCGCAGGAGACAGGGGTACGCTTGCTGGTTAAACGATGCCTTTAAGGGCCTTCACCGGCTGACCCACTCTGGTGTAGCAGTAGGGACGGACCATTTCACAGCCCTGCGGGGGGTTGCTGCGACTGCACGAGTCATTCTTCAGGTGGTAGTCCAGCCTCCCCTGCAGGCCCCTGAGCACCTCTACCTGAGCATGACCACACACACAGGTGGGCTACGGTGCGCTAATGAGCCTTTCTGTTTTCATCAGTCCTCCAGAGTGAGAGAGAGATCTCCTCCATCATTCACACACGTTCCCATTCATCATCCGCGCTTGATAAATGTGGTTCCCAAGCAAATGCAGCTCACGTGTGAAATATTAATGATGTGTCTGCCGCGGGTGCGTTCCCTTCCGAAGCCGCGTTGCTTTCCTTGTTTCGCTGTTGCCGTGTTGTTCATAAAACATGTATAAGTGCACGCACCCGACGACGAATACACATCATTCATAACGGCCGGCTGGAGTCTAATATTCGGAGCCGACAGATTGCGCAGAACATAAAAGGCTGCGGTTTGTACGGCAACAAATCCAAAGCCGCTGGAATGGTTTCATCCGGTTCAGTTCACTGCAGCTTAGGAGCGGATGGAGGAATGGATTCTGGGTTTCTGCAGAATTCCTCAGTTTGTTTCAGTGATAAACTATTCACCCCAGAGTATCCCTGACTAGCATTAGCGATGACTCCAGCCTCTAAGGGTTAACACCTTCGCAGCTCCGGCGTCCAGCTGCCGTCTTTCTGGAATTGTTATTCATGCGGTGTACGCAGTTGCGTCCAGACCCGGCTGTTTTTAACGACATTGACCGCTGCCTGTCCTCCGCTCCCGCGTCCTGCTTATCTGTGCAAAGCTCTTGTGTGTCATGTTGGATTTGCCGTGTGGACGTGAAGGAATGATGCCAAGGTCATAAAGGTCGCAACCCAGCCATGACCTCTGGGGGGCCCTAGAGACTGGACTCTATTTCGGTGGCTTAAAACCAACAGACTGGTTTTGGCATCAGAACCAGCCAGGCCTACAGATGTAGACCGAGCCCATTTCTTTACATAGCACTGACCTACCGTGAACCACAAACACTGTGGGTCCTCCCTCTTATATAAATCCTGCACTTCCAAAGAGGACGGGAAAACCGCTTCCAAAACTAAATAATAATTAATCAATTAATTAAATAAATAAATAAACTGTAATGGAACAGACTCATGGACAGATTAATATTCACACCCCCAACATACAACCACAATAGAGCTACAGAACCAACATGGTGGACTATGTGGAGACCTCCAGCGTTCCAGGCTGGGAAGGAGATGTCTGCACTTTCTATTCTCTTCCCAAGAATCCCGGTACACCAGTACATGGGGGATGTTCATCTGTAATCCAGGCTGGAGTTCTTCCTGTTCACCAGCTTCCTAATCCAACATTCTGTTCCACCTTAAATACTGCAGCTGGTACAGGCACCAGAATGTCCTGCAGCACCGTTTAAGGTGGAACAGGAAATTCCCAAAGCAAGCTGGAGAACAGGAACTCCAGCTCCACATCTTTAACAGGATCCCGGAACACCTTTAATCCTGCAGTCTGCACATTCCACTCCGGACAGATTCCCAAACCTCTCTGGACAATATGGAGCAGCTCCGCTCAGCGTCTGACCCTGAAGAGACTGAAGAGAGGAGCAGCTACACCTTTATTAGCACCACCACCCCAACAGCAGCCTGTAAGTAGCAGCCATGCTGTGTGATTGTATCCGTGTGTGGCAGTTGGAGCAGATCATCTTAAACTGAGAGCTCCATAGTGAGGATCAACTTTAATCTACTGTGTGTTGGTGTCCAGATGGAGCCAGTAGTTAGTACAGCTACTAGCTGTTGGCTACTAGCATTAGCTCCAAGCTAACTAGCATAGCTAACTAAATAGCATGAGGGCGGAGCTTATTTACACAGAGGCTCATTTTATGTAGTCTATTTCCACATGGTGCTTTTGTGTGATCATGGTGGACGACGTGTCGTTGTAAACCAGCCAATCAGAGCAGAGCTCATTAAATTGTTCATGAGGAGCTCACCACCAAAGGGGTAACAGCTCATAGAGGGGAAAAGGGTACCGTGTAGGTCCACATCTGGGTGAGCTACGTGACATACTTTCTATGTAGAACATCAGAGACCAGTTTAAACACGGAGTAAACGCTTGTCTCTGTTATTCTGTGGTCTCTTATGCACTCGTGTATAAAGCCAGGGCGGTTACAAACTGTGCCGACCGGCTCTGGATTTTACAGAGCCGGATTCGTAGTAAAGGGAGCTCATACTCAATGGTGGCTCCTAACTGACACCTCTGATCAATACAGAGATTATGAATCTCACCACGGCACACATTTGCTGCCCACTCAGGAAGCTGTGTCCGAGGAGGAAAGCAGTTTTATCTCTTCGTTGTGTTTTGGTTTCAGTAAATGTGTCTTTAATTGAGTTGTAATGGAATTCTGTATGTAACCGGACCCGCGTCTACGCTTCATCCATTCAGAGCTGGATTTGATCTTCTGGTTTTTGCCGTTCTCCCCTGTCTCTGCTAATCAATGTCCACTCAGAGTGGGCGCCCCTTAATGACAGACACTTCTGGAATCCATTTAACCCCAACCCACAGTGGGATCGGATGTAACAGAGACTGGAGCTACAAGGCTAGTTTGGCTAGCCAGTCACCCTCTCGCCTCAAAGCTCCTGGATCACTGTTACTGCTCACTGTTAACTATAAACATGGACTAAGGGGTGTTAGCATTGCTAAAAGCATTAGCATCTTAAAACTTGTGTTCCAAGCTAGCTGTGTTAGCCTTGTAGTTCCAGTGTAAAACAATGGAGGTGAACTTTGTGGGAAATGGGAAAACAAAGTGGTTGAGAGGGAAATGCTCTGTTCTCGAACTGTTCCCAGTGGTGGTGAAGGTAACCAGACGTCCCCTCTAAAAGCTCACTCACAGGAAGTTCCTACATGAGGTGGTTCTGAATACGCTGCCTGATGTCTGAGACGCTGTTTATGATAGTGTGGAGAAGATCTCAGCCTTAAACTCCATTCATGGTGGAGGGATACATGCTGCAGGGCGCTGTGAGGTCAAATAGTCCCCCAAAGGAACTTAGTATTTCCAGGTTTTCCAGATTTTCATCATCAACATTCCATACACACTCAGAAGACACGTGTAGGCTCACTGGGAGTTCTAGATAGTCAATAAAGTGTCTATATGTGTGTTCTACACATGAAGAACCCTGGTTCCCATCACCACCACTGTACAGGAGATCCGAACAACACTGGCCATGAAAAAGAGAAACACCTGATCAGCCACACACGTGCACTTCATATCAAACATCTAGGTTAAACTTTTCACTGGCAGAACTTTGGATAACACCTGCAGCCTAAGACTAAACTAGACCCCCCAACACAGACCAGTTCAGGATCTACCTGCTCATTACCTGCCTGCCTAATCTCAGCACAGCGCTGAGGGGCGAGGGGACCAGAGCTGCACCCGGACGATCATTATCTTTATACAGCTGAGAAAGCGGTAGAAGAGAGAGAAGAAGAGAAAAGAGAAGGAGAAAGGAGAGGTAGAGCCTCCTCCTCCTCCTCCTGTTTCTGCTCGGTGGTGAAGAACAGATCGATCATACTCGTTTATCTGATTGGAGCTGTGCTGGCCCGCTGAGTCCAGTGTTTAACGCCCGCTCGCCCTGCGCTGATACACACACTGGCTCTCTGCCACGGCGGCTAACAAGCGGCCACCTGACGGGGTCGGACCAGCGCTAACGGCGGAGCGTTAATCACAGAGCTCCCACTGAGATGCACACACCTTCAGCTCCGCGCTAATGACCACCGGAGAACCGTCAGCACTCGTACAGACACTGTGCTCTGCAGGAGATCCTTTACTGAGACGCACCGGTTCTTTCTGCAGCACCCACACGGGCCTGTAGTGTAGTTCCCTCGTTTAGCCATCTGTCTAGCTCCCTAGCTTATAGTTACCTAGATCTACTAACTTCCTGCTGAACTGTCTGACTTCATTAGTAACCTAGATCCCTAGTTTAACCAGCTGTCTAGCTCCCTAGTTTTATTAGTAACCTAGTTCCCTAGTTTAACCAGCTCTCTAGCTTTATTAGTAACCTAGTTCCCTAGTTTAACCAGCTCCCTAGCTTTATTAGTAACCTAGTTCCCTAGTTTAACCAGCTCCCTAGCTTTATTAGTAACCTAGTTCCCTAGTTTAACCAGCTGCCTAGCTTTATTAGTAACCTAGTTCCCTAGTTTAACCAGCTCCATAGTTGCCTAGCTTTATTAGTAACCTAGTTCCCTAGTTTAACCAGCTCCCTAGCTTTATTAGTAACCTAGTTCCCTAGTTTAACCAGCTCCCTAGCTTTATTAGTAACCTAGTTCCCTAGTTTAACCAGCTGCCTAGCTTTATTAGTAACCTAGTTCCCTAGTTTAACCAGCTCCATAGTTGCCTAGCTTTATTAGTAACCTAGTTCCCTAGTTTAACCAGCTGCCAAGCTCCTTAGCTTTATTAGTAACCTGGTTCCCTAGTTTAACCAGCCCCCTAGCTCTATTAGTAACCTAGTTCCCTAGTTTAACCAGCTCCCTAGTTCCCTAGCTTTATTAGTAACCTATTTCCTTAGTTTAACCAGCTCCCTAGCTTTATTAGTAACCTAGTTCCTTAGTTTAACCAGCTCCCTAGCTCCCTAGCATTGTTAGTAACCTAGTTCCCTAGTTTAACCAGCCCCCTAGCTCTATTAGTAACCTAGTTCCTTAGTTTAACCAGCTCCCTAGCTCCCTAGCATTGTTAGTAACCTAGTTCCCTAGTTTAACCAGCCCCCTAGCTCTATTAGTAACCTAGTTCCCTAGTTTAACCAGCCCCCTAGCTCTATTAGTAACCTAGTTCCCTAGTTTAACCAGCTCCCTAGCTTTATTAGTAACCTAGTTCCTTAGTTTAACCAGCTCCCTAGCTCCCTAGCATTATTAGTAACCTAGTTCCCTAGTTTAACCAGCCCCCTAGCTTTATTAGTAACCTAGTTCCCTAGTTTAACCAGCTGCCTAGCTTTATTAGTAACCTAGTTCCCTAGTTTAACCAGCTCCCTAGCCCCCTAGCTTTATTAGTATCCTAGTTTCCTAGTTTAACCAGCCCCCTAGCTTTATTAGTAACCTAGTTCCCTAGTTTAACCAGCTCCCTAGCTCCCTAGCTTTATTAGTATCCTAGTTCCCTAGTTTAACCAGCTCCCTAGCCCCCTAGCTTTATTAGTATCCTAGTTCCCTAGTTTAACCAGCTCCCTAGCTCCCTAGCTTTATTAGTATCCTAGTTCCCTAGTTTAACCAGCTCCCTAGCCCCCTAGCTTTATTAGTATCCTAGTTCCCTAGTTTAACCAGCTCCCTAGCCCCCTAGCTTTATTAGTATCCTAGTTCCCTAGTTTAACCAGCTCCCTAGCTCCCTAGCTTTATTAGTATCCTAGTTCCCTAGTTTAACCAGCTCCCTAGCCCCCTAGCTTTATTAGTATCCTAGTTCCCTAGTTTAACCAGCTCCCTAGCTCCCTACCTTTGAAGCCAGGGAGTTACCTAAATTCATTAACCTCCTAGCTGACTATCTGACTTGGAGTGAACTGGTGAAGTGTGGTGCTACTGAGCATGGCAGAGAGCTACGGAAGAAGAAGCAGCAAAGTAACGATGGGTGGTTAGGACAGCAGAAGAGGCAGTGTGGCAAGGCTCTTCAGTGGAGCCCAGCTGGAGGACTGAGAAAGAGGCTGGCATCATGGCATCAGCAGCCCTCCAGTAACAA
>JAMWET010003691.1:5000-12500 GCA_024036415.1 Prochilodus magdalenae | reverse complement strand
CACACTAACACACACACACACACTAACACTCACACACACACTAACACTAACTCACACACACACTAACACACACACACACTAACACACACACACACTAACATTCACACACACACACACACTCACACACACACTAACACACACACTCACACACACACTAACACACACACTCACACACACTAACACTCACACACACACACATACACACACTCACACAGGGGAGAGAGAGAATTTAAAAGTGCCCGATGCCCATAATTACACACACACATATAAATACACTCATGTGTACATGGGAGTGCAGGTGTGTTGGGAAGGAGGATAAAGGTGACCAGGATCAATAACTGATGATAAATTTAGACTGATATGATCAATATTTATTGAGCTACACATACAGAAGTCTGTCTCTCAGTATGGCGTCGGGCCGCCATGTTCGCTAACCCAACACGCCAGACGTCTCGGTATGGAGCTGTAGAGGTTCCTGATGGAGTCCTGTGATAATCCATCCCATGCAGCTTGAACATCCTCACACAGTTCCTGCAGATGGTGCGGTAGGGGTGGAGGTGGAGAGACACCAGGTCTTCTGGACGTGTGACTACAGACCGTTCATCTTGGTGCTGACCACGGTGCCTCCACACACGGATTCGTTGGGCGTCTCCACCAAGACTAAAGCGGGACTCGTCACTGAAGATGACCCGCTGCCATTCTGAGTCACTCCATGACAGTCTGGTACGACACCACTGCAGTCTTTGGTGACGGTGACGTGGTGTTAAGGACAGGCGTGGTAACGGTCTGTGTGCATGTAGTCCTGCGTGGTGCAGCCGTCTGCTGATGGTGCTGCACTAACAGGAGGAGTCATGGAGGACACCACTGCTCGCTGGAGGTCAGTCAGGTACTGAAATGCTTATGTCACGTTGCCTGTCTCAGTTTTAAACAGGTCCGGTCCTGCTGGATGGTTCCTGCTGGGTGCAGCTGTCTGTATAGTTATATATGTGTGTATATATGAAGAGCTTGTATGTAAATGTTCTAACGACAGATATATACTCATGTTCACATCTACATGTGTGATATGTGCCATACACAATCTGTACACGCTCACTCACTCACTCACTCACTCACTCACTCACTCGCTCACTCACTTTGTATTCTGAGCATGAGCTGTTTATTGATCTGTGTCCCTGCGGCATTCGCACTGGGATGAAGGATCACTCCTCCTCTTCCTCCTTTCCCCCTGACCACGTTAATCAATCAAACTGCAAATCCACCACTCCAAAAAAGAAAAAACGATAACGCTGATCACTTCATCAGCGAACCCCCCCACCACCACCACCTCCTCCTTCCCCCCACCCTGCTCATTTTACACCAGAGCCATTTCATTACTGCTTCCGTCTAGAAGAGTGAAAACCCTGCGGATAATTACAAACATGACATTTCACTGTGTGTGTGCGGCTGGTGTTGGGGCTCACGCATCCGTAAGCGCTGAATTAGTTTGGGTGCTGCGGCCGCTAAGCCGGCGTAATAAAGGCAGGATTAATAGGCGGAGCTTTAATGAGTTGTAAGGGTAAATAAATCGGGTCCATTCCTGTTTTAAATAAAGAAATAAATCAGTCCCGAATCTCCCGAGCCTCCACTCCGCTTCCACTTCTGCGGCTCGGCTGACTGCATTATGGATGTGCGAACATACGCATGGCACGTCACTGGCACGCCTGGTAACTGGAGCTCTTGGCAAACTTAGCCAGGGGAGAAGCTAAAGCATCGTCTGTACCGCAGTGAAGCAGCTGGACCACCGCTGTCCTTTCCTAAACCCAGATGGATGCACTGCATGGCCAAAAGTATGTGGACACCTGGTTGTCACTTGTATAAGCTTGTCAGACATTCCATTCCAAAACCAGGGGGATTCATACGGACACACATGTGGGAGCATTGGTCAGGTCAGACACTGATGCTGGACGAGAAGACCTGTGTTCAGTGGGGTTGAGGAGGTCAGGGCAGGCCTCTGGAGTCCCTCACCCCAAACTCCTCAGTCCATGTCTCTATGGATCTGGCTTTGTGCACAGGGAAACAGTCCTGCTGGAGCTCTTCTCCAAACTGCTCCACAAAGCTGGAGGTGTAGAACTGTGTGGAATGTCTTTGTGTGCTGCAGCATTAACACCACCCTTCACTGGAACTGAGGGTCCGAGCCCAAACCCTGAAACCCACCCAGACATTTATCCCCCCTCCACCAAACTCTACTGTGGGCATTCCGGTAGGGAGCGAATCCATCGAACCCAGATTCCTCCATCAGACAGCCAGAGAGTAAAGCATGATCCATCTATCCACTCCAGAGAACCCGGTTCCACTGCTCCCGAGTCCAGTGGTGGAGCTTTACACTCCTCCAGCTGACGCTCGCCATTGCCCATAGTGATCTCAGGCTTGGGTGCTCGGACATGGAGACCCAGCCCATGAAGCTCACAGCTGTTGCTTCCCAAGGCAGTCTGGAGCTCTGTATGTCCCACTCTGTGGGTTTGCGGGGTCTGCCACTCCTGGTGCTCCTACACACTTGAGTTTTGCCGTAATGGCACTTCCAGTCGCCTAGAGCAGCTCTAGCAGAGCCGGCGTTTAACAGGCTGGCTCGTGGTAAAGATGGCATCCAAATGATCTTCATCAAGCACGGCTGATCCGACTCTTTACCCAGTGAACGAGCTCCTAATGGTCTGAGTCATGTATACATTAGGGAAAACACAAACGTGTGGAGAGCAGAGGTCACCGGGGCCGAGACCGGGAACTCTTAACTGAAACGGTATTCCTGAGACAGCAGCCGGCTTTTACTGCCAGACAGAGATACACAACGTCTTTCACACTTCCCTGAGTGTGTGGTGACCTCAGTAGCGTCCACAGCAGCTCTTCACACTAATGCTGCTCTAGAGGAACTGGTTTACATTAGAGAGAGAGAGAGAGAGAGAGAGAGGAAGAGAGAGATGGGTGGTGAAGGTCAGACAGAGGACAAGCAACACAGGTTACAATACCAAAAGGTGTGTGTGTGGAAGAAACTAACAGAGAGAGAAGAATATAAGAGGAGGGATGGAATATCGGGAGAGAAAGAGAGATGCAAAGAGAGATGCAGATAGAAAGAGAAACAGAAGGAAGGAGTGAGGGAGTGTGAGAAAGGAGGAGGGAAATAGAGAAAAAGAGCAGAGAGGGAGAGAGAGGAGAGAGATAGAGAGAGAGAGGTAAGACAGAGACAGGGAAAAACAAAAGGGAGAGGAGAGGAAGTGAAGAAGAAGAAAGAGAGGGTATAGGATGAATATAGAGAGAGAACGAGAGAAAGGGGAAGGAAGGAGAGACAGAAGGAGAGTGGAGGAGAAAAGGAGCGAGGTGCGGAGCCTTTACTCCTCTTCTGATGCCGGTTAAAGGTCACTCTCTGTAATCTGGGCTGACGTGCAGCTTATTGGCTGCTTCTCCACACACTCATCAATATGGAGCATCACACCCCCGAGAGTGTGTGGGCATGTAGATCACCCAGCATGGAGACAGAGATGGAGGGATATGGAGAGAAATGGAGGGAGAGGGAAAAGTAGGTGGAGAGAGGTAGGAAATGATGGAAGGATGTACATACAGTGGGGAAAATAAGTATTTAGTCAGTCACCAATTGTGCAAGTTGTCCCACTTAAAAAGATGAGAGAGGCCTGTAATTGACATCATAGGTAGACCTCAACTATGAGAGACAAAATGTGGAAAAAAATTGAGAAAGTCATTTTGTCTGATTTTTAAAGAATTTATTTGCAAATAATGGTGGAAAATAAGTATTTGGTCAATAACAAAAGTTCATCTCAATACTTTGTTGTATATCCTTTGTTGGCAATGACAGAGGTCAAACGTTTTCTGTAAGTCTTCACAAGGTTGGCACACACTGTTGCTGGTATGTTGGCCCATTCCTCCATGCAGATCTCCTCTAGAGCAGTGATGTTTTGGGGCTGTCGGCGGGCAACACGGACTTTCAACTCCCTCCAAAGGTTTTCGATGGGGTTGAGATCGGGAGACTGGCTAGGCCACTCCAGGACTTTGAAATGCCACTCCTTTGTTGCCCTGGCAGTGTGCTTGGGATCATTGTCATGCTGAAAGACCCAGCCACGTTTCATCTTCATTGCCCTTGCTGATGGAAGGAGGTTTGCAACCCAAAATCTCACAATACATGGCCCCATTCATTCTTTCATGTACACGTGACCAGTCGTCCTGGTCCCTTTTGCAGAGAAACAGCCCCAAAGCATGAATGTTGCCACACCCCATGCTTCACAGTTTGGTATGGTGTTCTTTGGGATGCAACTCCGCATTCACTTTCCTCCAAACACGACGAGTTTGTGTTTTTACCAAAATAGTTCTTACTTTGGTTTCATCTGACCATATGACATTCTCCCAATACTCTTCTGGAACATCCAAATGCTCTCTAGCAAACTTCAGACGTGCCTGGATATGGACTGGCTTAAGCAGGGGGACACGTCTGGCACTGCAAGATCTGAGTCCCTGGCGTCGTAGTGTGTTGCTGATGGTAGCCTTTGTAACGGTTGGTCCCAGCTTCCTGCAGGTCATTCACTAGATCCCACCTTGTGGTTATTGTATTTTTCCTTAACTTTCTTTTGATCATTTTGACCCCACGGGCTGAGATCTTGCGTGGAGCACCAGATCGAGGGAGATTTGTAGTTGTCTTGTAGGTCTTCCATTTTCTGATTATTGCTCCCACAGTAGATTTTCTTCACATCAAGCTGCTTGCCTATTGCAGATTCAGTCTTCCCAGCCTGGTGCAGGTCTACAATTCGTTCTAGGTTTCTGGTGTCCTCCGACAGCTCTTTCGTCTTCAACCATAGTGGAGTTTTGGAGTGTGAAGTGGTTTGAGGTTGTAGGCAGGTGTCTTTTTATACTGTTAAAACGACTTCAAAACAGGTGCCATTAATACAGGTAAGTGAAGTGGGTGGGAAAGAGGAGCCTCTTAAAAAAGAAGTTACAGGTCTGTGACAGCCAGAAATCTTGCTTGTTTGTTATTGACCAAATACTTATTTTCCACCATTATTTGCAAATAAATTCTTTAAAAATCAGACAAAATGACTTTCTCAATTTTTTTCCACATTTTGTCTCTCATAGTTGAAGTCTACCTATGATGTCAATTACAGGCCTCTCTCATCTTTTTAAGTGGGACAACTTGCACAATTGGTGACTGACTAAATACTTATTTTCCCCACTGTAATGATAGAGGAACACAGATACAGATCGGAGAGAATATCTAGTAGGGTCAAGTAAGAGTGATTACGCAGAGGAAATAGTATGGAGTTGAACCTCATGGGAGGGAGGGAGTGATAGAGAGATATAGATAGAGATGGAGGGACAATTGATTTGAGGAGAGGTCAAACAGGTAGTGATGTGTGGGAGGTGGATGGTAGGGAGAAGATGGAGAGATGTAGGGAGTGATTGAGGGATGTAGGGAGTAGTGGAGGGATACAGAAAGTGATGGAGGGATCCAGCATGTGTCTCTGTGTGTGGGTGTTGGGTGTGTGTGCTGGGTGTGTGTGTGTTGGTTGTATGTAGGCTGGTTCTGTGTGTGTGTGTGTGTTGGGTGTTTGTGCTGGCTGTGTGTGTGTGTGTTGGTTGTGTGTGTGTACCCTGGTTGTGTGTGTGTTGGTTGTATGCGTTGTAGGGTAGGCTGGGTGTTTGTGTGTGTTGGGTGTGTGTGCTGGTTTTATGTGTGGTGGGTATGTAGGCTTGTTGTGTGTGCTGGCTGTGTGTGTTGGGTGTGTGTGTGTGTTGGGTGTGTGTATGCCTGGTGTGTGTTGGGTGTGTGTGTGCCTGGTGTGTGTGTGTGTGTGTGTGTTGGGTGTGTGTGCTGGTTTTATGTGTGGTGGGTGTGTGTGTGTTGGGTGTGTGTGTGCTGGGTGTGTGTGTTGGGTGTGTGTGTGTTGGGTGTGTGTATGCCTGGTGTGTGTTGTGTGTGTGTGTGTTGGGTGTGTGTATGCCTGGTGTGTGTTGGGTGTGTGTGTGTGTTGGGTGTGTGTGTGCCTGGTGTGTGTGTGTGTGTGTTGGGTGTGTGTGCTGGCTGTGTGTGTTGGGTGTGTGTGTGTTGGTTGTATGCGTTGTAGGGTATGTAGGCTGTGTGTGTGTGTGTGTGTGTGTGTGTGTTGGGTGTGTGCTGGGTGTTTGTGTGTGTTGGGTGTGTGTGCTGGTTGTATGCGTTGTAGGGTATGTAGGCTGGTTGTGTGTGCTGGCTGTGTGTGTTGGGTGTGTGTATGCCTGGTGTGTGTTGGGTGTGTGTGTGTGTTGGGTGTGTGTGTGCCTGGTGTGTGTGTGTGTGTTGGGTGTGTGTGCTGGCTGTGTGTGTTGGGTGTGTGTGTGTTGGTTGTATGCGTTGTAGGGTATGTAGGCTGTGTGTGTGTGTGTGTGTGTGTGTGTGTTGGGTGTGTGCTGGGTGTTTGTGTGTGTTGGGTGTGTGTGCTGGTTGTATGCGTTGTAGGGTATGTAGGCTGGTTGTGTGTGCTGGCTGTGTGTGTTGGGTGTGTGTATGCCTGGTGTGTGTTGGGTGTGTGTGTGCCTGGTGTGTGTGTGTGTGTGTGTTGGGTGTGTGTGCTGGCTGTGTGTGTGTTGGGTGTGTAGGCTGGTTGTGTGGGTGTGTGTGCTGGCTGTGTGTGTTGGGTGTGTAGGCTGGTTGTGTGTGTTGGGTGTGTGTGCAGGTCCCGCTGATCATTAATGATGTAGGCCGGCGCTCCTCACAGCATCTCTTATTAATATCACTAAATCAGCACGTTTGTGTTCGGAGCCACCGCACACGCTCATCTGCGTTCTACACGCGGAGCCACACGCCGACCCGTGTTTCCTCTTTAGCGTCGGCCGAGAGAGCGTGAGCGACGTACCGGCCAGCGCGGAGCGAGTGAGCGTGACCACACCGGTGTTAAACTCGGATGAATATTGCAGATGGGCTATTTGTCTGTTTTCCGCCTCACTGCTCCAACCAGCGGGTGGGGAAGCGTGTAAAAGTTTTTGACCCCTGTGCACCCCCGTAGTTTCCACAGGGGTAAAGGGGGAGGGGCCTGTCTCCTGTTAGAACCTATACCCACCTTCAGGCTTGAGTTCAGGGTTACACTGCCTATGGAGACTGTGTTCATGATGCCTTCCCATAATGCCATGTTCTCTGGTACGACTAGTTATACTTACATGTAAATCAGAGGATGTGTGTCAGATTCCACACTGCATTATGTGTGCGTGTGTGTGTATGTGTGCATGTGTGTATGTGTGTGTTGGGTATTTGTGTGTGTGTGTGTTGGGTTTGTATATGTGTGTGTGTGAGTGTCTGTGTGTGTATGTGTGTGTATGTGTGTGTGTGTATGTGTATGTGTGTGTATGTGTATGTATGTGTGTGTGTGTGTGTGTGTGTGTGTGTGTGTGTGTGTGTGTGTGCGTATGTGTGTGCGTGTGTGTGTGTGTGTGTATGTGTGTGTGTGTGTGTGTATGTGTGTGTGTGTGTGTGTGTGTGTGTGCGTATGTGTG
>JAMWET010003690.1:155000-170000 GCA_024036415.1 Prochilodus magdalenae | reverse complement strand
TATATATAAATACTAATGTTGGTTATTACAAGTCTGAAATATTGTAATGCCTTATATATACATAAAAGTGTGATATCTATATAGGCTTTGCAGTATTTCACACTTTTAATAAACAAGATCACATAGCGTAACTGCTTAAGTAATAAATCAAACAACATTTTGGGGGAAAATTCAAATTCAATTATATATATATATATCGTCACTGTCCAAAGAAAAACAAGTATCTCCAAAACAGCAACTTTACAGGAGAGGCCAAAAACCTCATTTAACTTTAATGCAAGTCAATGGAACCAGACGTCTTTCCGAACAGTTTTGGGCCACTTCGGTTGGTCAATTGATCATGAGATTCTCACTCAGTGTAAACAGCAGCTGGTGTGTTCAAATGATACATAAAAGTAAAAATGGACAAAAGTGGAGATACATGTTTTTCATTGGGCAGTGACGATATCTATATATATATATATATATATATATATATATATATATATATATATATATATATATAGTAACTTGTAATGCATATATAGATGCAGATGCATTTACGTTGTATTTATAATGTATTGTATTGTGTTGTGTTGGGCTGTGTTGCATTGTGTTGTATTGTATTGTATTGTATTGTATTGTATTGTACTGTGTTGTATTGCGTTGTATTGTGTTGTGTTGTATTGTATTGTATTGTATTGTATTGTGTTGTACTGTGTTGTATTGTATTGTATTGTATTGTATTGTATTGTATTGTATTGTATTGTATTGTGTTGTATTGTATTGTATTGTATTGTGTTGTACTGTGTTGTATTGTATTGTATTGTGTTGTATTGTGTTGTATTGTATTGTATTGTATTGTGTTGTACTGTGTTGTATTGTATTGTATTGTATTGTATTGTATTGTATTGTATTGTATTGTATTGTATTGTATTGTATTGTGTTGTACTGTGTTGTATTGTATTGTATTGTATTGTATTGTATTGTATTGTATTGTGTTGTGTTGTATTGTATTGTATTGTGTTGTATTGTATTGTATTGTATTGTATTGTGTTGTATTGTATTGTATTGTACTGTGTTGGATTGTGTTGTATTGTATTGTACTGTGTTGTATTGTATTGTATTGTACTGTGTTGGATTGTGTTGTATTGTATTGTATTGTATTGTATTGTATTGTATTGTATTGGATTGTGTTGGATTGTATTGTACTGTGTTGTATTGTATTGTATTGTATTGTATTGTATTGTATTGTGTTGGATTGTATTGTACTGTGTTGTGTTGTATTGTATTGTGTTGGATTGTATTGTATTGTATTGTATTGTACTGTGTTGTATTGTGTTGGATTGTATTGTACTGTGTTGTGTTGTATTGTATTGTGTTGGATTGTATTGTACTGTGTTGTGTTGTATTGTATTGTATTGCACTGTGTTGTATTGTGTTGGATTGTATTGTACTGTGTTGTATTGTATTGTATTGTATTGTATTGTATTGTATTGTATTGTATTGTATTGTATCGTGTTGTGCTGTGTTGTATTGTATTGTATTGTATTGTATTGTATTGTATTGTATTGTATTGTGTTGTGTTGTGTTGTGTTGTATTGTGTTGTGTTGTGTTGTAGTATATTGTATTGTGTTATATTGTGTTGTGTTGTATTCTATTGTGCTGTGTTGTATTGTGTTGTATTGTGTTGTGTTGTGTTGTGTTGTGTTGTGTTGTAATGTGTTGTGGTGTGTTGTGGTGTGTTGTAATGTGTTGTGGTGTGTTGTGTTGTAATGTGTTGTGGTGTGTTGTGGTGTGTTGTGTTGTAATGTGTTGTAGTGTGTTGTGTTGTGTTGTGTTGTGTTGTATTGTGTTGTGTTGTGTTGTGTTGTGTTGTGTTGTGTTGTATTGTATTTTATTGTATTGTGTCGTGTTGTGTTATATTGTGTTGTGTTGTGTTGTATTGTATTGTGTTGTGTTGTGTTGTGTTGTATTGTGTTGTGTTGTGTTGTGTTGTGTTGTATTGTGTTGTGTTGTGTTGTAGTATATTGTATTGTGTTGTGTTGTGTTGTGTTGTATTCTATTGTGCTGTGTTGTATTGTGTTGTGTTGTGTTGTGTGTATCATATGTACTAAACCACCTTCCTGTTGTGTTCGGTTGGTTAAATATAGCTAAATAATAACCTCTTGATATAAAGCCAGATGATATAATCAAACAAGAACAAAGACAACCATAATAACAATAACAGCGATATTCACCCACTGGCCCTAGGACTGCTAACACGGGTAATATTAAACCTTCCACTGCTTGTCTCTCACACAGAAAAGCTGTGTACAATGCTGCTTTCAGAGCTTTTAGTTCACTATAATATATTTTCTCTTATCCAGTCATATACTGGATGACTGAATTATGGGAATGTCTCTGAATTAAAGAAGACATGGACCTTTAAATCTAATTAAAGGCAAAGACGCCCATGTGCTAAACAAGTAAATCCCCTGAGCTCAATAGAGGAAACCATTACAGCCATCATAACTTTAAAAGCTAATGAATCTGCTGAAATGCCTTATTTGTTCCGAATCCCCTGAATGAAGGAAGCCATCCCTCCCTGTGCTGTTCACGTCCAAGCTGTTACCTTTCCATCCAGTCCTTCTCGCTGTTCCTCTTTGCCGTGCGGGATGAAAACAATTCCAGACCGCTCCCCTCATTTAAAACCATCTTAAAAGTGCAGCCAAGTCATATGCTCACCATAAAGAGCAATGCTCAAACTTCCCGGGGCTTTGAAAATGTGGGGCGGCCTGTGAAACTCACAACACAGAGATTAAAATGCAGCTAGTGTTCAATAAATCAAATTCTCGTATTTGTTGCAAACCGTGAGGCTTGGACTCTGCGTGGGGAACTCCTGAAAACTAGGCCATTTCATCTCATGTAGGAGAACAGACGGAGATAGATCCGTTTAAACAGGTTTCAGTGCATTGCTCAGGCTTGGAATTCGAAAGGGAAAGAGAAGGAGCGGGATACAAATGTGTATATGGGTACAAATACAAATCCTGCATTCCCAAAAGACGGCAGTGAAAAGGGGAAAACCCGAAATCCTAAATTGTTACGGAACAGACTACTTAATATTTACACCGCCAGCATTCACATAGAACCAAAAAATAGAGCAACAGAAACCAAAATGGTGAACTACGTGGTTGGGTAGCTCAGCAGGTAACACCACTACCCGCCAGGGAGCCACCACCACACGTGGGAGACTGGGGTTCAAATCCTGGTCTGGGTAACTACGCAGTGCTACACCAATAAGAGTCCTTGTTCAAGACTCCTAACACTACACTGACCTACCTGTAATATGATTAACCTTGTAAGTCGCTCTGGATAATAGCGTCAGCTAAATGCTGTAAATGTACTACGTAGAGAAGCATTCCCAGTTGTGAAGGGAATGCCGGCACTTTTCATACCCTTCCCAAGGAACTGAACACCGGGCGTAACGTTCTTCTTTAAGCCAGACTGAAGCTGCTTCCTATTCACCAGCTTTCTATTCCAATGTTCAATTCTACCTTATATGCTACCGCTAGTGCAGCACCAGAATGCAACTGCAGCTCCATTTAAGTGGAACAAAAAATTCCCAAACCAAGCTGGTGAATAGGAACATCAGCTCCCACATATTTAACAGGATCCTGGACAATCCTGTAGTCTGCACATTTCGCTCCACACAGTTAATATGGAGCAGCTTTGCTCAGCGTTTGACCCTGAAGAGATCAGCAGCTCCATCTTTATTAGCATCACAACCCCAACAGGAGCTCATAAGTAGCAGCCATGCTGTATGCATCCGTGTCTCCCGGTTGTAGCAGATTTTTCATAGTGAGGATCAGCTTTAATCTGCTGTGTGCTGACGTCCAAATGGAAAGTCCGTAGCTAGTACAGGTAACGTTAGCTACAAGCAAGCTCGCTAGCATAGCCAGCTGAATAGTATGAGGGCGGAGCTTATTTACATGGAGGCTCATTTTATTTAGTCTATTTCCGTATGTTGTGTCTGTGTGACCATCACAGTGTCTCGCTGTAAACCAGCCAATCAGAGCAGAACTCATTTAATTATTCATGAGCTCAGCAAAAAATGGAAAACAGCTCTTTCCATTCTGGGGTCACATCATATGGTGTAACTGGGCGTGTAAAACCACATCTGGGCAATTTTTACTTCAACCAAAGTCACATGCCACCAATGCAGACCATCGGAGAACAATTCAAAATGCTGAATAAATGCATTCTATGGCACCTTTAAAGAAAGTTCTGCAATAAATAAGTGCTACGGTAAAGAAATGCTTTAAATGTTGACTAACTAGTAATGAGTAATTAGTCAACATGGAGTAACGCATTAGTTAAGATGGGGGAATGCATTAGTTAAGATGGAGTAACGCATTAGTTAAGATGGAGTAACGCATTAGTTAAGATGGAGTAATGCATTAGTTAAGATGGAGTAATGTATTATTTAAGATGGAGTAACACATTAGTTAAGATGGAGTAACGCATTAGTTAAGATGAAGTAATGTATTATTTAAGATGGAGTAACACATTAGTTAAGATGGAGTAACGCATTAGTTAAGATGGAGTAATGTATTAGTTAAGATGGAGTAATGTATTATTTAAGATGGAGTAACGCATTAGTTAAGATGGAGTAACTCATTAGTTAAGATGGAGTAACGCATTAGTTAAGATGGAGTAATGTATTATTTAAGATGGAGTAATGCTTTAGTTAAGATGGAGTAACGCATTAGTTAAAATGGGGTAACGCATTAGTTAAAATGGGGTAATGCATTAGTTAAGATGGAGTAATGAATTAGTGAAGATGAAGTAACGCATTAGTTAGGATGGAGTAATGCTTTAGTTAAGATGGAGTAACGCATTAGTTAAGATGGAGTAACGCATTAGTTAACATGAGGTAATGCATTAGTTAAGATGGAGTAATGCATTAGTTAAGATGGAGTAATGCATTAGTTAAGATGGAGCAACGCATTAGTTAACATGAGGTAATGCATTAGTTAAGATGGAGTAATGAATTAGTTAAGATGGAGTAACGCATTAGTTAAGATGGAGTAACGCATTAGTTAACATGAGGTAATGCATTAGTTAAGATGGAGTAATGAATTAGTTAAGATGGAGTAACGCATTAGTTAAGATGGAGTAACGCATTAGTTAACATGAGGTAATGCATTAGTTAAGATGGAGTAATGCATTAGTTAAGATAGAGTAATGCATTAGTTAAGATGGAGTAATGCTTTAGTTACGATGGAGTATCGCATTAGTTCAAATGAAAAAACTTTAACCGTTGCTAGCCAGTGTTAAATGAACATGTTGTCACATGTTTTCTTAAGATGAATTAAACATTGTGACCGTTGTTTATGCATCACTCCATGTTATTTAATATTTCATGTAAACTCAGTACCATGTAAGTTAATGTAAAGTGTTACCACACTAATACTCAAAGCCCCTGGTCAGCAGCTTCAGACTGGTCAGCAGCTTCAGCACTGCCTCTACAGACTTCCTGTCTTTACAGTACAGTGGTCCATAGTGATCAATCATGTTCTACAGATGCAGGAGAACGAGAAAACACTGGAGCGCTCCTTTAAACCTCCTACCCATAACCTCCTCACTTCAAACAGGGGTGAGCTCATATCTCAGACTGTACGCTTTGCCTTCTTTGCCAGGTGCGTGAAGCTGATCATATGCAGCATTCCCAAACCAACCCCAGATCGCACGCGGCCTTCACCGAGTTTATATGATGGCATGACTCTTTTGATGCTTTCGATGTAAAATCAAGTTTAACATTTTCATATATTGCTCGTGCCAGCTCTGCACATTCCAGGCTTGGTATTCGTTATCTGCTTCGTTTATTATATATAATAAAGATGCATAAACTCGTAGTTTAGCAGCTTCAGCTATGTGCTTTCGCGCTAACGTAAATAAAACCATGCTGAGGCATGCTCTCGGTGCTAGGGTTAGTTTCAGGCTATTTAATATTGTTTTGTTTTTCATTGTTTGCGCAATAAATGATCTATCATCACTTTAAGACATGGATATGTTGATACTGTCGGGAGGAGAGAGGGGTAGATTCTAAAACTGTGGAGTTAGTAAAAACAAGTATTTGAGCAAGATGACACAAACTACCTACACACCTCCGAACCTGGCGCTTGATCTTGATAATCATGTATGATGGAAAATACAGGACTGGTTCATAGAATGTCTAGTAAATATGGTAATTGACTTACTTAAAGTGATACTTAAATACTTAAAGTACTTAAAGTACTACTTTTACTACTAAGAGTATTTCTTTCAAATTGCATCAGTTTTTATTCTGTCCTCTCGTTCCCTCCATTACACTCCCATTCTTTTCAGGAGACTCAGTTCCTCAAACGGTCGTGCCTCCAAAGTTGACTAGGAGGCGATAAGTCCCTTACGTCGCCCCAAGTTTGCCCCCTGTGGGTGTGTTTGAGGCCTTTCACATTTACGCGTGTGGGAGTGTAGGCTGTAGGCCGGGTTTTGGTCCCCTTCCTGGGTACATACCCTACACTGTACCAATAAGGGTCATTGGGCAAGACTCCTAACGCTACCATTGCCTATCTGGGTATGAAATGATCACATGGCAAATCACTCTGGATAAGAGCATCTGTGAAATACTGTAAAAGAAAAAAAACGTGTATATATATATATATATACATATATATACACGTTTTTTCATATATATATTTAATATATATATATGTGTGTATATATATATATATATATATATATATATATGTATGTATATATATATTTTTTTTTCCTGTGTCATATATATATATATATATATATATATATATATATATATATATGCGTTTTTCATTCATATATGTATTCACATATTTGTAATATATATATAATATATTATATATATACATAGATATATATATACACACACACACAGACACACATATGAAAAATGTATTTGTATTTGTTATTTGTACATTTATTTGTATGTATATATATATATGCGTTTTTTCATTCATATATATTTGTATATATATATATATATATATATATATATATATATATATATATATATATATATACACACACACACACACAGACACACATATGAAAAATGTATTTGTATATATATATATGTATATATATATATATATCACCTAACTAGCTTTTGGGGCAAGTGGTGGGCTGGAGGTTCGGGAGCCGGCCTTGCAACCCTATGGTTGCTGACCTTGAACTGACGTTAACCAATGAAGTGCCCTAAAGTAAGGCACCTAACCCCAACCGCTCCTCAGGTGCCATAGGTAGGGCTGCCTAGTGTGTGTTTTCACTAGTGTGTGTGTATGTGGGTGTTTCTCTTCACGGATGGGTTAAATGCGGAAGATAAATTCCTCTCTGTGCAGCACAAATGCCAAGAAATGGTCCTAAACACTCTCTACTCAGAGAATGATTGGCCTCACCTAGCTATGGAGTGACCTAAATAACCAGAGACACCAACCATATCCCCTACTTTCTTCAAAGACTAACTGGGGAAAGAAGAAACGGCGGTTCTGAGCTTCTCCTCCATGTTTACCACCACACTGCTAAGAACTGGAACCATATGCTGGTAGAAACAAAAGTTCAGAGAGCAGATGCTGGGGGGGACCTTGGAGCCCCATGTCTACGATTGGTCTTTTTTGAGAATTTGTTGGAGTCAAATGTTTACAATGTCGGTTTCTATTTGTCGCTGTGTCACTTGCAGCTTGTCGCTAAGTCCCGACTAAGGACTGCATCCTCCCCAGGAAATGACACTAATGTGGAAATGGGGGAAAAGTTGGTTCAGCTAGTCTTCTGCTTCCCACCATCCAAATAGC
The DNA here is from genome assembly GCA_024036415.1 of Prochilodus magdalenae. Lineage (NCBI taxonomy): Eukaryota > Metazoa > Chordata > Actinopteri > Characiformes > Prochilodontidae > Prochilodus > Prochilodus magdalenae. The sequence goes on along the minus strand of JAMWET010003690.1, from coordinate 162,170 downwards.
CCCAAACTACATTCAGTGATGTTGAGGGTCTGGACTCTGAGGTGGTCATTCCCATGTTCTGAGAACACCAGCAGCTTCTTTATGGGATGTGTCCTTCTCATCTCAGTTAGGAGAGTCTTAACCAGCTACACCTCCTTCCACACCTCTCAGATAGCATTGAGTTGTCTTCTCCCAGCGGACGAATGGACAGAAACACCGGTGGATGTTCTCAGTTCTCAGAGTGGAGGATGATGTTCTCCTCTCTCTCAAAGATGAAAGCTTCGGGGCGGTTTATCTGATTGGTTGGTCTAGCAGGTCCTGCTCTGGGTGGCTGTTAGAAGTTCCATTTTCTCTGTATCAGTGTTCGTCCTGATTGCCGGTGAATCAAAAACCTAATGGCTGTTTTATCTAGAACCACGTTTATTTATTGTGCTGGTGTTGTGTGTGGCACCATGAGGCCTTTAGAACAACGTACACAGGTTATATCCAACATGGCCGATTAAAAACACTGGACTTGATTGATCTCCATGAATCCCGGGTTCAATTTGACCCCACATTAGTTTGTGCTCAGTCTCACGCACGTCTGAAAGTGCAAGCAACAATAAACAGACGAACTGAGTTGTTGCTATGACGTTATGTAAGTGTTGAACTGGTGGTTTTAACACAAAGGAAGAGGTACAACAGCCACCACATGAAACAGGTAGCGTGTTCTGGTCATTATTCCCGTAAATGTGAAGGGAAAACAGCGGCAGCCTTTCAGCTTTTGAAACCGAGCCACCCAGGGTTATGAAAACCAGTTCAACCCTTTGGTATGTTTCCTAATTGCAGCAGTCAGTTCAGATCTCAACTCCATTACATCAAACCATAATTACGCTCAGAGCTTTTGATAAGGCCTTAGTGAAAGCAAACAGAGCCTTCAAACAGCCTCCCATTAACACAATTAAATTAAAACGACTACATCGCTAAAGTACTTTAACCTACGGACTGGCTCCTAAACGGATGGCTGTGGAGGTTAAACAAACACACCCGAAACAACTGGAAACCCCCCGCAGTACTCCGTACAGTAGCTGGAGCTAATCCCAAGAGAACCAAGTCCCCAGATTACAAGATTACAGATGCAGACTTTTGCAATAATAAACCTCAACCGCTCCACCATTTCGGCCTTATCTGATCAAGAAATGAAAAGAAAATCGCTTTTTGCACAGACTTGAAAAGACTTCGACTGGCTCACGGTTACGCCACAGACACCACGTTTAGAGTGTCTGAAAAAACTGATGCATTGGACTTCCTTCACTCCAATCCACGGATTTGACGCCAGTCCTCCAAGCCAGTCCTCCAAGCCAGTCCTCCACTTTTTCAATGAACGCTCCGAAGTCAGCATGAGGAAACCTATGTACACACCAATAACCACCTTAACGTATTTTCACCGACATTAAGCACATGCAGTTGCTTAAGGAAGTGTCTTTAGTCGTGCTTGGGCTCTGTTTTCAAGAACCTCCTAACGCTAGCGCTGAAGCTAAGCAGTAGCCGAGTGGACCAGGAGCCATCAACCTCCAGGAAGCCCATTTATTCCCCCTAGTTTGACTCATCCTGTCATTTTTTCCCCCATCTGCCTGTGTGAGCTCCAGATGAAATGGTGTATTCTGAGCGGTGTGCATCACTGCCTCTCCAACGGTCTATGGCCGCTGGGAATTCACGTCCGCTCAGCCAAGCTCAACAGCCATACTTGGAGATGGGCCTCAGATGTAAAATTGGGAATTTCCTTGATGGTTCCTGATAAATCCCAGTTTACTGATGTGGACCGCTCTAACATCAGACAGTAGAGCACAAGGGGCGAACGGAAGAGGCACATTGCCCCTGCTTTGAGGAGTGATACAACGGGACTTTCTGTACTGGTTAAGTAAACGGGCTCATTTTTGAAATATGTAAAGAGGCGTGGTGACAAAGCGAGTACAGAGCTGCTCATCCATTTCACCTCCCTGTATTTGTCCAACCTATATATATTCTATACATAGAATACTTGGATATATTCAAAGTCTATAATACTACAGTACTAACATATCATTATGCAGCAAGTATATATTTATACACTGTGTACACACTGTACATATATATATATATATATATATATATATACATACACACATATAAGTATATACATATATATATCGTCGCTGTCCAATGAAAAACATGTATCTCCATTTTTGTCCATTTTGACTTTTATGCATCATTTGAAAACAGCAGCTCCCGTTTACATTTTGTGAGATTTGCATGATGAATGGACCAATTGAAATGGGCCAAAAGTGCTTGGTAAGACGTCTGGTTCCATTGACTTACATTAAAATTGAATGACGTTTTTGGCCGCTCCTGTAAAGTTGCCATTTTGGAGATACTTGTATATATATACATCATCGCTGTCCAAAGAAAAACAGGTATCTCCAAAATGGCAAATTTACAGAGGAGGCCAAAAACCTCCTTTAATTTGAGTGGAAGTCAATGGAACCAGATGTTTTTCCGAGCAGGTTTGGGCCATTTCTGTTTGTTGATCCATCATGAGATTCATAAACAGTGTAAAAAGCAACCCATGTGATCAAATGAGGCATAAAAGTAAAAATCAACAAAAATGGAGAAACATGTTTTTCATTGGACAGCGACGATATATATATATATACCATCTTGTGGACAGCGTTCTGTGACCACTGATGAAGGACTAGAGGACCAACACTGCACTGTGCACCAACACTGATTGCCTCTGACTGTACATCAACAAGGTTGACCAGCAAGGTAGGAGTGTTAGAGTGGACAGTAAGTGGACAAGGCCCTGCTGCTTTTTGTATAAACTTGCAGGAAAAGGAAAATTTACTTACTATATGGCACCACTATATAAAATGACGCTGTAAAACTGTATTACAACTATTTATCCTATATAGTCGTACTGTATATACTGTAACAGGACCGTAATCATTCTATGCTATACATAATACCACTACAGAATATCCTGACACGAGCTGTCACTACTATATAGCTATATAGTGTTATGCTGTATATAACTTTATGCAATACATGGTATATAGGTATTGCTCTATAGCATTGTACTGTATGTGGTTTTACTTTAGTACTATGCTATACATAGTACTACTGTATATTGAAAAGGACTATGGCACTACCATATAGGGCAGTCCTGTAATACTTTAGTACAAATAGATATACTACATAGTATGTTGCTATGTTGCAATAGCATCATACTGTATATTCTGTAATAGTACTATTGTCCTGTGCTATACATAGTACCATTAGAGTATATATCAAAAATGACTGTGTCTACTATGTAGTGTAAAGCTGTAGTGCTATATTTTGCATAGTGATTTATAGTATAGTTTTATCGCACTCTATAAGCTATAGTATACTTTTATGGCTTTCACTTTAGAATAAGGCTACCTTTATAAATAGTTTATAAATGGACAAAACAAAAAAAACACTTTACAAAAAAAGTGTATGCTTATTACATAAGTCATAAACTTCTAAAAATCTTTATTAACTAGTTATAACACATACATAACTTGGCCAACAGTGGCCTGCTGTTAGTCTAACAGTGAACACACATACGTTTATACTGTTAAAGCTCAGATTTTGATGTTTTCCACCAGTCCGCATAAATCGTGTTAGCTTCAATACATATTCAAAGACATAATATGGAAAAGCTCATTTTTGCCCTTGTTATTAATGTGTTATAACTGCTTATTAATACTTTATAAACTGTTTATGACCTAACTAACAACCAATTACTGTATATTTGTAAACAATGTATAAATCCTTTATAAAGGTAGCCTTATTCTAAAGTGGCACCAATATAGCATACTGGTACACCACTGCAGTATATAACCACACATGCCTGCTACACTAAACGAGCTGCTTTGCTATGGCCGATTCAGCGAGATTATACAAAAATACCTCACATTTTTCAACATTAACATAAGTTAATTTACTGTGTTAGAGCCACAAGCCTCCAACTGCCCACCGTTTACAGCCACCAATCAAGCCGAGCCACGTCTCTAAACCAGCAACATCAAAGTTAGACTGGCCTGATCTCCGATAGCGAAATTATTTAATGCTTCAGTCTCGTTCTCTAATGAGTGGAGGGGTGGAGAGATGCTATCGCCCAATCTACAGCTATTACCCTGCAGCGGTTAGAACACATTTTGAACAAACCGCTTGCCTTTATCTGCGACGGCAGTGTCTTTGGGGTGCTCGAACATGCTTCAGGATCTGAAAATAAACTTTTCCGAGAGTTTCTATTTTGAGCTTGTCTGATGTGTTTTGGGTTCAGATAGATGGAGGTGCCCTGTATCAAAACCTGTAATTGCCCTTAGTATTGTAATTGTCTATAATGGGTTCCACTTAACCTTGTATACATTGTAATTAATGCTGATAAGACACACATGCATGCACAAATGCACGCACCGGTTTTCGGTTCTCACTTGTTCCTTTTCACGTAGCCGAAACTGCCATGCCAGCCTGGGCTCCACCGTACAGAATGCTTATTAATTCAGGCTTAGGCCTAATCCAGGGCGAGGAAACTGCCGGCTTAGGGCCAATACACTTTGTAGGTGCCACGCCGTGTTGGAGCAGCTACTAAAAAGTCAAAGGCATTGTTTTAAAACTAGCATTCAGCATTGAAGCCTGTTACATAACATGGACATAGTCACACCGTGAACATGTCACGCCACATGCCGTATGCTGTCAGACTGTGTTCGGTAATACAACAGCGTCATGTTACAGTTGGGTTCTCATCATTCTGCTCATTTTGCTGTGTAATCTAGGTAGCCATTATGATGTCTATGATCTAATAATAGAAATATGACACTGTTAAATCACTGGGCATAACCTGTCATCACTTGTTTACTTACTTTTGGCATTAACACCATATATTGCGGTGTCTGTGTAAAAGAAGACTTGGAGTAAATGGATCTGCATGGAAAGCCTCAGCTCTGGGCTGCTGAATACTACTGTATATCAGGACTATGGTACTACCACATACATACTACATAGCGCAGTACTGTAAGACATAGTATATACCATTATATGATATCCTATTGTACTATTATATTATATTATATAGCTATATATTAGAAGTATAACATATATATCTTTTTGTACTCTGCATCTTAAATATTTTGTTTATGTATTTGCTGTATATAGTACTACTATATATTGAAAAGGTCTGTGTCACTACTACATAGCCCAGTATTCTGGTACTACAACAGTACAGTTAGTACAAAAAATCTATAGTACTATAGTATATAGTATAAATTATTAGCATATTGTCGCTGTCCAAAGAAAAACAGGTCTCTCCAAAATGGCAACTTTACAGGAGAGGCCAAAAACCTCATTCAATTTGAATGGAACCGGACATCTTTCTAAACGGTTTTAGGCCATTTCTGTTGGTTCATTCTTCATGAAATTCACACACAGTGTAAACAGCAGCTTATGTGATCAAATGAAGCATAAAAGTAAAAATCAACAAAAACGGTGAAGATATACTCTATAGACACAGATTAGCTACATAACACATATCATATAACTATATATTATACATAGTACTACTATATGTTGAAAAGGACTATGGCACTACTATTTAGCACAGCACTATAGTACTTTAGTATGACCATATTTAGGACATAGTATGTCGGCGCTGTCCAATTAAAAACATGTATCTCCATTTTTGTTGATTTTTACTTTTGTGCCTCATTTGATTACATGAGCTGCTGTTTACACTGTGTGGAAATTTCATAAAGAATGGACCAACAGAAATGGCCCAAACTGGTTTGGAAAGCCGTCCGGTTCCATTGACTTCCATTTAAATTAAATGAGGTTTTTGTCCTCTCCTGTAAAGTTGCCATTTTGGAGATACCTGTTTTTCTTTGGACAGCGACGATATAATATAATATATATATAATATATATATATATATATATATATATATATATATATATATATATATATATTATACATATTGTATAGATATATATTAGCTACATTATTTATATATATTGATTATCTTTATAAACTTACTATATGTATATGCTATTTATAGTACTAATATATTTTGATGAGGATTACTATACATATATATATATATATATATATGTATAAATAAATAGTATATATACATCTATATACATTATTGCATGTGCATATTACCACTTTGCATAGAGGTCACTACAATGCTCAGATATCCTTGTCTTTTCACAAGGACTGCTTCTCCTCCCTCATGTAGCTGCAGGAGATTAGGGACACTGCATCCTCCTCTCCCTGTGTGCTGGTGCTCCTTTGGTAACCTACGGCTCTGCTGCAAACGCGTAAGCATCGCTGGACAGTCATGGCTACTGCTGCTCTGGTCCTTCACAGCTGCCATCTAAACAGTGGATCGATTTGGCATGGACCGGGCAAGGTTCTGGATGTAGGCCACATCAATGTATAGACACTCTTGCATCAGTAGGTCACTTGGGTCAGATTTGGATTCCTTCCCTGGCATTTTATTGCTTGTTCCAGGTAGCCAGATTTTAAAACTGGGGATTTTTCCGGCCTGTCCGGATGTGTGAATGCTCCGGAATGTTCCCAACACCAATCTGTCACACTTGCAGACCTGTGAATGTGAGAACCGTCATCTTGGAATACCGGGATAGGAATGTTATGTTCCTCGGTAAGATGATGAGCAAAAGGTAAAACCTGGTTTTCCAGCAGCTCATTGTAGGCACTGTGGTTCAAATCTACTGTCACCTCAACCATGGAACCCATATCCACATAATTACAACCCCCCCAGAGCATCATGGAGGGGGCTTCGTTCTTTGTCCAGGGAGTTGTTAATGGGATGTTAATGTGATATGTTAATGTAGATACCTGCAACTCATCTAGAACAGCCAACTGCTTCATGTGCATTACTGCTAGCTGTTAGCGTTGACTGTAATTCCCCCAAACTGCGGGCCATGCTCTATAAGTCACAGTTCACCACAATTTAATGAAGTCAATTCAGTGCAGCTCTTTTAGTCACATGCAGGAATTCTCGGAATGCGTGTGTGCAAAACGAACCTGAAGCCAAGCAAATCCTGATTTCAATCTGGTCTGATAAGCAGACTCGTGTGGAGGACTTTCTTAAGCCCAGGTGCTGGAGCAGGGGCAGTTTTGACAGGT
>JAMWET010003690.1:47500-150000 GCA_024036415.1 Prochilodus magdalenae | reverse complement strand
CTGTATGCATCCCAAGGCAATGTGAAATATCTGACTATGAATGGGGACACTCAATGTGTCCTGGTCTTGACACAGACTCAGTGAGTCCTTGTCTCAACTCAATGTGTTCTGATCTTGACTCAGACTACATGTGTCCTTGTCTTCAGTCAAATTCAATGTGTCCTGTTCATGGCTTGGACTCCATGTGCCCTGGTCATGACTCTGACTCAATGTGTCCTTGCCTTGACTCAGACTCAGTCTGTCCTGGTCTTGACTCAGACTCAGTGTGTCCTGATCTTGTCATTCAAATTCAATGTGTCCTGTTCATGGCTTGGACTCCATGTGCCCTGGTCATGACTCTGACTCAATGTGTCCTTGCCTTGACTCAGACTCAGTGTGTCCTGGTCTTGACTCAGACTCAATGTGTCCTGATTATGACTCTGACTCAATGTGTCCTGATTATGACTCTGACTCAGTGTGTCCTAGTCATGCCTTGGACTCATTGTGTCCTGATCTTGACACAAACTCAGTGAGTCCTGTTCTTGACTCAGACTCAGTGTGTCCTGATCTTCTCACTCAAATTTAACGTGTCCTGGTCATGACTTGGACTCCATGTGCCCTGGTCATAACTCTGACTCCAGCAGTGTTGGCCACAACAGTACACAGAATTTCTCATGCACAGAGCGACAACAGTGTCCTAATTCATCTGATATCAGGCAGTTACAGGGAAGCATGTATTTGATTATTTCATTGATGAATATCCAAATCGGTTTCCATTCTGCTGGCCTGGATAGCCACCGAGGCGCCTTCAGAATGAGGCTACCCATTTCAGCCACACGTACAGTACGTAACAGAAGAGAAAGCAGCATACAGAGCAACATACAGAGCAAACGATTTAGGGCCTAATAGAGATTCTGTGTAGCAGACGCATACAGATAGACAGATAGCTGTTGACAGATCTCTGCTGTTCAGATGGCATGATGTGATCATTTCCTTAAGGGGAAAGATTGCCGTTGAGATGCTTTACAGTTTTTTAGTGTCTGGTTTTGTTACATTCTCTCATCTACTGACATTTCACTCTGACTAGTGACTAATAACACTCCCTCACAAACACTACAGTCAATTGCAAGCGTGCCGGTCATAAGATATGGCTGGAAAATGTCACGCTAGAAATTCTACACAATTATGCATCACCAAAAGACTTTAGGGTCTGTGAAATCCGTCCGTTTCCCTGACAGAAAAGCCTTTTTCCAAAACCACCCACGTATTTTTATTCCACCGCAGAAGCTAATGCTGCCAATAATTCCCTGACCTCGAGCATCTGCTCCGTTCCCTGTCCACTGAGGAAAGATAAGGAATGACTCTTGCGCCGAGGGAAGCCAACGCGAAAGCTAAACACAGGATATGATAATCTAAAGCGCTTAATCTTTCAGTGGATTGTTTGAGGTTAGCATATTAGCTCATCGACGCATGTTGTCATCGCCTTCATGAGATGAATTACCTCACGGGGTTGACGTGCCTTGTTTATGTTTGGGCGTTTGCCTTCTTGAGCGAGCTTAAAAGACGTGCTAATAGTGTATTTGATCAGAGTTACTGAACAGGGTGTATGCGCTGGCCTAGCGGGTTAGCATGGTGAAGAGAGATGCTAGCATTCTCTCTGTGATATCACGGTGTGGAAGCATGATGCTAAAACTCAGCCAAAACAAGAAATGCATGTAGTCCACAAAAGCGTCCGGCTCCTCAGATCTAACACAGTGTCCAAAGGGTCAACTTAAGACCCTTAGCTAATACTTGGCAGTCGTTTTGTTATGAGAGCTCTTATAATGGCTTGACCTCCGCAGCCTCTTTAACTACAACTTAAATCCCTGGAGAAGTGTTCCAAGTGTTCAGAGGGACTGCTAGACAGCTGATAATGGATTGTGGTTTAATAATAACTCAAAAATATATAAATATTTTATATAATAACAAAGTACAACATATTAGCTTTATAATAACATTAGTATTACCATGTAATAACATCGTAGTATATACTGTTGACTATTAATGATGTAATAACATAGTAATAATATCATGTTGTGTTATGTTATTGTAAATGACTGATGTATATACTGACATATAGTTTATAATACTTTATTATTATAATGCTAACATAATGTTTTACATACTGTGTTATTTTATAATAACAAAACATATCATAACAAGTAATAACATCATTATATAACTATATTATTATATCACAATACTAAATTACATATATTACAATGTAATTACATAGTATGTAGTATTGTAGTATAATAGGATGGTATATAATAATGTAATAATATAATAATATGGTAATACAATGTATATTTGCACATCAGTGTTAGTTTAAGTTTTTGCTTTGGTGGATTTTTTATCATTCTGTAATATTCTGTATATAATAATCCCTATCCATACATGCAATTTGACCCTAATCCTAACCTTAATCTCAATCTAAAGTCCATTCCTAACCCTCACCTGGCTCTTATTCTAATCCTAACCCTACCCTCAATCTAAAACTTGATCCTAACCCTAACCTCAACCCAAAACCTAATCTTAACCCTATCCTTAACCTTAACCCAAAAACGAATCCTAATCCTTACTTTAACTTCAACTTTAATTTAATCCTAACCCTCACCCTGGCCCCAATCTCAAACCTACCCTTAATCTCAATTCAAAACCTAATGCTAACTCTCACCCTGGCCCTAATCTTAACCCTACCCTTAATCTTAGCCTCAACCCAAATCCTAATCCAAACCTTCACACTGGCCCTAATCTTAACCCTACCCTTAGCCTTAACCTCAAACAAAATCCTAACCCTAACCCCTAACTCTAAATCTAAATCTAACCTTAAACTCAACCCAAAACCTAATCCTAACCTTCACTCTAGCCCTTATCTTAACTCTTCCCTTAATCTTAGCCTCAATCCAAATCTTAATCCTAACCTTCACTCTAGCCCTTATCTTAACCCTACCCTTAATCTTAGCCTCAATCCAAATCCTAATCCTAACCTTCACTCTAGCCCTTATCTTAACTCTTCCCTTAATCTTAGCCTCAATCCAAATCTTAATCCTAACCTTCACTCTAGCCCTTATCTTAACTCTTCCCTTAATCTTAGCCTCAATTCAAATCTTAATCCTAACCTTCACTCTAGCCCTTATCTTAACCCTACCCTTAATCTTAGCCTCAATCCAAATCCTAATCCTAACCTTCACTCTAGCCCTTATCTTAACTCTTCCCTTAATCTTAGCCTCAATCCAAATCTTAATCCTAACCTTCACTCTAGCCCTTATCTTAACCCTACCCTTAATCTTAGCCTCAATCCAAATCCTAATCCTAACCTTCACTCTAGCCCTTATCTTAATCCTACCCTTAATCTTAGCCTCAATCCAAATCCTAATCCTAACCTTCACTCTAGCCCTTATCTTAACTCTTCCCTTAATCTTAGCCTCAATCCAAATCCTAATCCTAACCTTCACTCTAGCCCTTATCTTAACCCTACCCTTAATCTTAGCCTCAATCCAAATCCTAATCCTAACCTTCACCCTGGCCCTAATCTTAACCTTACCCTTAATCTTAGCCTCAATCCAAATCCTAATCCTCACCATGGCCCTAATCCTAACTCTAACCTTAGCCTCAACCCAAAACCTAATCCTAACCTTCACCCGAGACCTTCGTTAAACCTTACCCTTAATCTTAGTCTCAACCCAAATCCTAATCCTCACCATGGCCCTAAAACTAACTCTAACTTTAAACTTAACCCAAAACCTAATCCTAACGTTCAACCTAGTCCTAATCTTAACCCTACCCTTAATCTTAGCCTCAATCCAAATCCTAATCCTAACCTTCACCCTGGCCCTAATCTTAACCCTACCCTTAATGTTAGTTTCAATCCAAATCCTAACCCTCATCCTGGCCCTAATCCTACCTCTAATATTAGCCTCAACCCAAAACCTAATCCTAACCTTCACCCGAGACCTTATTTTAATACTTCCCCTAATCTTAGCCTCAATCCAAAACCTAATCCTAATGTTCAACCTATTCCTAATCTTAACCCTACCCCTAATCTTAGCCTCAACCCAAAACCTAATCCTAACCTTCACCCGAGACCTTATTTTAACCCTTCCCCTAATCTTAGCCTCAACCCAAAACCTAATCCTAATGTTCAACCTAGTCCTAATCTTAACCCTACCCTTAATCTTAGCCTCAATCCAAATCCTAATCCCAACGATCACTAATTATATGATCTATGCTTTTTATCCTGACAGTGAAAATTGCATGTCTTGTGCTCCGTCTCTGTTTTGACTGGACATTAAATAAATGAATCTGAGTTTTACATGGTACTGTATATTACTGAAGACCATGGGACGCCCTGTTTCTGACATACGCCTTTCCATCTGAAGGGTCTGCTTCATGCAGCACACATTCAGAGAGGAGATCTTTCGCACACACAGACATGCACACAGGGAGAGATGTCTGATTAATGGGCTATAGCTCATTAATGAATGGCTCTGTGATCTACACCGGCTTCCTTTCTCAACACACACGCTGTTGGTCCACAGTTCCTGTGTCAGTATCGACCTAAAGCTCTTGGGCGCATGCCAGAGGGGTAAACCCCCCGTCCCAGGCTTCATACGGCTTTAACGAGTGAGACTGGAGTGACCCGGGGAAACAGTTTAATTACCCTCTCTGGACCCTGTTTCAACACTGGAGGGGTGGGTGGTCTGCCTCGGCCCATCCAATACATCCACGGCAGTGTGTACGGTGTGTCCCATAAATGGGCAACAAGAACAACAAGCCTTGTAGCAGAGATGTAGCGGTAATGGTTAAAGCATATTGCTATAGCTATTTTTATAGGGCTGGAATAGAGGGGTCTGATAGAAGGGGTCGAGAATAACACGTCAATAAACAGAAGGAATGTCGGCTATATGCAGTCTGGAAACAGGAAAACCTGGATTTAAAGCCATTCAGATCGGTTAGCAGACGTGTAAGCATGTTTAGCCTCATCGCAAAAGCTAGTTTGCTAATTTCAATGCAAAAGCATAATCCAGGTGTATATACTCTGACTGTGATTAATCCAGGTGTATATACTCTGACTGTGATTAATCCAGGTGTAGATACTCAGACTGTGATTAATACTGGTGTAGATAATCTGACTACAATTAATCCTGGTGTATATACTCTGACTGTGAATAATACTGGTGTAGATAATCTGACTGTAATTAATCCTGGTGTATATACTCTGACTGTGATTAATCCTGGTGTATATACTCTGACTGTGAATAATCCAGGTGTAGATACTCAGCCTGTGATTAATCCTGGTGTATATACTCTGACTGTGATTAATCCAGGTGTATATACTCAGACTGTAATTAATCCTGGTGTATATACTGTGACTGAGATTAATCCAGGTGTATATACTCTGACTGTGATTAATCCAGGTGTATATACTCTGACTGTGAATAATACTGGTGTAGATAATCTGACTGTAATTAATCCTGGTGTATATACTCTGACTGTGATTAATCCTGGTGTATATACTCTGACTGTGAATAATCCAGGTGTAGATACTCTGACTGTGATTAATCCAGGTGTAGATACTCTGACTGTGATTAATCCAGGTGTAGATACTCTGACTGTGATTAATACTGGTGTAGATACTCTGACTGTGATTAATCCAGGTGTAGATACTCTGACTGTGATTAATACTGGTGTAGATACTCAGACTGTGATTAATCCAGGTGTAGATACTCAGACTGTGATTAATACTGGTGTAAATACTCAGACTGTTATTAATCCAGGTGTAGATACTCAGACTGTGATTAATCCAGGTATAGATACTTAGACTGTGATTAATCCAGGTGTATATACTCAGACTGTTATTAATCCAGGTGTAGATACTCAGACTGTGATTAATCCAGGTGTATATACACTGACTGTGATTAATCCAGGTGTAGATACTCAGACTGTGATTAATACTGGTGTAGATAATCTGACTGTGATTAATACTGGTGTAGATAATCTGACTGTAATTAATCCTGGTGTATATACTGTGACTGAGATTAATCCAGGTGTATATACTCTGACTGTGATTAATCCAGGTGTATATACTCTGACTGTGAATAATACTGGTGTAGATAATCTGACTGTAATTAATCCTGGTGTATATACTCTGACTGTGATTAATCCTGGTGTATATACTCTGACTGTGATTAATCCAGGTGTAGATAATCTGACTGTAATTAATCCTGGTGTATATACTCTTGACTGTGATTAATCCAGGTGTATATACTCAGCCTGTGATTAATACTGGTGTAGATACTCTGACTGTGATTAATCCAGGTGTAGATAATCAGACTGTGATTAATACTGGTGTAGATACTCAGACTGTGATTAATCCAGGTGTAGACACTTAGACTGTGATTAATACTGGTGTAAATACTCAGACTGTTATTAATCCAGGTGTAGATACTCAGACTGTGATTAATCCAGGTATAGATACTTAGACTGTGATTAATCCAGGTGTATATACTCAGACTGTTATTAATCCAGGTGTAGATACTCAGACTGTGATTAATCCAGGTGTAGATACTCAGACTGTGATTAATACTGGTGTAAATACTCAGACTGTGATTAATACTGGTGTAGATACTCAGACTGTGATTAATACTGGTGTAAATACTCAGACTGTGATTAGTATCTTTGAAGTGCCCCACTGCTTTTTGTGTTGGGTGGCGCCTCTGCTCTGGCCTTCAGTGCCCTGTTTCAAAGCCAGTGCTATACAGCACTGCACTGTACATTCAGCAAGTGCCATTCATTTCAGCTGCAGTTGATCAGCCGCTGCGTTTACCGCCTTAGCACCACTTTTACTGCCAGAGCCTCCGCATGGGTCGGCTGCAGTTCATCTGAGCAGCAGTGGAGCTTTACACCTCCGGTAAAATGCAAGAGAGCACATTCGCTTTGACTGTTCATCTGTTCCTATGCCTCACTTTTTCAGAAACTGATGTAGCCCAGGCACTTCAGGGTTCAGCATTTATATAGACCCTCTTGTGCTGCTTTTGATGTTGAATTATGACTGGGATGTGGGATCAGCATCATAACAAATAAAAAAGAAGAAAGAATTCCCAATGTATTTTCCAGTTTTTAAAGAGTAGGTCCGCTGATTTTACAAGACCTTCAAACGTAATCATCTAGCTGTAAACACAGTCTAATCTACAGTCATGCCCAATCCTCTATGTGTCTAATCCACCGCCGTACTGACCCTCACTCCTCTATGTCTAATCCACAGCCGTACTGACCCTCACTCCTCTATGTGTGTAATCCACAGTCGTACTGACCCACACTCCTCTATCTGTCTAATCCACAGTAATACTGATCCCCACTCTTTTATGTGTCTAATCCACAGCTGTACTGACCCTCATTCCTCTATGTGTCTGATCCACAGTCTTACTGATGCCCACTCCTCTGTGTCTAATCCACAGCTGTACTGACCCTCATTCCTCTATGTGTCTGATCCACAGTCTTACTGATGCCCACTCCTCTGTGTCTAATCCACAGCTGTACTGACCCCCACTCCTCTATGTGTCCAATCCACAGCCATACTGACCCTCATTCCTCTATGTGTCTAATCCACTGTCAAACTGATGCCCAATCCTTTATGTGTCAAATCTACAGTCGCACTGACCCACACTCCTCTATGTGTCTAATCCACAGAAGTACTGACCCTGATTCCTCTATGTGTCTAATCCACAGCCATACCGACCCACACTCCTCTGTGTCTAATCTACAGTAGTACTGACCCACACTGCTCTATGTGTCTAATCCACAGCCGTACAGACCCTCATTCCTCTATGTGTCTGATCCACAGTCTTACTGATGCCCACTCCTCTGTGTCTAATCCACAGCTGTACTGACCCCCACTCCTCTATGTGTCTAATCCACAGAAGTACTGACCCTGATTCCTCTATGTGTCCAATCCACAGCCATACCGACCCACACTCCTCTGTGTCTAATCTACAGTTGTACTGACCCACACTGCTCTATGTTTCTAATCCACAGCCGTACTGACCCACACTCCTCTATGTGTCTAATCCACAGTTGTACTGACCCACGCTCCTCTATGTTTCTAACCCTAGCCGTACAGACCCTCATTCCTCTATGTGTCTAACCTACAGTCGTACTGACCCTCACTCCTCTATGTGTCTAATCCACAGTAGTACTGACCCTCATTCCTCTATGTGTCAAGTCCACTGTCGTACTGATGCCCAATCCTCTGTGTCTAATCCACAGTCATACTGACCCTCACTCCGCATTGTGTCCAATCCACAGTGAAAGTGACCCTCACTCCTCTTTGTGTCTAATCCACAGCCATTCTGACTCTGCATATATACATATTTATTTATATATATATATATACACACACACACACACACAAGAACTTCAGCCTCCTACAGATGGCGCTGCACGAGAATGATGGGTCTATAAATACCTGAGGGGTGTGAGTGACGAGATCCATAGATTGAGAAGAGGTGGTACCGTCCAATGAATGTCTCGTTCTATGTGTGGAAAGTGGCTCCAAAGCAGATGTTAATGATTGGACTGATTGCATTTGCGAGTTCCAAAGACCGTAGTGTGAAGGAAGCAACTGAACTTTGTAGCGTAAGGTCATACGGGTTTACCAGCAGTGACTAAAATCCCAGGGAGCTCCTCTCGGAATTGTGCCGGGGAATACATCCACCAAATCTGGCCCAACTGCGCAGTTCTTTGACGCAATAGTATCTAAACATTGATTTGTCCAACATCAATTCCCTTTGTTTACTCTTAGTCAACCGACTTGCACAAGAATTTCTAAAGGGGGCGATTCTGAAATTTCAGAATGCGCCCAAACCAATTAGCTAAGCTGTAACAGGTAGACCATGAAGTCTGCATGAAGTGAGCAGCGTTCTCCTGAGACACTAGCACTGATTAAAGCCTCTTATCAGTGATGTGAAACCGATGACAAGCTGTAGAACAGTAAACTGATGACCAGCCGGGTCACTTTTATTAGCATTTCAGCTAATGAGTGTAACAGTAGTTGTTTTACTGTAACTGAAAAATGTTTATCACCTCTTTATGTCTTTTGATCAGGTCGTATCTGCGTTCATGGCAGTGTCCGATTGCCGATCTGTTGATTTTAACCCCTGTTTAAGTCTTAATTGCAGCAATGAAGCAAAGGTGTGGCAGTTCTAACAAGCCACCGGGAGCTGTGAAGCTGCAAGTCTTGAATTAACTTTCTGGTTCTCAGCTGCGGAACATCATACTGTGATCTGGAATCAATAAGAGACACCGAGCATTAAAAGCGCTAACTAGCTAAATTACACAACACAGCAAGCTAATGAAGATTATACAGGTAAGCGTACCCTGGAAGTGTATGTGTGGATCAAAGGGCTCTAGCATGACCGCAGTCGGCTCTTCGGCAGGGGTCCCTCTCTGCCGGCTGAGGAGCTGTCCATGCCGTGGCCTATGACAGCCTTAACCGTCTGCAGATGTACGCTATAAAAGCCCCTGACCCACACCGCCTCCGCTAGTGCCAGCAGGCAAGCAGAAACAAACCCATCTCAACCACACTGGTCCAAGCGCCAGGCCGTGAGTGATATACAGCAGGAGTGGGCACTTCATAACTGTTTTATACGAAGGGAACGTCGAAATAAATCATCGAGTCCGGCTCTCTTTTGGTTCAGGGTTCAGTATTGGGAACAGCATTGCTGTTATTATTTCCATCCAGCTCCCTTCTTCCCTGATCTGCGGATAACTGAAACGCTAGCACATCCATCAACTTCATTTACACACGGCACAAAAAAAAAAATCCTAAAAAATAAGCTCAGTCTTCTTTTGATTGATGGCCAGGCAGCTGGAAGTGTTCGCTACATGGTCAAAAGCCATATTGTCCGTACAGTCATTTCTGAAGACCCCTAGATTTGGAATTTAGCGTGCGCTTCCCATCCTGGAACTTGAGACTTTTTAAATAGTCTCCTCGTCAAAAGAACACTGCACAATAGCTGCACCCAGAAGGAATCAACTGTCAGGACTGAAACTTGGTGGGTAGGTTTGACATTCTGAGAAATGCAAATGATATAAGATTCATGTTCAGCCGAGCATGTGATGTAAGCAAGGATGGGTCTAATCTCTGTAGCTGACTGACCCAACAGACATCCAGCTAGCAGTGGTGTCCTCCATGAGTCACCCTGTTAGTGCAGCACCATTGGCAAACGACTGCACCACGCAGGACTACATGCACACAGAGCATTACGACAACTGCCCTTAACACCACGTCACCGTTACCAAATACTGTAGTGGTGTCGTACCAGACTGTCATGGAGTGACTCAGAATGGCAGCGGGTCATCTTCAGTGACGAGTTCCGCTTTAGTCTTGGTGGAGATGACCAATGAATCCGTGTGTGGAGGCACCGTGGTCAGCACCAAGATGAACGGGCCTAGTGTCACTCCACCTCCACCCCTACCGCACCATCTGCAGGAACTGTGTGAGGATATTCAAGCTGCATGGGATGGATTATCACAGGCCAGCCACATGAACCTCTACATGCTGAGACGTCTGCCATGTCTAAGGGACACTACTTCTGTGTAGCTCAGTAAATATTGATCATATCAGTCTAAATGTATCATCAGTTATTGATCCTGGTCACCTTTATCTTCCTTCCCAACAGCACCGCACTCCCACACCTCCTTCTGGGTGAAGCTGTTCTTTGGATGACTGGTGTACTTTCTGCTCTAAACTGGGGGCCCAAATACAAATGACCTGGAGCTGCCAGCCTGGTGGTGTTTCCCAATGTGATATTTTGATATCATTGATATTTTTTTCAAAATATTAAGTGCCGCTTAGCATTGCTTATCTTCCTAATAGAATTCCAGAATGTTTGTTCTGATTGGGAACGGTATGCTCATATGCCTTTTACATTCAATGGACAGTTTTCATAGAGTTATTGCTAAATAACTTAGGAATGGATAGGGTGCGGACATTTGTGCACCCAGGATATCACCCATATTACACACCCACACATATACACTCATCAGCCATAGCATTAAAACCACCTCCTTGTATCTACACTCAGTGTCCAAATTATCAGCTCCACTGGCCATATAGGACACTCTGTAGTTCTACAGGTACAGACTGTAGTCCATCTGTTTCTCTGTATACTGTATTACCCTGTTCTTCAATGATCAGGACCCCCACAGGACCCCCACAGAGCAGGTATTATATGTTATACATATGTAATATATTAATTCATGAATGATCATTTTGACCACACAAATGATCATGTCAGTTCGAAACTCCTGCTTTAAACAGTAGCTTCATCAGATGAGCACTAATGGCCACTGAATCTTTGACCTTACGAAATCGTTCTGGGACAGGAAGCTGCTGCCAGAAGCCATGTGCACAAACTGGCTTGGCCTTGAAGGAATCACCAACTTGATCTTAAGGACTGTTTTACTGTATCAGCGAATCATCGCCTCCTTCAGTTCATTATGCATATAAGGAACATCAAAGCTCGGGGGCAGGAAGGGGTCATTTGTTAGGGGGTTTGTTTCTCCAATCTCATTTAGGAAAAAATAAACGCTGGTCATTTTGGTGCTAAACGTTATGTGATTTTCGGTAAGGCTTAAAAGGGAAACACTAAAATTAGCTAGCCTCCCCCTGAGCATTGTTGTACAGACAGAACACAAGGACAGGATACTTAGTGATTCATACAAAACAACGCCAGTGCTTGAGAAACCATCGTTCTCCTGTGTTGTATTTAGCCACATGGGTTTGAAAGTGGTTCGGAAAACCGTTGTCACTTAACTGCGCCTGCCATCCCATCAAGAAATGCAAGACTGAAACGTTACTATGCAAGACATCTATCAATACCATACAGAGGCGCCGCCGAGTTCTCTGGGCCTGAGCTCATTTCACAGGGTCCAAAATCAGGTAGAAGCATGTGCCGTGGTCAGATGAGTCATCATCTTGACTTTTATCAGTAAAAGGTAAAAAAAGTCAACATCTGCTGCTGGTATGGGGGGCATCGGTGCCCACAGGATGGGTACCTCTCATGTGTGAAGGTACTACAGAAGATGCAGTCTTGCATTGCACAAGAATGGGCAAAAATTCACAAACGATTCGTTTAACAATGTGGCAAACATGCAAACTTTATGGAGCGTGTTGCATCATCGCCATCTAAATTTGTTTATGCATTCTATATCCCAAATGCAGTCACGCTGGTCAGTGAAAACCTTGAATATTTTGGACCTTCATCTGTTAAAAAAGGCTTTAAGAGAATAAACCAATCATGGGTTCTTGTGTTCACAGCATTTTCCAATTGTACCAGCTTTGCTGCAAATGGGCTTTGTAAATGGAACTGCCCACCTATGCTGACTGCTGTGACAGCCTCCTCAGTGTCACCTCCTGAATAGCAGCCCATATTTCTCCTCAAACCTCCCTTGCCCACTTCCTTTCGGCTTTTTGTAACACGCCGCCTTTTCACACTTTCAATGCTATCATATCAGTGGGTACCCACTGCGCCACCCAGAAGGGCCGGCGCTGTGCTCAAAACATCCTCCTCCACTGCACATCCTGAATGCACCCACATTTAGATATATCTCCCACACTCCCACACGGCACACAAAGCCCATTCAGCTCCGAGCAGGCTCACTTTGCCCTCTCCTGGCCGTAAACAGTCAGCAGGTGGATGAAACATGCTGTTCTCGCCAACAGAGGCTAATCCACCCTGCATGTACATCGGTGACACTCTGCCAGGAAGCTTGCCTGTCAGGGTTCTTTGGGAAACTGGACCTGTAAGCTGTGATGTACCCATGTAGATCACTATCATCTCCAAAACTCTGGGACATCTATCCTGACAAAGCTCTCTGATGGTTCTCTCAGGCTCCTCGCAATAGTAGGGTTGGACAAATGGACAGATGGTTGCACCACTCAGGAGCCCACCCCAACCTTGCATTCCTAAGGCTTAGTAGGAGTCATTACTGTTTCAAACACATAAACAAAGGGTTTGGCCATATAAGGATGTTTTCTTGATGTTGGTGTCAATGTGGGAGGGGCCCCAAATATTTTGTCATAATTTGGAATATAATAAATTCCAAAATTAGCAAAAATAATCAACATGATGTGAAGAAGTGGCAGCTTTCCCAGAGTGCCAAACTACGTATCATATAGTAGAGATATCTATGGAAGTTAGCAT
Source organism: Prochilodus magdalenae (assembly GCA_024036415.1). Lineage (NCBI taxonomy): Eukaryota > Metazoa > Chordata > Actinopteri > Characiformes > Prochilodontidae > Prochilodus > Prochilodus magdalenae. Next base: position 136,774 of record JAMWET010003690.1, on the reverse strand, counting down.
GCTAACCAGCTAGCCCCGGCCCATCCTGTCTCGTAATATCACTTTGTGCCTAAAGAGGCGATAGTGAGTCACTGTATACAGTGGAGTCCAATATGGGAAGATGAAGAAGTAGCTCTGCTGCCCCGACGGCGTATTCTAACCTCTTATCAGTCATGTTGAAAGTGCTGCTCCCGGTTAGATCATTTAGGGACAGGTAGCCAATGAAAGAACGGTTAACACAACAATGGTTGAAGATCTTGGCGAGCGATGGAGCGCTTTCCACCGCTTGAGACGGTCTTCTGGAGAAAAGGGATGAAATTTGATGGTGAATGTTTCATCTAGGCTGGTATTAATGGTGTTGGTGTTAATGCCAACACTGAGGAGGACTGAGCATTTCCTTGTTTCTTACGATAGGAGTGCAGATCACAGCGCTCTGGTGATATATCGCCCATTATTGTTTGTGGTGGTGGTGGACAGTAGAGGATGACCAACGTAAAGTGGGCAGCAGCAGGTGGTCTGGTGGCTGGTGTAGCCCAGCGGATAACACCACTACCCGCCAAGTAGCCACCACCACACGTGGAAGACTGGGGTTCAAATCCCGGGCTGAGTGACTATGTTCTGCTACACCAATAAGAGTCCTTGGGCAAGACTCCTCCTGGCCCACGTGTAATATGATTAACCTGGATAAGAGCGTCAGCTAAATGCCATAAATGTAAATGTCTACAAGGTGGACCATGTCTAATACTGTGGACAGTGAGTAAGAGGACACCAGCTCTCAAAATAGCTGACGCTGTGCAATACAGATTTCCTCTAGACTCCAGAATCGCTATTCAGCCAGTTACACTCTGTCTTACTGTAGTGGTGGGGATTTCGTTCTTGACCTTTCTGACCTCATGCAACTGAGCTCTGTTGATGTCCTAATCTCCTGCACTGTTCAGAGAGGCTCAGTGTCCCTGTGCCAATAGACCAAATAATCTGAAACTATTTGCTTTAGGGATTAGGAAGAGAGGCTTTTAAGGCTCCTCTGAGAGTGAGGAGTGGCTCACTCGTCCATCCACACAGCTGGCTCAAATTACACCCCTTTCAGCGGTAACGTCAGCTGTAACCTTGTCCACATGGCCCTCATGCTGGTAACACTGACCTCCTGTCCCCTGCATCCTTCAGAGCAGCACAACTTTAGGAGGAACTTAAAAAAAAAAACTCAAATTGAGTCAATCAACTATAAACATGAACTAACTGAGAGACTCCTTGTATCTACACTGTGGTATCAGCTCCACTGACCATATAGGACACTCTGTAGTTCTACAGGTCCAGACTGTAGTCCATCCGTTTCTCTGTGTACTGTATTACCCTGTTCTTCAATGGTCAGGACCCCCACAGGACCACCACAGAGCAGGTATGATGTGGGTGGTGGATCATTCTCAGCACTGCAGTGACACTGATGTGGTGGTGGTGTGTTAGTGTGGGTGGTGCTGGTGTGAGTGGATCAGACACAGCAGTGCTGCTGGACACCTCAGTGTCACTGCTGGACTGAGAATCGTCCACCAACCAAAAGTACCCAGCCACCAGAGTCATGTGGGCAGCGTCCTGTGGGGCAGCGTCCTGTGGGGCAGCGTCCTGTGGGCAGCGTCCTGTGGGCAGCGTCCTGTGGGGCAGCGTCCTGTGGGGCAGTGTCCTGTGGGCAGCGTCCTGTGAGCAGTGTCCTGTGGGCAGCGTCCTGTGGGGCAGTGTCCTGTGAGCAGCGTCATTTGGGAAGCGTCCTGTGACCACTGGTGAAAGACTAGAGGATGACCAGCACTGCACTGTGCAGCAGCAGATGAGCTATCGTCTCTGACTGTCCATCTACAAGGTGGACCAGCAAGGTAGGAGTGTCTAATAGAGTGGACAGTGAGTGGACACAGTGTCTCAACACTCCAGCAGCACTGCTGTGTCTGATCCACTCACACCAGCACTACACACACCAACGCACCACCACCACCACGTCAGTGCCATTGCAGTGCTGAGAATGATCCACCACCCACATCATACCTGCTCTGTGGTGGTCCTGTGGGGGTCCTGACTATTGAAGAACAGGGTGATACAGTATACAGAGAAACAGATGGACTACAGAGTGTATTTAGTCCATGTTTATGTATATGCAAGACGGGTTGATGAGTGGTGGTGAAAGGAACCGGACGTCGGAGGAGTTTGATGACTGTAAAAGCTGACAGGGTTATGAAGAGGCCTGATATTGCTTTATGAGACGTTGTGGGCCTTAAACGTTTTTGAGTCATCACTTAAATGGAAGCAAATCTGTAGAGACCTGCCTGAAGACACGTACTGTATGATGGTCTCTCCTGGCAGCATCTCACCCTACACTTCCAGTAGGTCTCCTCCAAGCCACCCAGCTCCTTTAGCCACATGCCCCTCTAAAAGCACTTTTCTCCTTTATCCCAGACTAGCACAAACACATTTACGACTAATTCACCCTTCATTTCGACACAGATCAAAGGGGAAAGATGCTTATCGCCGTTTTCTGTGAAACTGAAGAGAACTTAATGTGCTATTGCAGGGATGCATGGAGCTCGGTAACGCAAGGCACAGCTAAACAAAGAACCTCTGCTGATTAAAACTGATCTTGTATTGATTATTTTTTTGGAAAACCTTTTGCTTAATGCAGACTGTGGTCGTGTCGACGCCTACATGACTAACTGAGGTAGTTTCTGTATCAGTACAGTGTTTTGGCTGATTGTCCACAGTCTCTTGCCTTGACTACTGATAGAATCCTCTCGGGAGGAGTTGAGGGGTGTGTATGTTTGTGTGCCATGTCAGCAGAACACTAGTGTGTGTGTGTGTGTGTGCGTGTGTGTGTGTGTGTGTGTGTGTGTGTGTGTGTGTGTGTGTGCGCGTTTTCGTCCTGGGGGGTAAACTCTCACACAGCGCTAACAGTTATCAGCTTGTGCCATCGGTGAAGTGATTCTGAAGAGTAGATAGAGCAGAGCAACGCAGAAAACAAACACACATATTCATGCATGCTTGTTTTTATACTTTGTCAGGACACGGGGTCATACATATGTCCCATATGTGTAATATATGGACAAATAAGGATCCATTGGATATAATATATGTACTGTATTTTCACATAGAGACACATCGACGCTGTCCAAAGAAAAACAGGTATCCCCAAAATGTTAACTTTACAGGAGAGGCCAAAAACCTAATTTGATTTTAATATAAGTCAATGGAACCGAATTTTTTTGCAAGCAGTTTTGGGCCACTTCTGTTGGTCCATTCATCATGAAATTGTCACACAGTGTAAACAGCAGCTGCTGTGTTCAAATATTGCATAAAAGTAAAAATCTATAAAAATGGAGATTATATTATATATATATATTATATTATATTATGTTACATTTTTCAATGCCTACTATGCATATAGGAAGTTATTGATATATATATATATATAGGGAGAAATATCAATATGTCAATACATATATATATATATATATATATATATATATATATATCCAATGGATCCTTATATGTCCATATATATATATATATATATATATATATATATATATATATATATATGTGTGTGTGTATTGACATATTGATATTTCTCCCTATATATATATATATATATATATATATATATATATAAATATATATATATATCAATAACTTCCTATATGCATAGTAGGCATTGAAAAATGTAACATAATATAATATATATAACATAATCTCCATTTTTATTTATTACTTTTATGCACTGTTTGAACACAGCAGCTGCTGTTTACACTGTGTGACAATCTCATGATGAATGGACCAACAGAAGTGGCCCAAAACTGCTTGCAAAAAAATTCGGTTCCATTGACTTGCATTAGAATCAAATTAGGTTTTTGGCCTCTCCTGTAAAGTTAACATTTTGGGGATACCTGTTTTTCTTTGGACAGCGACGATGTGTCTCTATGTGAATATGCAGTACATATATTACTACACATAGATACTTAAATATTTATAATGCTTGTATGATAAATATTTAACATGGAGCTTTTGTAAAGCCAGAAGCATTTTGGGGTCGTTCTGCTGTGTCCTGTTTTAGCATGAGTGAACAAACAAGCCTGCACGCATACTGTGGAGGCTGAACCTGGGTGGTGCTCTGTCACCATGCGAGTCTATTCTATACTGGCCGCCCGAGTTGAGCTTTTTTGCTAGACAGCCCTGCGAGTGCAGATGGAATTTGAGATTGCAATCCAGATTGGATCTCTGTGCCTTCTCTGGATGATGCGAATCAGTCAGCAGCATAGAGTACATGCAGCAATTCATTAAAAATGTTATCGGCTGGCAGCGGCATTCACGCGGCTTTTTGAGAGGCAGTCACCACGACGAGATCAATGAGCGGCGTCTCGGCCCTTTTAGCTTCCTCACTTTTCTTCTCTTTCTCTTTTCACACGAGAGGGGTGAGTTCAGTAGGGCTGCTCACACAAAAGAGGCAAGAGACGTCCTGATGTCATCGTGGAGGAAAAACCCGTCAGACTCGGCCCAGCTAATGCAACACTGACGGGGTCACGGAGGAGTCGCTGAAGAAGAACTTGGCTCAGCTTGTGTGCCTGACAGGTCGAGTCTGATATTTATCTCCTGTATTTGTGTGTGAACAGACTGCACACCACAGCTCCTCAATAACCTGCTTTCATTTCAGCTTGTTATGATCAGCCCATATGAGCAGGGATGCCTGTGTCACATATTCACGTGGGCTCCGTACATGAAAATGCAACTCTGCCCTTATTGGGATGCAGTAGGTGAGGGTTTCAGTTCGTAAATGATCTTCTACATTTACGGTTATTATAAAACAGTCATCATTAAAAGCATAGCTGCACCCAGAAGGAGGTGTGGGAGTGCGGTGCTGTTGGCAAGGAAGATAAAGGTGACCAGGATCAATAACTGATGATACATTTAGACTGATATGATCAATATTTATTGAGCTACACATACAGAAGTCTGTCTCTTAGTATGGCGTGGGGCCACCACTCATGCTACATGCCAGATAACGCATTACACTTACTGAGTTACCGTACACCAACACGCTACTTACAGCACACTAACACATTATAAGCTACTTACAGCACCACACCAACTACTTACAGTACACTAACACATTACACTTACTGAGTTACTGTACACCAACACCCTACTTACAGTAACACTAACGCATTACAGTTACTGACTGTACACCAACACACTACTTACAGCTTACACTGAGGTTTTACTGTACACCAAACACACTACTTACAGTACACTAACACATTACACTTACTGAGTTACTGTACACCAACACACACTACTTACAGCACACACTAACACATTACACTTACTGAGTTACTGTACACCGACACACTACTTACAGCACACTAACACATTACACTTACTGAGTTACTGTACACCGACACACTACTTACAGCACACTAACACATTACACTTACTGAGTTACTGTACACCAACACACTACTTACAGTACACTAACGCATTACACTTACTGAGTTACTGTACACCAACACACTACTTACAGCACACTAACGCATTACACTTACTGAGTTACTGTACACCAACACGCTACTTACAGTACACTAACACATTACACCTACTGAGTTACTGTACACCTCAGGCCAAAGGAAAAAAGGGAATATTGTTTCAGGGTGGATCAGGGCCCAAAACAACAAACCAGAGAACAGGAAAATACATTCTAACTAATCCATCAAAAATGGAGGTGCATTACAGTAACGCTACACCTTCTCCTCCTGACGTAAACAAGGCAGTGAAAACATGCCAAGCAAGAAGGGGCAGGCCACCCCTACCTCCTCCATGTCTCAGAAGAACACGTACAAAGACATTTACACTGGCCCACATGTACATGTAGTCCAACAAATCACAACAAGCACCCAAACTATCTATCAGCTGGCAAGCAGCCAACAGGGTAGAACAGAGCTGTACAGGACCTAATCAAGAACCGGGGAAGGCAGCACGTCAGCCATGTTACAACACCGACGAGAAACCACATAGCCATCTAAATGGATGGTGTTGGGGATCTTAAAGACTCTACAGTCTCACACTGAACATCTCCACCTGATGAGAGTCTGAACCAGTCCATATCCTGATCCACCACATCTACTCCTGATGTACACAGTATGATACTCTTCCATATCTCCACCTCTAATATATATTTAGTGGTGTAAAAACTTTGATCTCTTTTTCTGCACAGTGTAAAAGCTCTAGCTCTCCTTTCAGGTTAGTGAATATTCATGATGGACAGTGACGATGTAGGACTACTAGCACGCAGACTGCCCTTAACACCACGTTAATGAGTGCAGTGGTGTCGTGCCAGACAGTCATGGACTCAGAACGGCAGCTGTCATCTTTAGTGACAAGTCCCGCTTTTGGTGGAGACGCCCAACGAATCCGTGTGTTGAGGCACCGTGGTCAGCACCAAGATGAGCATCACACGTCACATGTGTAGAAGGCCTGGTGTTACTCCACTTCCACCCCTACCGCACCATCTGCAGGAACTGTGTGAGGATATTCAAGCTGCATGGGATGGATTATCACAGGACATCATTAGGAACCTCTACAGCTCCATACCGAGACGCCTGGCATGTTGGGTTAGCCAACATGGCCGCCCAACACCGCCATACTGAGAGACAGACTTCTGTATGTGTAGCTCAATAAATATTGATCATATCAGTCTAAATGTATCATCAGTTATTGATCCAAGTAACCTTTATCTTCCTTCCCAACAGCACCGCACTCCCACACCTCCTTCTGGGTGCAGCTGTTCTTTTAATAATGAGTGTATTATGTGTATATATTGTAATATTAATGTTTATCTAAGTGAATAAACACAAGCTGCCCACGTCCTTCATTTGCAAGATATTGCAAGATATGCCACGTAATATGCAGACATTATGTCTCGATGTAACATGTGTAAATCTATATGTGGTTTGCAAAAACAAATGCACATCTGAACTTCATATCTAAGTCTGTTTCCAAATAAGAGCGAGGTCCTGAGTCGCCAGACGAAAGAGGAGGAAGTGATGTGGAAGGGAAAGGGTGATTTCAGCTCAGGATAGCAGACCAATAGAAGGACGATTACAGAGAAGACAGCCAACGGAGCCAGTGAAACACTGGTAAAATGGAAAGGCCATGCAAATTGGTGGCTCCAGCGTCATTAGCATGGCGACGGTATGTTTGTAATGCTATATCTGCAGACAGGCCCGCGTGTGTAACTGTAGAAAACGATTACCTGGACTGTGTTCAGTGACAGTGAGACGTTTTCATTTGAGGTAATTACGAGCGAGAACAGCTCTCGAGTCTTAGTCATTAACGCTGTTAGAGTGCCTATGTGCATGTTGAGTCGGTGTAGACATATGGAGAAGTCATGCGTTGAGCTGGAACGCTGTGCCATTTAGTCACGCCAAGCTTATCCGCCATGCATGCAGACACCCACACATGCACAGCCTTCCAGCTTCCTACTGAAACACCTCGAACATTCATAAGTGAGTTTTATCAGCTCACCTACAACTGAATTCAGCCCACTCTCCACTTGATCCCTAACTCTTTGCAGCTCCAGCCTCCAGAACGAATTCCTTTTGGACTCTTGTAAGCCTTTTCGTTTCTGAACTACATCATTCAGTAATGTAATTCTGCTGGGGGGATGGAGTTACACCCGTCTCTAGCTGACGCCTGTCAAAGTTCCAATCTGTTTTATTGAATACAGCACAACCGATATACAGTTTCACTAAATGAGCCATATTCATTTTAATATTAGCAGATATTTGTTCACAAGTTGCATCATTAAATTTAGAGGAGGCCTATCATTCTCAGAGTCTTCAGAGTTTGTGTTTGGAGACAGAGGAATTTGTCTTTTGCATGTTAGCCAACCGTGAGGTGAAACACCCACACACATATACCTACACCCACACCCATAGGGGCAAGGAGCACACTTGCCTGGAGCAGTGGGCAGCCCTATCCACAGCGCCTGGGGAACATCTGGGGTTAGGTGCTTTGCTCCAGGGCACTTCAGTCATTACTGTCTATCGGCTCAGGGAATCGACCCAGCAACCTTCAGACCACAAGGCTGGTTCCCTAACCTCCAGCCCACAGCTGGTCGTTGGGTTCTGGTCGTTGATGATTGGTAGTGTATGGTGAACTAGCCTTAGTGACTTCATGGGCAGGCGAATATAGTCTGGATATTGACATTTCATGAATGCTTATGTATCGGCATTGGCAGATACAGACATTTCTACACCTCCCACACCCACTCATCATCTACTGAAACCAGCCTGCTGTTTGTTTGCTGAGCTTAACACACTGGACAAAGAAATTAAATATGTAATATTAAAATTTAGAATTTGGAATTTCCATTTTGCCGTTTGTGTTTGCACACAGAAGAATCTGTCTACCGCATTTAACCCATCCGTGAAGTGAAACACCCACACACACACACACTGGGAGGCAGTGAGCACTCTTGTACGGAGTGGTGGGCAGGCCTATCCAAGGCGTTCGGGCGATGAACAGTATCTGTAAATATTCACAGTACAGCAATGACTGACATGTCCTCTGTAGAGAAAGTGTGCTCTGTGTAATTTGACCAGCTCCTAAGTTTTTACCCTATTTTAATTATTATACTGAGTTATGGACTGTGCTGATACACCATTTAAAGAAAACCACATTATTACACAGGTACTGATATTTGAGTTATATTGTAATTGTTTACCTTCTTTAAAAGCTTAACAAACTCGAAAGTATCAACAAACTATATCAACAAAATGTGAACAACTAAAAGTTTATATTGTATTAAAGATGAGTATTTATGCTGTTATAGAGATATCTACTGAGGTTAGCATGCTAACCAGCTAGCCTGGGCTCATACTGTTTCGTAATACCACTTTGTACCTGTAGAGGTGATGGTGAGTCACTGTAGCACTGTAGGAATGGAAGCAGTCTAACATGAGAGGATGAAGAAGTAGCTCTGCTGCCCCGACGGTGTATTCTAACCTCTTATCAGTCATGCTGACAGTGCTGCTCCCGGTTAGATCATTTCAGGCCAGGTAGCCAATGAAAGAAACAGTAAACACAATGGTGGCTGCTGCCTGCTCAAAACAAACAACATAAAGGAAAACCGAATGTTAATATTGGGTCTGTCTTCCACCCCCGGAGACGCTCCTAGAGACATTTCCTCTAGACTAGTAAGGAGTGAAGAGGCAGGAGGAGGGACGGTGCATTTCCTTGTTTCCTATAATAGGAAATTTACTGGTGATATGTTGCCCCCTGTTGTTTGGGGTATAAATTGAACAGGATACACCATCTTACATATTGTTCCTATTAGATAAACTTCATAACATTGCCAACCATATCCATAAAATTTCCAAAAAAGATTGGGAATGGCATCAGGATATCAATTTGTGTGCTGTAAAAAGGTATATTTGTATGTATATATGTATTTATATATGTATGTATATATGCATTCATATGTGTATATATGTATTTATATATGTATACATGTATGTATATATGCATGTATATATGTATACATATATGTATTTATGTATTTATATATGTATATTTGTATGTATATATGTATTTATATATGTATTTATGTATTTATATATGTATATTTGTATGTATATATGTATTTATATATGTATATTTGTATGTATATATGTATTTATATATGTATTTATGTATTTATATATGTATATTTGTATGTATATATGTATTTATATTATGTATATATGTATTTATATATGTATATTTGTATGTATATATGTATTTATATTATGTATATATGTATTTATATATGTATGTATATTTGTTTTTGTTTTTGAAATTCACCATATAGTGCCCATTTTTCAACCTCTGTTCAGCTCTTTGAATGAATCAGACTGTTTTTAGTGGCACTGTTGTTATCCGATTGAGATTCTTCTTCTTCTTGGTCAAGAGATGTTTGTCTGATAACTAGCCTGGCATATTTAGAGATATGGACACCATTACAGCTCTGGAATGTTAGGCCTGTTCTGCAATGATGTGCCTCCAATTAAGAATGAATGAAGTGGATAAAAAACTATACATCCATCTACTGTACTCCTGCTTCACCTCCAGACACTGTTTAACATGCACCATCTCAAGCCAGACCCCCAAGGATGAATTCAATGTTGGTCCGGCCCGCACTCGTCTGTTTATCTTTTTTCTCCATCCCTCGTTATTCCCATATCGCCCAGTTCATTTATAACCCAAACCCTGTGGTTTCCTTTAACCTACAGCCACCAAACTGCAAACTCTAATCTCCAGCCATACTGACCCACACTCTTCTATGTGTTGTTTATTCAGCCATCATTCCTCCATAGACTCTAATTCATTTTCTAATTTATATCACTGCTTCTTCTCAGGAATGCACTTTCCTACTTCTTGCTGTGCCTTAAAAACTGAAACTAAAGGCTAAACTGCTGTAGGCTTAATAGCCACGTATAAATTAATATATTTTATGGTTTAAAAAAAGCATCACTACATTCAAAACGCTGTTTTTCAGCCCAGTAACCAAATACAGCCTGGAGAGCAATCCGGTGGGGGCAACTTTTACTCAAAGGGTTTTACTCAGTATGAGCCCTTTGAGCGGAAAGAGTCTGGACAGGGACCTCAGGTTGCCTAGTCCGTGTGCCGTCTCCCTTTATCCGTCAGCTCAAACAAACAAGAGGAGCAGCACACCTAAAGTGGCTTTGAAGACTGGACAATGTGACTGAGAGGAATGGATGAGCTGCCAGGGTTGACAGATCTTTTACCTATCTGGCCTATCTCGACCTCTCTCGCTCACTTACACACACACACACACACACACACACACACACACACATGACTCAGGCTTTGAGTGACAGCAGCTAACAATGTAATTTAACCTTATGCAGGTCACTGGAGTGGAGGTAGCCACCATTTCCCATGAAGATCTTCATCAGGATGAGTCAGGCCTGAACATATCCTTTTGCTTGTGGACTGTGTTTATTCCACTGTCTCACGCTTTCTATACGTATCACCACTGTCCAAGGAAAAACAAGTATCTCCAAAAAAACGACAGCAAAAACCTCATGTAGCTTTAATGAAAGTCAGTGGAACCGGAGTGTAACTCACACGGCGTAAACAGCAGCTGCTGTGTTCAAATGAGGCCTGAAAGTAAAAACCAAGCAAACTGAGATACATGTTTTTCTATGAACAGCATCGATTTGAAAATCTGTCAGTAGTTTTAGATATTTTTGCCAGCTGTAAATGTAATGATCTCCTGAGGTGTGGATAGCTCTAATTTCAGACAGTAGAATGTCTCCTGATGTAGGTAAAGCGTGTAAATGTTTTAAATGGACCATATCATGAAAATATTTTTACAGCTATGAAATAAGATAGTTTAATGTAGTATACAAACACTGTCTGGGTTTATACGCTTTTAATAATCTGATAACCAAAGAAAATCTGATTTTGTGTGTAATGTGATCACTGTGTTTACATGCACTGGAGTGATCAGATAATGGAAAAAAACCCAGGTTTGAATTAGGAGGCTAAACTTACAGAATAATATAGAATAATAATATATAAAAATATAAACATACATTGTCTAGATGATGTATAATATTTTATTCCATCATTTAGTCCAGCATGTGCTTTTACCATTAATCCAAAAGTGTTTTGTTCCATCTCTCAGCTGCCGTATTAGACAGGCGTCTTTATTTCCAGAGTTCTGAAAGAAATCAGAGTAAGGGTATACATGCATTGGGAAAACCCACTTACTGAGCTCAATTCCAGCTCTCTTCGTCGGATCTCCTAATCATACTTCCCATCTAGTCCAAGTGAAGGGCGTTGTCACAAAGTTATTTAATATTATAAACTATACTTATTGAAGTGCTTTGGCAAAAGGGTGACATGGGAAATATGGTGCTTTTTAAGAGTGCTGTCTATGTGCACTTGAGTAATCAGATAATGGGAAAACTCCAGGTTTGAGTCAGGAGGCCAGTGAACTCATAGAATAAGACCTGACACAAACTCAAATTTCATTTTGTAATTTTATCTGAAAATATAAATGCACATCTTTTAAAAGATGACCATTTTTTAAATCCGTCATTTTGTCCGACATTTAGTTGTAGTGTTAATCCAAAAGTCTCACAGATGCTGTGTTAAACATGCGTTTTTTGAATTCTGAAAGAAATCAGAGTAAGTGGGTTCTATGCGTTGCAAGAACCCACTTACTGAGCTCAAATCCAGCTCTCTTCATCAGATTTCTTAATCATACTTCTAGGCCTCAATCTAACAAATCAAATATGCTTTTGGTTGACCATTAGAGGGATCTGATACCTGAGGAAATCTGATTATGATCTGATAATTATGTGCCCATAAAAACACTTATTGTTCATGTTTCTGTTCACTCTCCAGTCCATATGGTCCAAATATGGAACCTACACGTTACAAAAACAGCCTGTTGAAATGCATTGTTGTTGTGAAGTCACTAAAAGTAATGCATGTACATACATACCTACCTGTTTGGTTGACAGCGGTTTAGCTCCACCAATTGCTAGAGTCAGTTGGGTTGATTTTGGGATTGCTTAATACCACCAGCTAGTCTAAGTGCAGAAGTGCTGTCACATACTTATCTAATATTATAAACCACTCATATTAAAATGCTTCACTAAAGAAGGAGACGTGGGAAATATTAGGCTATTAACGAGGGCTATTTGTTGAACACTTCAGCAGGGAAGACCACCTTTAGACCAGGAGGCATGAACACTGCATCACTACTCTACTAAACACCTGCACAGTCATAACTATTTATAATCTCAAGTTTCCCTTACTTCTCTTTAACCCCCGTGTTTGCTGTTTTGCATGGCCACGCCTCCTGAGCTATATCTGAGGGCATGATATAGGAAGAGTCGGATTCCAGAAATGATAAAAGGACATTTGAGCCATAATAAACCGTGCTCCTGTTACTCTCCATACTTAAGTACATCTGAAGGTACATACTTTAGTACTGTTACTCTCCATACTTAAGTGCATCTGAAGGTACATACTTTAGTACTGCTACTCTCCATACTTAAGTACATCTGAAGGTACATACTTTAGTGCTGTTACTCTCCATACTTAAGTACATCTGAAGGTACATACTTTAGTACTGTTACTCTCCATACCTAAGTACATCTGAAGGTACATACTTTTGTACTGTTACTCTCCATACTTAAGTACATCTGAAGGTACATACTTTAGTGCTGTTACTCTCCATACTTAAGTACATCTGAAGGTACATACTTTAGTACTGTTACTCTCCATACCTAAGTACATCTGAAGGTACATACTTTTGTACTGTTACTCTCCATACTTAAGTACATCTGAAGGTACATACTTTAGTACTGGTACTCTCCATACTTAAGTACATCTGAAGGTACATACTTTAGTACTGTTACTCTCCATACTTAAGTACATCTGAAGGTACATACTTTAGTACGGGTACTCTCCATACTTAGGTACATCTGAAGATACATACCTTAGTACTGTTACTCTCAACATTTCAGTACATCTAAAGGTACATACTTTAGTACTCATACTCTCCATACTTAAGTACATCTGAAGGTACATACTTTAGTACTCATACTCTCCATGCTTAAGTACATCTGAAGATACATACTTTAGTACTGTTACTCTCCATACTTAAGTACATCTGAAGGTACATACTTTAGTACTCATACTCTCCATACTTAAGTACATCTGAAGATACATACTTTAGTACTGTTACTCTCCATACTTAAGTACATCTGAAGGTACATACTTTAGTACTCATACTCTCCATACTTAAGTACATCTGAAGGTACATACCTTAGTACTGTTACTCTCAACATTTCAGTACATCTAAAGGTACATACTTTAGTACTGGTACTTTCCATACTTAAGTACATCTGAAGGTACATACTTTAGTACTGTTACTCTCCATACTTAAGTACATCTGAAGGTACATACTTTAGTACTCATACTCTCCATACTTAAGTACATCTGAAGGTACATACTTTAGTACTGTTACTCTCCATATTTTAGTACATCTGAACGTACATACTTTAGTACTGTTACTCTCCATATTTAAGTACATCTGAAGGTACATACTTTAGTACTGGTACTCTCCATACTTAAGTACATCTGAAGGTACATACTGTAGTACTGTTACTCTCCATACTTAAGTACATCTGAAGGTACATACTTTAGTGCTGTTACTCTCCATATTTAAGTACATCTGAAGGTACATACTTTAGTACTGATACTCTCCATACTTAAGTACATCTGAAGGTACATACTGTAGTACTGTTACTGTCCATACTTAAGTACATCTGAAGGTACATACTTTAGTACTGTTACTCTCCATACTTAAGTACATCTGAAGGTACATACTTTAGTACTGGTACTCTCCATACTTAAGTACATCTGAAGGTACATACTTTAGTACCTCACAGTACTCCAGTGGAGGTCTCTACTCTAACTCAACTATATGGCTTGTGTCCTTTGTCCATCACACTGTGTCAAGCCTGCTGGCTCTCAGCTCATCCTCAATTTCCCGGACTCCGTTTCCCATAACCCACCACTGGAGGACTTCACTGTCACATGTCCACCATCCTCCAATCCCGTTCTGTCTATCAGGTCCAAGTCTCCAGAATATTGATTATTCACCTGTGGCTGATACAGTGTGTTTGTACAGATACCCCTCTCTCCCACCGACCCGTTGCGAAGTATTGCCATATCGTGCGTACTGAGCGGTTTCCTCTCTGTTGTTATTCTCATTTGCTGACCTGGTTTGACTTCATTTTGACTTCCTGGTTGACTCTGTGGTCTTTCCCCTTTGTATACTGTTGCTGGTCTGGTCGTTTTGCCTGGTTCTGACTTCTGCTCGTCTCGTTACTCTGACTCTGTCCTTGACCTCTTGGTTATGTCCGCTTGTGCCTTGTTGCTGCTGTGTTGTGCTACCAGTCTGTTTAATAAACCTAGCTTTGCTTTTAGCTCAGCGCGGGTCACAGTCTGTCTGTCCATCCTCACACACTGGTCTTCTTTGCATGGTGGCCGGAAACAGGACTGAGGTTAGATGACTTTTGGCACCTGGTAAAGTACAAGACAGATAACTTCAGGCTACTGTCTTTCATGAATAGCACTGGCAGGAATGAACACTCTGCTGTTGGGTCTTCATGGTTGTCCTGTTAGCTTTGAGGCTGTCTTGCATCTCTTTAGGCTCTCGCCCACAAGTAAAAGCAGTCTGAGACTTATTCTTGTCTAGTCTCTTCCTCAGTCACTCTCTCTTCTTCTCTTCCTCCAGCATCTTCTGTTTTGGCCTCCTCATAGCCCTGCCTTGATGTCCATGCTGGGAACACTGGGCTAGCTTCTTCTTATAGCTAGCTAAAGAGGGACAGTTATTGGCATGTGACGTGGTATAGTAAAGCATTATGCAGTTCTGAGAGGTGGTCCTTCGTAGGTACCTGGATCGTGAAGTCCTGTCACTGGTTGAGGCTCTTGTGCAGTTTGAAACTGTGCTCACTAGACGAGTCCCCCATAATATCCACAAGTACCAGTAATAGCTGTGACTGAATTGGCCATGGACTTCTGGATGTAGGCCACATCAGTGTCCAGTCATTCATGCATCAAAGAACTGCCCAGTTGGGCCAGATTTGGTGGATGCCTTCCCTGGCACAATTCCAAAGAGAATTCCCTGTAGACTGGGATTTTAGCCACTGCTGGTTGTCACTCATTCGTTTTCTACCCTGGCCAATCACAATGCGCCACCTGTGTTCAAAGGATTCATCTTACGCTCATGCTTCGCTGCTTTCAGATGCCGACATTTCACATTCTCCTCCTTCCTCCCACCCACCACCAGTTTGGGCCCTGTCCTGTTGCCCAGGGTGTAGGCTCCGTCCCTGCCATCCATAACCGGCAGTATCTGCGAGGGTCTGAACACATTAACACCTGTCACTCACACCCTGCAGGTATTTATAGCTCCATTATCCTCGTGCAGCGCCATCTGCAGGAGCCTGAAGGTACTACCACCTTAAACACGCAAGGTGACTCAGTTGTTGTCTGGTGAGCTTCAGCAGTCAGTACTGAAGGTGAGTTTAGGTGAGTATGGGTGTATGTATTTGTATGTTAGGTGTTGTCGATGTCTGTAAGGGTGGAGCAGAGCTGTGTGCCCGTGGTTTCATGCTCCGTCTGCAGTGTATCTGACGGCGCCTGCAGTCTGCTCCACTCCGGCTCAGACACTGAGCCTGTACATCCTGGAGAAGGCGCTGTCTGTTACATTTAGCCCTGTTTGACTTGCCTGAGATTAATGAAGTACAAACTCCAAGGTGTGGAGAACAATAAAAACACACAGCATGGCCGTGTACGCTGTACATACCCCGTAATTATCACGTCAGTCTGGGACACATCATCTGTTTGGGATGTGTTATCAGTTTGTTCTGTCTCTGCTCATTAATCATTTGGGCTGTAAATGACAGCTCTCTTTCAGACTGCCTCACACCAAACCTGTTCACGTCCAAACAGGGGATTAGCGAGGGCAGAGCTTTGATGTCTATGCACGTGTGCACAGATCAGCACAGCTTCTATAGAGTTGAACACGGTTCCTACTGAATAGAATCAAACTGAGCTCTGTAATAGAAGATCTTCATGTCTGGAGATACTCGTGAGCACGTGGAGTGAGGACAGTCAACAGTTTTGACTGTGTAAACATAGAATGTGTATATATGTATACAGTATATAAAGTGTTTAAATGCTGTGTATATGTGTATATATATATATATATACACATATATATGAATATATATGTACATATTATGTACAATTAAGATATATATATATATATATATATATATATATATATATGTATATATACACATATACACACATATATATATGTGTGTATGTGTATATATGTGTATATATATTATATCTTAATTGTATACTTATAAACTTGACATACATGTTTGATATTGCATTTTTAATCTAATATTTTACACAAACTGCCCATGCCACTAAAGGTATGAATGCATTCTCTCTATGAACGCTGGCTGGGTATTGCTAGGTTGTGCTCTATGCTGTATGTAACTCTGTTCTCATCTTTCTAGGTGTCAGCACTGGCCCTTGTTCGGTCAGCCTCTGAGGTCAAGGTGAGTTTTATGTTCTCTGGCTGTAAGTCGCTCTGGAGAAGAGCATCTGCTACATGCAGTAAATGTAAACATATGTAATATTAATCAGAATTTATTTTTCCCCAATAGAGAGGGAGAGAGAGAGAGAGAGAGAGAAAGAGAGAGAGAGAGAGAGAGAGAGAGAGAGAGAGAGACAGAGAGAGAGAGAGAGAGAGAGAGAGAATTGCACAGTAATCTAAAAAATGTTGATGTTCTGAATTTGCTTGATTCAAACTTGTGCACTGCACTACTATATCAATACATCAACTTAATTACTGTCAGTTATTTATTCATTTGTTTGTTTGTTTGTTTGTTCTCAGCATGAACTCATCTCCATTTTCTCAGTTTTTACTCTATGCGTTGTTCGATCATGTGAGCTGCTGTTTACACTGTGTGACCAACAGAAATGGCCCAAAAGTCTGGTTGGCTTGACTTACATAAGAAAAAATGGGGTTCAGTTCCATTTTGCTGACACTTGCTTTTCCATGGACGGCGACGATATCGTATAGTACTTATCGTGTACTGTTGTATCAGTTATGGCGGTTGTACGATTGTACAGCCTTGATACGTCTTCATGTGTGTCAGGACTACATACCGTGCTGCCAGCTCGTTGCTGTACAGTCCAGCAGCCCCTCTTCTAGCCTCCGAGGCCGCGCTGGTGCATTGTGCTCTGTGTTGTTGGGAGCTGGTTATTTGCTCGCTGTCTCGCTGTGTGAAGGCATGCCCTGTCAAATAGAGCTGTTTGCTGTCGGATCAGGTTTCGCTGCCATTACCTGCAGACTACCGGATTAGTCTCAGCAAACACGGCTAAGCTTTGAAAGACTGAAGAATAGAGCTGAAGACTGACTTCCGGCTGGAGAGGAAGACAAACACGGTAACTGAGCCAAAGGTGTTCTGGAGGCAGTAACTCAGAAGACATCAGACTGGTTATATTTCACGTATACTGAACACTGATTGTGCGCAGGTGATATCATCTTAAACATTACTGTCTGAGCCTATTGTGTTTTGTATATATACTACTATAATACAGTATATAATGTAATGCTAATATTATATATATTAATAAATATTAATGTTTAAAATATACATATATACAACTGAACAAATTAATTTAAACCAGCTTTCTTACCCTGCAGTGGAGCTGATAGAACAAGGTTTATTACTAAGCAGGTTTGGAGCGATTCTATTGGTCGGTCCCTCATGAATATTCACTAACCTGAAAGGAGAACTAGAGCTTTTACACTGTGCAGAAAAAGAGATCAAAGTTTTTACACCACTAAATATATATTAGAGGTGGAGATATGGAGGAGTATCATACTGTGTACATCAGGAGTAGAAGTGGTGTATCAGGATATGGACTGGTTCAGACTCTCATCAGTTGTTTAGTGTAAGATTAGATGTGTAGTGTAGTCCAGTGTAGTGTTAGGAGTCTTGCCCAAGGACTCTTATTGGTGTAGCACAGCATAGACACCTAGCCTGGGGTTCCAGCCCAGTCTTCCATATGTGGTGATGGCTCCCTGGTGGGTAGTGGTGTTACTCTCTGAGCTACACCAATGGAAGAAATTTTAGGAAGACTATAAAGTCTTTAAGATCACAAACAATATCCATTAAGTTGGGTGTCTCTAAACTTTTGACTGGTAGTGTAGTGTAGTAGTGTGAAATCTGAAATTATGGATTTTTATAATTGCATAATGGAATTAATATGATAAAGCACCTCCATATCGTCGCTGTAGAGTGAAAAACATGTATCTCCTTTTATCCATCATTTGAAAAGAGCAGCTCCCGTTTACACTTTGTGAGATTTCCATGATGAGTGGACCAATTGAAATGACCCAAAAGTGCTTGGTAAGACGTCTGGTTCCATTGACTTACATTAAAGTTGAATGAGGTTTTGGCCTCTCCTGTAAAGTTGCCATTTTGGAGATACCTGTTTTTCTTTGGACAGCGATGATATGTACATCTGATGTGGATAGCAATTTGTTATATTTACTTAGGTACATGTGTTTATATATGAAGCATTCACAGATTCATACTCTCCTGGAAACTCTCTGCTTAGTTACACTTTAACCTTACGTTTTGTTGGGATTGGTCAGATCTC
Organism: Prochilodus magdalenae; assembly: GCA_024036415.1. Lineage (NCBI taxonomy): Eukaryota > Metazoa > Chordata > Actinopteri > Characiformes > Prochilodontidae > Prochilodus > Prochilodus magdalenae. Next base: position 117,490 of record JAMWET010003690.1, on the reverse strand, counting down.
ATTGCATTTGGAGCTCTAGGGTTTATTTTCGACTTTAGTAATCCCAAAACTAGAAGAATGCACCAACACCTATAACAGCTTCGACTCTTCTGGGAAAGGTTTCCACAAACTAGACTAGACTAGAAGGCCTGGCTCGCAGTCTCCACTCTAATTCATCCCAAAGGTGTTGTATCGGGTTGAGTTTAGGATCCTGTGCAGGCCAGTAAGGTTTTTCAGCACCACACTCGCTCATCCATGTCATGTTGAAACAGGAAATGATCGTCCCCAAACTGTTCCCACCAAGTTGGGAGCATGACATTGTCCATCTCCTGGTCTGCTGCAGCATTAGGAGTTCCTTTCACTGGACCGAGCCCAACTCTAGAACAACAACCCCACACCATAATCCCACCTCCACCAAACTTTACACTCGGCACAGTGCAGTCAGACAAGTACGGTTGTCCTGGCAACCGCAAACCCAGACTCGTCCATCGGCGTGGCAGACGGAGAAGCGTGATTGGTCATTCCAGAGAACACATCTCCACTGCTCTGGAGGTCATGGTACCACGCTGGAGCTCACTGAGCTCCTGAGAGCGACCCATTCTCTCACTAACGTCTGTAGGAGCAGTCTGCATGTCTAGGTGCTTGGTTTTATACACCTGTGGCCATGGAAGTGACTGGAACACATGAATCCAATGATTTGGATGGGGGAGTGAATGCTTGTGTGTGTGTGTGTGTGTGTGTGTGTGTGTGTGTGTGTGTGTGTGTGTGTGTGTGTGTGTGTGTGTGTGTGTGTGTGTGTGTGTGTATGTGTGTGTATGTGTAGGTTTTAAGTTGATAAAAGTAAACAAAAAGAAAAGTACAAATAAATGAATGACTGAATGAAGGAATGAAGGAATGAATGAATGACCGTAACTGGTGTTCAATAAATGTAATGTTAAAATTTATTATTCAGGTTTACTCACACATCCCTGCCATGCTACACCCCTCCATGACTGGGAGCCCGAGAGGGAAGCAGGTTTGAGGTAGAGACTCTGGTCCCCTCAGGTCTGCTGTATATGTATATGTAAGCTGTGACGGAGGTGCAGGCAGATCCTCCTTCAGTCTGAGTAGAGGTATATATTAGGTCCAGCAGCCAAAAAAACACTGAGACCCTTCACCAGGTTTCAGGATCTCCTGCCTGAGTGCGTGCGGAACTCGAGTCTGGAGCTGCCTCTGATTGAGTCACTGCTCATAAACAATAAACACATCCAAATCTAACATTATATACAAAATGACCAGGAGAGCGCCTTTACTGGTCAGCAGGCTTATGCACCATCATTTGTAATTTTATATATTGTAATTTTAGGAACTGTAATTTTATTCATTGTAAATTTGTAATTCATGTACTGTAATTTTAGGATGTGTAATTTTTGATTTTTTTAATTATGCAGAGTAATTGTGTATATTGTAATTTCATCAACTGTGAATTAATGGACTGTAATTTTAAATGATCTGTTTTTAATTTAATTGTAGATTTATGAATTAGTGATACCTCTATATAATGTTCATATATACAATCTATGCAATCTATATTAGTCAATATCCAATTCTATCTTATTTTCTTAATCTCAATTTTAATCATTCTTAAATCTTTATTCTCTTAATTCTTATTACACACGCGCACAGGTATATAGTGCTAACTCATATATATATATATATATATATATATATATATATATATATATATATATATATATATATATATATATATATGTATATACTACCAATAATAATATAGAGTTAGCACTATATAAGTGTTAGCGTGTATATATATATATATATATATATATATATATATATATATATATATATATATATATATATATATATATATATATGTATCTGTGTGTGTTATATATAATAATTATTATTATTATTTTTATTATTGTTATTATTATTATTATTATTATTATTATTTTTATTATTATTATTATTATTCTTGCTATCATTATTATTATTATCACTGTTATTATTATTATTATAGGGAGTACGTGCCTGCTTGTGTCTTCGAGCTGCGCGCTTATCGAGTACACATCAGAAGTGTAGCGCATCATTTCACCATTACATCCTCCAATCAGCGCGAGCCGCGCATTAACTCAAACCTTCCAATAACAGGAGAGACTCCGACCGGTCTTTACTGACCAGCCCCACCACAAAGCACCTGGGCTGAGTTCAGGAATGATAAACAACCAATTAACGACTATGAATTAGCACCACACTGGATGATATGAGATGGAGGATAGAGGGATGGGAGGAAAGAATGCAGGACGCGCAGACGCAGCTCCTTTACAACATGCGTTTATTACACACAGTCAGATGTACAAAAATATAACTGGCATTCAGTTGCAGCGCTTCTCTTTCAGCCATACAGCCTTTACCCACAGACCTGCATGGAGTTAACACTCCAAATCAAGCAGATCCACATCCGGGAATCTGCCATACTCATCCACATCATCTCTCCGTTTTTAATTATTTAAAAAAGACAAAAAAACAAAAACATCAAACGCAAATCAAACGAAAACAATCAGAGAAAACAGCGAAGTAGAAACGCTATTCTACTGCAAATATTGCAGAAATCCTCTGTGGTGATGAGCTCCCACAGTTCCAGCTACCCACGTTAAATTAATGGTGTTTAATCCTCTGCGCATGCGTGTTTCATTCCACTCGGTTTGACCGTAATAACTTACTGCCGCCGCCGTCCTGAAGCTGCTCCTCCGGCAGAGCGGTTGACTGTAGAGGGAGGGGGCGGGGTTAGGAGGTTTAAGGGGCTCCGGGTAGACCGGGGGCTCCGCTCAGCACCTCCTGCTGCTGTTTACCCACAGGACTCAGAGGACTGGGGGGTTTTCTGTCCCCCACTGCAAAACCAACACAAACAGAGCGGAGTGAGTTTGGCTGAGCTACAGCCTGAGCGGGAGCGCGTTTAAACTCCGACATGAAGGACTAAAACTCACCACGAGGAATTAAAATAAAACTGGAAATGAACATTTTTGTTTCACCAGATCACATACTTAAAACGGTAAATTAAAAAAAGTGATTTTAAAAAATGTGAGGTCTTAAAATGGTGAGGGAATTAAACGAGAAGAATGTTAATAAAACAACAATAAAAAATTATTTGAAGTGAGCGTGAAGTATTTTTACTTTTTCACTTGAAAGGCCAATTTTAGGCTGTGTTATATATGCATATACATATATATATATATATATATATATATATATATATATATATATATATATATATATATATATATATATATATATATATATAGAGAGAGAGAGAGAGAGAGAGAGAGAGAGAGAGAGAGAGAGAGAGAGAGAGAGAGAGAGTTTTTGCATGTTTATAGTTAAATAGTTAAATATACATAGTAGTATAGTGTACATCTATATATATATATATATATATATATATATATACACATATAGGGTGGATAAATAGTTTTTGCATGGTTATAGATACATACACATACATACATAGTAGTACCATATAGATAGTACCATATAGAGGAACCCATATACCATTGACTTTCCGTCCCAGAGAAGAGCAATTGAACCATTGGCAAAGAATGCATTCAAATGGTTCTTTAATAGTTCTTTGATTAACATTATCAGTAGTATTATTAATATTACTATAATTTACTTTACTTATCAATTGTGTTAATAGTTAAAACTCAATTAACATTTTAATATGACTATATTGTAATAATAATAATAATAATAACCCCTGTCTTAAAGAGAGAGCAAGTAATGACTCATGTTCACGCTCAGCCATGCAAATGCAACACATTAACACTATCATTTTATTGGTTAGGATTATTTTGCCCCGCCCACATGTGCATGGAGACGTAATCACATAAAAAAATTAAAAGATATGAGCTAACAATATCATAAAACCAGTATAATCAGACTTTTATTTTTTAATTGTGGTCGAATGACGTTTTACCTACCATCAAATCCCAGCTAAGAGATTCTAAGATAGCTTCGGGTTCATCTCTGCGTTATTACGTTGTAATAACATGTCTACTACGGTGTTATTACGGTGTAATTAAGCTTTTTTTAATAAAAAGTATGTTATAACCACGTTTCCTGGTTCTCTGGTTTCTCAGTGTGATCCAGGTGCTTGTTATAGACGGTATAAACTGCAGATTTATTCAATTCCTCTACAAACTCGGATCAGTGGTAAACAGCTTAGCGGATGAATTTTAAAATAACTCCGATGTCGTAGTAAGTTTACCGTGTGTTGGTCGTTTGAAGGCCATAGCGCTGTGGAGGTTGTGGCCGTGCTGCCCCATCGCCCCGGCTCCCGCGTGACTCAGACCACCCGCGCTCTGAGACTGCCAGTGAGGGCTGTAAGTAGCGGAAGCTCCACCACACGCGCTTACGCCGTACTGGCTAGCGGAGTAGGCGCACGCGGGGACATATCCGGAAAGATTGGGTGAAGGCTGTCAGGGAAGAGAAGCGAAAACGAGTTAAGCCTATTAACTGGGACTGTGTATAGTTATCAACACGCGCGCATCTGCTGTTTAATGTATACACGATATAGAAGATCAACCAAAAGAGCGGTTGGGCTAAACCTAAAAATATAAATATGTAAATTTTACATAAAATATCAACAGAAATGAATAAGTGCGTTTAAATAAGTGAGTCAAAAAACCACAAACACCACCATTATATAAATATTAAGGTGAAACTGTGCACTGAAATGTTTCAGTATGGTTCCATCAAAAATGAGAATTTGTGTTGGGGCACGAAGGCTCCTGAAACTGACTGACTGTGTTTGAATAAATGGAAATGTGCGGCATGACTGAATGAAGTACAGTCCCTGTAAAAGTGTTTGGTTGGACCAAACTAAAAAATGACTTCAGGTTGTTCCGAGCAAATGAATTAGGTTTATTCAACCTAAAAAGGGATTTTGAACAAACTGGCGTTGAGTGAAATTTATTCAATAGCTCGGAACAAACTGAAATATTTTTTTTAGGTTGGACCAACCAAACATTTCTTTTTACAATGTATGTTCCTCATTCAGTTTTTTAGGTTGCACTTTTTACAGGTTACATCATTTTTTTTTATTTATTCAATTTTATTAGCGAAATTCAACACGATCACTAGTTTGAGTGAAATTTTGAATTAACACGCAAATTTTTAAGAAAACGCAATTTAACAATCAAACGCGTCATTGGGGTTTAGTGCATTTCCAAGTTGCAAACTAACCCATAAAAACGAGCGCTATGAAATATGTAATAAGTTACAGGTGAATAGTTAAAACTGTGACATTTATAAAACTATAAGAGTGCAAATATTGGAATAATTTGAATTTCAGTTATGATTTTCAATTGTGTATTGCACGCGTTTATGAACTTGTACGTGTTTGTTCGTGTCATTTTTCTTTATGCCTTTATTGTAAGGTACATTATTATTATTATTATTATTATTATTATTATTATTATTATTATTATTATTATTATTATTATTATTATTATTATTGATAATAAATACTAATTAACGTTCGTCTTGTTGGTCCCTGTAAAGAAAAGCGATTTCCTAGTTCAACCTAACTGAGCTCAAACGAGCAGTAAACCTGCCTGTGTTCAGCTGAACAGCTAAAATAACCAGCAACTTCAAACATTGAATTTCTTCAGTTCACATCCATTATAATCCGGGTTCTCTGAACTGGACGCATCAGGTTTACTAACTTCATAAACTCCAGCTGCACCACTCTGAGTGGAGGACGTGCTGGGGTGAAGCTTACCTGGTTGTATTTAATATCAGCCTCTATTGGGGATTTATCGATGCCGTTGAGTCCATGGCTGGAGGGGAACGATGCTCTGTTAACGCTCGCCCACTCCTCCATTTTTGGCTGATAGCCCTCAGGGCCAGCGATCCCTACAGACAAGCGGGAAGCACAAACACTGCATCAGGACATACCGTACATGTAAATATGTTTACTGTATGCTTCCATAGCGTATACAGGAAGTGCTCCTGCTAGACTGAGACCTGGACCATCGGTGGAGATACCGAATGACACGTTTTGCTGATTTGAGTGTAGAACATTTCCCAGCTAATTCTGCTCTCTGTGTTCTCTGGCTGTTAAGATAACCAGGGCATGGCGAGATAAGAGGCCTCATGTAGTTATGAACACACAGATTGATAAATGTACTATTGGTTCTCCTAACAGTGTAGAACTCCCGCTGTGTGAAAGTTCCCCTGAGAGTCTGTAGAATGTCAATCTAAATAGTCAATGTAAATACAGGGGTGGGTTTGCCAAAAATACCAACGTCTATATGGCCATAAATACATATAAATACATTTATAGATGCATAGTTACATTGGTACATATGGTATACATATAGCTATATATATATAGTTACATATAGCCATGTAACCATGCATCCTTAACTCTGCATGTATACTTAGCGCGCTATAAAACTTTTAAAGGCTTTTAAAAAATTACATTGTGTACGTTATTAATGTAAGTAATGCATAATATTTAAAAATACAACAATAGAGTCCATGTGGCGACTGGTACCACGTGTATTAGAAAATAAATATCAAACTATTTATTAAAATCAATATATTTAGCAAAATTACTAAATTCAAACGGGGCTTTATAAATGTACAAAAAAAATAATTATTTGTTCTAGCTATTAAATCTAATATTTCCAACATGGTAAAATTACAGGAGAAGCAAAAAAAAAAAAAAACGAAAAAAGAAAAAAAATTAAAATTATTTAAAAACGTAAAATAGAAAAGGTTAAATAGAAGTCACTGTAAAGATCTGTAGTAAGATTTTTTTTCCTCCCAAGCCATTTTGGAGCATTTCAATTGGTCAGATTTTAAAAAATAAACATTTTATAAATTTTCCCTTTGTTTTCCAATCCTGCAAAAATTAAACGATATCACTGGAGATAGAGGTTTTGTTACGCCATTAGAGGTATATGGAAAATTAAAATGAAATTTATTTCAAGAAATTAAATTAAACCCATTTAAGGCACGTTCAAAATGGAACCTGGATGGACAATACATGCATTATAATGAACATGTTTTTGTTTTTTTGTTTTTTTTGTTTTTTACATTTGCTTTGCATGCATGAATATAATGCATTTAATGCTAATTATGAATGATCTATACCAAACGGTATTTATCTATATTGCTATATACTACATATACTATATATCACCACTGAAACAAGGATGGAGTGTTAACAGAACATCTACATTATAATAAGCTGTATAGTGTGAAGAAGAAGAGTGTGTGTACAGTCTGACGGTGGGGGTGGTGTTAGGCTAGACCTATAGGTGATAAAGACATTAGGCCAGACTAACGCGCCTGCGTGTAGATGCGCTGTGTGAGGTATGAAGTTACCTGAGGGGTCCATGAAGGCTCGTATCCCTAAAATGTTGCTGACCGTGTGCACGGAGGGCCAGGCCCTGGACAGACCCACCGGAGGGCTGCCCAGCTTGGCGCTGCTGGGCGACACGGCGTTGGGATATGAGTAAGGGTACACGGGGCTGTAGGACAGCTGCGGGGGGGACGGTTTGGCGCCCTCGTACTGAGCCGGCTGAGACAGGTTCCCGATCTTATTCCTCAGGATCCTGCTGATGGAGCTGACCGACGGCACGTTGTACTTGTCGCAAACTCCGTCGGCCAGGAGTCGGTCCCGTATTTCCCAGGCGAATATCCCCGGGTCCGACTGCTTGTAGTCCCGTATGCTCTTGACCACGTTGGGCGTCGTGACTCGCGGCTTGCTGCCCCCGATGGCTCCGGGCAGAATGGAGCCCGTCTCGTTGTAGCGGGCGAGTATCTTGCTCACGCAGCCGTGGGACACGCGCAGCTGGCGGCTGATGTCGCACGGCCGGATCCCCAGCTGCGCGAGCTCCACGATCCGTATCCGCACGGCGTTGGGCAGCGGCCGGCCGTTCACGAACACACCGCCCAGCTGGTTCACCTCGCCGTACGGCTGTTCTGCAAACAGCACAGGGCAGGACATCAGAGAGCCGCTCATTTACCCCCTTCAGTCCTATTATTAATATTCTGTTATTAATATGATTATTAATATTCAGTATTAGTCGGGCGCGCTAGCTATAGGTTCCAGCTAATGCCACCATGTTTGGCTTCCTCTGAACAAAGTTCTTTAAATCACCACAGTTTGCAAATAAGATGCTATAGTGAAAGTTGAAAGAGCAGAGTTCTAGATACATAGAACATACAAGGAACCACGTGGGTGGCCAAATGCTTTTTAAAAAAAATTTGCATGGTGAAATGTTCTCCTTCATGGAAAACCTGCTGTTCTTTAAAATGGTTCTATATAGCGACAGAACGTTTGTGGCACGATAATAATAATAATAATAATAATAATAATAATAATAATAATAATAATAATAATAAACTCGTTGGAGCTAAGCCATTAACGAATACATTTGGGTTCCCCAAGGAACCTTTAGAGAACCATTTTTGCCCATGAGATTTGTGACTTTGCAGAACCCACAACTCAAATAAAGCTTCTACACCATACAACCATATCTAGAACCGATGTGCATTGTGGGAACTCATAGGTCCTGAGTAGTAACAATCCACATACAATACAAAACATGGTTCTCTGAGTTATTCCGGTTCTATACAGAACCATTTAAGTGTGTTCTGTAGTAAAAACAGTGGTCAGAAAAGACATCGTGCTTGGTTGGTTCAACCTAAAACTGACCTCACGTGGTAACAAACAACTGAACCAATTTTTTTCCAGTCTAAAAACCAATTTGAAGAAACGATTCTTTGAATCAATTGAATTTCAAATTTTGTTAATTTGAGGAAAAACAGTTCAATTGTTTGTTACCACATTTCTATTTTGAGCCAATGATGCCCTTTTTACAGCTTATAGAGAACCATGGACACTCAAAGAAGGCCTCGAATGAATTCATGTTTCTTTGCATATTCAAATTTATTCAGGAATGACTATAAATTTATTATTCAGGTGCGAAAAGGTTCCTCCAGGCGCTCCTAGCACCCAAAGCAAACTTATCTGGCATCCTTTTAACAAGGGTCCTTAAAGCACCACAGTTTTCCATCACCCTGCTCAGTTCAGTTTCCTGTTACCACATGAGGTTTGTTTTTGAACCACCGACGGACTTTTATTTACGATGCGTTTTTAATAAATGAACGTTTCTATAATATTTAGTCTATAAAGCACAAAAACGCGTTCCAATAAGGTTACATGCTAAAGAACCATCCCCATCATAACATAGATACTAAAGGCTTGAAGCTACCTGGATGCCTCGGTGAATATTAATGAAGGACACTTTTGCATCAGATTAACCTGTTCAGTGAACCAGCTCTGCTCAGTTCTCCAGGTGTTTTTATATTCACTGTTGCACTTCAGAGCTAATCCTGCACAATCCAGCTCCCATACGCGTTTTCCTGCCTCTGAACTTCATAAGCGCAGTATAAATACACTAGCTCGAAGCAGAACCGTTAACAGTGACATCTCTATTCACGTGTATTTCAGGAATTTATCGTTTGCAATTTTTGGTTTGGAAATTTGCGTTTAAAAGTTCTAGAAACAGATTTTTTGTTTTACAACTTTGGAAATTCAAAGCTTCAGAAATATCAACCACGCTAGTAAAGGTTTACTAATGGGACCCAGACTTTAGAGCGTTGGATCAAGTCTCACGCGATCCATTTCTCTATAATGATGTCTTTGTTTGAGAGGAGCCTGATTAATTAATAATTAATAACCGTTAAAAATGACCAAATAACCGTTTATTCACTTATTAAATAGCACATAACGTTCTATACAGATTATTTGCTCAGTTCACAGTAAAAATAATTTGTTGTAGATTAAATATATATATATATATATATATATATATATATATATATATATATATATATATATATATATATATATATATATATATATATATATATATATTTATATATAGTACATTATTACATTATAGTTGAAGTATATAGTATATAATATAGATATTGAATAAAATATTGCAGTTGTAACTTGAACATATACATACTTTATATATAAGTATATAAATACTAATTGTTTATGCATAATTTTATTATGTCATAAATTATGTAATATCTAATAATAATCCAATATTTTATTAATAGCTATGTATTAATAATAACATTCACATAAACGTTATAGTGCTATATATATATTAAAAACGAAATTTGGGTTTGAGACTTTTTATTTTCCAATACAGTCGATTTATTGTCGTTTCTAGTGTACCAATAGAACAGTACTTAAAGCTATAGATTATATAATAACTATATATTAATAACATCTATTAATTTGTCCCTATATATGTGGAGAAATAAAACAGTCTATGGCTTTAAGTACTGCTCTACTGCTACAGAAAAAACGACACTGACCGTATAAGAAAACAAGAACGTCCACAACCCAAATTTCGTTTACCCTGTTCCATACGTTTGATGAGGCCTGGATGATAAACAATAACCATCAAAACTAAATATCCGAATAACCCATCAGGACAGCAGTCAGACAGGCTGAGACCACTGCACACTTATTTCAGCCACTGCCGAGGAAACGGACGGTGTTACCAGCTGGTGATGAGCTCACTGGTTCTCCAGTGGTAAGCGTTCCCAGTACAAACCCACAGCATGTAAGGAATCTATATACACTGTACAATCCCCCTGCAGTGCAATTCTGGAGTCCAACCAGGCGCTTGCGTTATTGCTATGGAGAGGTATTGGGCCCGTGCGCCATCGCCTCCAGCGCGCCCTCGTCCTGAGATAATCCCCGCTCGGTCTCCGCGCAGTACGGACTCTTACCCATTTTCAGGCTTTATTGCTTCCTCTGGTAAAAGCCCCGGTAAGCCCCGCTGCGCCTCGTGCGCATTGGAGAAGCTGTTTCCCGCTCAGGGCCTCCCTCCTCCGCCGCCTCCTCCTCTTCCTCAAAAGGCCTAGCTGGGTTGGGGCTCAAAACGACTGCGCTGGTCTGTCCACAGGCTGCAAGTGGCCGAGCAATCTGAGGCGCCAGCACTCTGCGTCTCTCAGGCCGGACTCCCAACTCCTCCCCGTTTCCAGCAGACTTCCTACTTTCTGACATCTCATTCACAGAGAGGCACCAGACCTCTGTTTATTATGGTTTCCTATGAACGCCTAACACTGACATATCATGACGAGCAGATACAGAAGTTCGTTTTTCATTTCCGGTCTGATCAAGAGGCGCCAAACCTTCTGTACTGCTTTAATGCTACCTGGATGACTTTATTGATATCACTTCTGATTAGTGAGAGGGTTCTGAGTTATGCATTCAAAGGTGGTGGTGGTGGCGGTGGTGATGGTGGTGGTGTGGTCAGCCATTTTTTTTTTCAAAATGTCTGCATAAATCATTTGTTTACATGTAAACATGGTTTGGTGTGAAACTCAAAGGCTCAGATGTCTTTACAGGGGTGGTGATGCAAACCAAGGGTCACAGAAATACTATATATAACCAACAGGGTATACAGGTGGACTGGATAATTCCAAGGGTGTTATTTTATAGTTTATGTCTTCCTCATTTATATATATGTATATACACACACACATACACACGCACACACACACACACACATATATATATATAGATGTACAGGGGTTGGACAATGAAACTGAAACACCTGTCATTTTAGTGTGGGAGGTCTCATGGCTAAATTGGACCAGCCTGGTGGCCAATCTTCATTAACTGCACATTGCACCAGTAAGAGCAGAGTGTGAAGGTTCAGTTAGCAGGTAAGAGCACAGTTCTGCTCAAAATACTGCAATGCACACAACATTATGGGTGACATACCAGAGTTCAAAAGAGGACACACTGTTGGTGCACGTCTTGCTGGCACATCTGTGACCAAGACAGCAAGTCTTTGTGATGTATCAAGAGCCACGGTATCCAGGGTAATGTCAGCATACCACCAAGAAGGACGAACCTCCACCAGCATCACGTAGTGACCTGGCCACTATCCTGCAAGAAGAATGGCTTAAACTCCCTCTGACCACTGTGCAGGACGCAGTATATGTCATTCCCAAGACCAACTGACGCTGTATTGGCTGCAAAAGGAGGCCCTACACCATACTAATAAATGATTGTGGTCTAAAACCAGGTGTTTCAGTTTCGTTGTCCAACCCCTGTGTGTGTGTGTGTGGAGAGAGAGAGAGAGAGAGAGAGAGAGAGAAAGAGAGAGAGAGAGACAGAGAGAGAGAGAGCATTGATGGTGGTAAAATAATGATGGAGTTTTAATTCAGGACTCTTTTGCATTAGAATGGATTGAAAGATTGAGATAAACTGATAAAACTTTCATCACAAGACCATCATCACACAGTGTCTCAGACATCAACCACTGTACAACCAACCATGTCAGGGAACAGCTCTCTGTGGGGGAGTTTTCACAAGCATTAGCCTCCTCTGACGTCTGGTTCCTATCACCACCACTGTGAACCATCCTGACTAGGTCAATATTATCTATAGCAAAGCATTTCACACCAAACTTTCCAAATGACATTGTTCACATTTTAACCACATAGCTATGCAGAAACTTTGGGAAACTGGTGAAGTTCCTCTTTAAGTTCTGATCAGCATATAGAACGATGTCTTAGTACATCTAGCATTTATCAGCACAGAGATGCTCTGAACACAGCTCACTTAAACACTGAGCTGCTATGGTCCTTACCTGCAGTGTGCTACATCATACATACGTCTGCTGTTTACAAACACATACCGAAACGCTTACCTACCGCAACATACTGTACTCCAATATGTACACCTACACCCAGCTCTGTTTCACTCTACTGCATATGCTAACTGCTGTTTGCACCGCAGTTCTGTAAACCTCCTGATGCACAGTGACTGCTCCTGCACATCTCACCTTTACTGTCTCTGCACACACCGCATTGTGTCGCTGTCTGTTTGCCGGTTACTGCACTGGAGCAGTAGCCCCATAGTGTTTGTTATGCTGGACAGCTCAGTAACTCAGGTGGACAGTAACCAAGTTAATCTAATTGGCTACTGTACTCAAGTAGTTTTGTGCACCTGTACTTCACTGAAGTGTTCCCTCTCTGGGGGTCTTTTTACTTTCACCCCACTACATTATGTGAAATCTGTAAATTTGGCATACGTGCTCATAAATATATAACATGTCAAAACAAAACAAGCCCATTCAAGGCTTCTTAGCCTCCATGGAAATGTCCGTTTCAGGCCAGGACTACATCAAGGACCACCTGGAGGAAGGCGGGTAGAGCAGGACAGGGTTAATGCAAACAGTGGCTGACAATCACACACCAAAGCATTACTGAACAGATCCAACATACCGTTCCTGACTATTTTCTGGTATCTGGTACATCTGGTTTCTGGTATATAGACCATAAAATATACAGTATATAATATAATATATAGCGGAGACAGGCGGGGGTCTTTTTCTGAATTCATACAAACACAATTTACTTCTATAGTAAATTAGTTTTGGCAGCTTTATGTTTATGAACAGAGACCTACAGATGCCATATGTGAATTTGTGTTTGAAGTTTTTAAAAATTTTGTTGCAAATAAATCGTAAACCAAAATTTTGCTTGGTTGCCGACAGTTATTTTACAGTTCTAGCTAATGGAACCTGTTCTCCTTCAGTGTTCTGTGCTGATGATGATGTGAATAGACGTCAGGGTCAGACTAATGAATGAGCTTCTATTAAAGACTGGTGGACTGAGAGACACTAGAGTCTCTTCACCTACACTGAGCTGATGAAGAGTCCTGTTCCAGAAATGATAATAGGACATTAGAGCCGTAATAAATCATACTCCTGTTACTCTACATACTTCAGTACATCTGAAGGTACATACTTTAGTACTGTTACTCTCCATATTAAGTACATCTGAAGGTACATACTTTAGTACTGTTACTCTCCATACTCAAGTACATCTGAAGGTACATACTTTAGTACTGTTACTCTCCATATTTAAGTACATCTGAAGGTAAATACTTTAGTACTGTTACTCTCCATACTTAAGTACATCTGAAGGTACATACTTTAGTACTGTTACTCTCCATACTTAAGTACATCTGAAGGTACATACTTTAGTACTGTTACTCTCCATACTCCAGTACATCTGAAGGTACATACTTTAGTACTGTTACTCTCCATAAGTAAGTACATCAGAGGTACATACTTTAGTACTGTTACTCTCCATACTTCAGTACATCTGAAGGTACATACTTTAGTACTGTTACTCTCCATACTTCAGTACATCTGAAGGTACATACTTTAGTACTGTTACTCTCCATACTTAAGTACATCTAAAGGTACATACTTTAGTACTGTTACTCTCCATACTTAAGTACATCTAAAGGTACATACTTTAGTACTGTTACTCTCCATACTTCAGTACATCTGAAGGTACATACTTTAGTACTGGTACTCTCCATACTTAAGTACATCTGAAGGTACATACTTTAGTACTGTTACTCTCCATACTTCAGTACATCTGAAGGTACAAACTGTAGTACTGTTACTCTCCATACTTAAGTACATCTGAAGGTACGTACTGTAGTACTGTTACTCCAGTGGAGGTCTAAAGGGAGGAGCTTCTACATTAACTCAACTACATTACTACCACTGCTGTAATGACAATAAAGTTGAATTAAATTTAGAGCACCATTTCTCTAGTTTTGGGATTACTTAAGTCTAAAATAAACCCTAAAGCTTCAAATGTAATGAGATCCGACCAAGCTCAACAAAACATAACCAAATTAATTACACACTAAAATGGATTAGTAAACAAACATGAAGGTTAAAGTGTAACTGAGCAGAGCAGACTGAAATACTGTACACGTATTATCACTGTAAACAACCAGGAGAGTATGTATCCTCGCTGTCCAATGAAAAACATGTATCTCCATTTTTGTCCATTTTGACTTTTATCCATCATTTGAAAAAAGCAGCTCCCGTTTACACCGTGTGAGATGAATGATGAATGGGACCACAGAAATGTCCCAAAAGTGCTTGGAAAGACGTCTGGTTCCATTGACTTACATTAGAATTTAATGAGGTTTTTGGCCTCCCCTGTAAAGTTGTCATTTTGGAGACAGCGCGATAGAAATAGATATAACAAATACATATAACTAATCGCTACCCACCTCTGATGGAGCTATGAAGGTGCATTACTTATATACTTATAGATGATGTCATTTCATCATTCAACAGTTTCAGATTTCACACTACCAGTCAAACGTTTAGCTGGATGTAGTTGGTGGTCTTAAAGACTCTACAGTCGTACACTGAACAGCTCCACCTGATGAGAGCCTGAACCAGTCCATATCCTGATACACCACATCTACTCCTGATGTACACAGTATGATACTCCTCCATATCTCCACCTCTAATATATATTTAATGGTGTAAAAACTTTGATCTCTTTTTCTGCACAGTGTAAAAGCTCTAGCTCTCCTTTCAGGTTAGTGAATATTCATGAGGGACCGACCAATAGAATCGCTTCAAACCTGCTTAGTAATAAACCTTGTTCTATCAGCTCCACTGCAGGGTAAGAAAGCTGGTCCATCCTCCTGTACAGCTCCACTCTGGAGGGTTTTAAGGTGGAGTGGATAATTCCCTGAGTGTTATTTTATAGTTTGGTGTCTTCCGTTTCTTTCTGTAGTAAAGTAATAAGATAAACCATGTCTCAGCTTTTGGCTGGTCGTGTTGACGTGGTATTCCGGGTGGTTGCTAATTAGTTGCTATGGAATATGTGTAACTTTCCAATAAATTTCAAGCTAGAAAATGTTCAACCACAACTGCTTTTAAAATGGCCAGTTATCAAATATGTTGTGTACATGCCTGAGAGCTCCAGCTCTGCTCCTGGTAGGTCACCATCTAGAATGCCTGGCTCAACATTTCCTCAACCTTCTGAACCATATTCCATTGTTGTGGCTGGGAAGCAAAATGTCACTTAATGGAGATTAAGGGAATTTCTGAAATCTGCAGAGAAACCTGGACTGAATTCATGGAAACAGACACAAAACAGGTGTTCAGACCAGAGTGGAGCTTCAGCACTCCATACGCACTAGAAGATTTTTGAGTTGTCACCTATAGGAGGAGATATGAAACATCAGAACGACCTTAAACATTACTTAACACTGACCTACATGAAGGAAAGAGGCACCGATGCTTCCCAGGAGACACAAAACAGTACACGTCCCTGCACTCGTGATTGATGTACTGACAGTGTTTGGCATGCTGATTAAATTCTCATCGTCCAAAGGGCAGCTACACAAATGGCTGCACACAGAAGGAATCAACCGTCAGGAATGAAAGTTGGTGGGTGGGTTTGACATCGTGACGCATGCCATTGATTAAAGTTTCATGCTCCACCACGCATGTGATACAAGCAAGGACAGGTCTTTACCTGACTGACCCAACAGCCATGATTGCGAACATTCAGCGAGCAGTGGTGTCCTCCATGAGTCATCCTGTTAGTGCAGCACCATTGGCAGACTGCTGCACCACGCAGGACTACATGCACACAGACCGTTACCACGACTGTCCTTAACACCGCGTCACCGTCACCAAAGACTGCAGTGGTGTCGTACCAGACTGTCATGGAGTGACTCAGAATGGCAGCGGGTCATCTTCAGTGACGAGTCCCGCTTTAGTCTTGGTGGAGACGCCCAACGAATTCCGTGTGTGGAGGCTCCGTGGTCAGTGCCAAGGCCAAAAAGGCCTGGTGTTCCTCCACCTCCACCCCTACCGCACCATCTGCAGGAACTGTGTGAGGATGTTCAAGCTGCATGGGATGGATTATCACAGGACACCATTAGGAACCTCTACAGCTCCATACCGAGACGTCTGGTATGTGGGGTTAGCAAATATGGCAGCCCAACACCACACTACTTCTGTATGTGTAGCTCAATAAATATTGATCATATCAGTCTAAATTTATCATCAGTTATTGATCCTGGTCACCTTTATCCTCCTTCCCAACACCACCGCACTCCCACACCTCCTTCTGGGTGCAGCTGTTCTTTGAATAATGAGTGTAGATATACTCTTAGATTTTTCCTGGCTTGTTCCTCTAGTGTTTGAGTTCTACTTCTCTGGGGTCAGATTAAGTTCCAGGTGGTTGTTATTGCTGGAGTACGTCATCTGATGGATATGAATGCGTAAATGATCACTTGCCCCTTTAAATGGATAAATAAACAAGACATGAATGACATTATATCCCAGTGTCCCAGGACGGTCTCGGAGTACTATATAACACTAACCCTATCTAGCAGCTCTGTGATTATACAGCCTACGTATAAAGGTCCTAATCCTAGACACAGTGCTTAAAAAGATCAGTGATGGTGTATAATCTGAACACATGATGTTGTTTCTTTACGAAGAATGAAATGTCCCTGTAAATATACAAATAATACAATGCAAATAAGTGCAGCGTCATCAGCAGAGGTCGTAATCAGGTCAGGAGACGGGCATGCAAATTCCGAGCTGTGTTAGACTGGCATTACTCCACCACCCGAGCAGGAGCAGCAGCCGCAGCAGCAGCAGCCTCGAGCTTGGACAGGCCCCGGCCGCGCCGCGGTACTCTGTTTTCTTAGGCCTTTACAGAATGAGGTAAAACTAGATACAGACCTGTTTGTCTGTAAAGCTATTTTAAGCTACTCAAACAATCAAGACCAGACAGTTAGAGCCAGCACTGTGGCGTACCTGCACAAAGACCGTCTGCACAGCTCACCTGTGAAGGTCTAATCCAGCCCTGATGGGTATTAATGGGCAGCAGGAGCAGCCTATACTCTTCTGACAAGGCTTTACACTAGGTGTTGGAACAAGCTGTGAGGATTTGATGGCATTCAGCCACACAAGCATTGGCGAGATAAAGTACTAATGTTGGAACATTGCTGTGAGGATTTGATGGCATTCAGCCACACAAGCATTGGCAAGATAAAGTACTAATGTACGAACATTGCTGTGAAGATTTGATAGCATTCAGCCACAAGAGCATTAGAAAGGTCAGGTACAAATGCTGGAACATCACCGTGGGGATTTGATTGAGGATTAGTGACGTCAGGTACCCATGTTGAACATTGCTGTGAAGATTTGATGGCATTTAGCCACACAAGCATTGGCGAGATAAAGTACTAATGTTTGAACATTGCTGTGAGGATTTGATTTCATTCAGCCACACAAGCATTGGCGAGATAAAGTACCAATGTTGGAACATTGCTGTGAGGATTTGATGGCATTTAGCCACACAAGCATTGGCGTGATAAAGTACTAATGTAGGAACATTGCTGTGAGGATTTGATAGCATTCAGCCACAAGAGCATTAGTAAGGTCAGGTACAGATGCTGGAACATCACTGTGGGGATTAGATTGAGGATTAGTGAGGTCAGGTACCCATGCCTAACATCGTTGTGAAGTTTTGATTGCATTCAGCCGCCTAAGCATTGGTGAAGTTGAGAACTGATGTTGGAACATTGCTTTGAGGGATTTGGTGGCATTCGGCCATAAGAGCATTAGTAAGATTAGGTACTGATGGTAAGCATTGTGGTGAGGATTTGATTGCATTTGCTCTGGGGATTTGATTGAGGATTAGTGAGGTCAGATACCGATGTTGAAACATTGCTGTGAGGATTTGAATTAGGATTAGTTGAGAGTTTGTGAGGATTTGATTGAGTATTACTGAGGTCAGATACTGATGTCAGAACATTGCTGTGAGGATTTGATTGAGCATTAGGTGAGGATTTGTTTGAGCATTTGTCAGGTCAGGAATCGATGCTGGAACATTGCTGTAAGGACTTGGCTGAATGTTATTAAGGTCAGGTACTGATGTGAAAACATTGCTGTGAGGGTTTGATTGAGTATTAATAAGATCAGATACTGATGCTAAAACATTGCTGTGAGGGTTTGATTGAGTATTAATAAGATCAGATACTGATGCTAAAACATTGCTGTGAGGGTTTGATTGAGTGTTAATAAGATCAGGTACTGATGTGAAAACATTGCTGTGAGGGTTTGATTGAGTATTGGGTGAGGATTTGGGAGGATTTTACTGAGTGATAAAAATGTCGGATACTGATATTGCCACATTGCTGTGAGGGTTTGATTGAGCATTAGTGAGGTCAGGTATGGATATTGACACCTTGCTGTGAGGATTTGATTGAGTATTTGGTCAGGTACTGATGTTGGATATCGTCACTCCAACTCATGCTCCATCACTTTACAGGCCGATACGGGGTGGGGGGCTTTCCCCTTCTCTAGCCCAGTGGTCCTCAAGTCGGTTCTCAGGGGTCCATATTTTTGCTGTATCTTTGTGTTGCAGGTTGAATCTGGGGGTCTGGTTTGAGAACATTACTTAAGAATGTGTGTGACCCAGCGACTCCCAGGGAGTCTCTCTCTCTCTCTCTCTCTCTCTCTCTCTCTCTCTCTCGCTCTCTCTCCCCGGCTGTTGCTCTTGCAGTGTGCAGTTCTTGTCTAATTGCTCCCTCTTGTGGCCAAACCCATGCAGTGCGCTACTCTTGTGTGGTTTTCTGGTTTGATAAGACTGCTAAGCTTGGGGGCAGCTGGGTTGCAGCAGTTGGGGTTGTGGTAGGGGGCGTCTCACTGAGCACGTGCAGAGTGAGTGTCATCACTGTAGCATATTTCTGATTGGAGGAACAAACCAGACGATATCCGGCCTCCTCACGTTCATAATACATTTTCATCATGTTAACTTTTGATAAAAGTGTGTGGCATTGTTCCATTCATCCCATCTCACAGTCTCACTCAATAGCTGTTATTTGATCATTATTATTTTTTAAATAAATAAATAAATAGTATTATAACTGCTCTGTAGAAATACATTATCCTGTAATAGTGGTGCTGCAACTGCGTCCATTTAAATATACATTACATTACAAATGATTTAAAATGACAAACGCTGGACTACAGAACAAGAGGTACTATATAAAACATTTATGAAATAAAACAATATTTCAGTACTATATAAAACCTACTGTACTACTATAGTGTGTTTAATTCAGTAAGAGTTTTAACTTTGTAGGCTGAGCTTTAAATTAGCCATGCCCTTGCATTTTAGAGCAGGAAGTGAGACTGGTTGGACAGTTAAATACCATTGCTAATCAGTGTGTAACATTCAGAACTGTCACTACCGAAACACGTTTTCTGCAAGTAAGTATAATTTATTGTGTATTTTAATAAAACGCTTTGACTTAATGTGTGTAAATCTGTTCAAAGCTGTGTTTGTTTGTAATACACTGGTTTTGAGTTTTGTTTAGAATGAGATAAAAACGGTCACTAGTGAAACAGTGACTAATGAAACGGTCACTACTGAAACAATCACCACTGAGACAGACACGACTGAAACGGTCACTACTGAAACAATCACTACTGAGACAGACACGACTGAAACGGTCACTACTGAAACAATCACTACTGAGACAGACACTACTGAGACAGACACTACTGAAACAATCATCACTGAGACAGACACTACTGAAATGGTCACTACTGAAACAGACACTACTGAAACAATCACCACCGAGACAGACACTACTAAAACGGTCACTACAGAAACAATCACCACTGAGACAGACACGACTGAAACGGTCACTACTGAAACAATCACTACTGAGACAGACACTACTGAGACAGACACTACTGAAACAATCACTACTGAGACAGACACTACTGAAATGGTCACTACTGAGACAGTCACTACCGAAACAGTCACTACTGAAACAATCACTACTGAGACAGACACTACTGAAACGGTCACTACTGAAACAATCACCACTGAGACAGACACTACTGAAACGGTCACTACTGAAACAATCACCACTGAGACAGACACGACTGAAACGGTCACTACTGAAACAATCACTACTGAGACAGACACGACTGAAACGGTCACTACTGAAACAATCACTACTGAGACAGACACTACTGAGACAGACACTACTGAAACAATCATCACTGAGACAGACACTACTGAGACAGACACTACTGAAACAATCACTACTGAGACAGACACTACTGAAATGGTCACTACTGAAACAGACATTACTGAGACAGTCACTATCGAAACAGTTACTACTGAAACAATCACTACTGAGACAGACACTACTGAAACGGTCACTACTGAAACAATCACCACTGAGACAGACACGACTGAAACGGTCACTACTGAAACAATCACTACTGAGACAGACACGACTGAAACGGTCACTACTGAAACAATCACTACTGAGACAGACACTACTGAGACAGACACTACTGAAACAATCATCACTGAGACAGACACTACTGAGACAGACACTACTGAAACAATCACTACTGAGACAGACACTACTGAAATGGTCACTACTGAAACAGACATTACTGAGACAGTCACTATCGAAACAGTTACTACTGAAACAATCACTACTGAGACAGACACTACTGAAACGGTCACTACTGAAACAATCACCACTGAGACAGACACGACTGAAACGGTCACTACTGAAACAATCACTACTGAGACAGACACGACTGAAACGGTCACTACTGAAACAATCACTACTGAGACAGACACTACTGAGACAGACACTACTGAAACAATCATCACTGAGACAGACACTACTGAAATGGTCACTACTGAAACAGACACTACTGAAACAATCACCACCGAGACAGACACTACTAAAACGGTCACTACAGAAACAATCACCACTGAGACAGACACGACTGAAACGGTCACTACTGAAACAATCACTACTGAGACAGACACTACTGAGACAGACACTACTGAAACAATCACTACTGAGACAGACACTACTGAAATGGTCACTACTGAGACAGTCACTACCGAAACAGTCACTACTGAAACAGACAGTACTGAGACAGTCACTATCGAAACAGTTACTACTGAAACAATCACTACTGAGACAGACACTACTGAAACGGTCATTACTGAAACAGTCACTACTGAAAAAGTCACCACTGAAACAGTTACTACTGAACAGACACTACTGAGACAATCACTACAGAAGCGGTCACTACTGAGACAGACACTACTGAAACAGTCACTACTGAAACAGTCACTACTGAAACAGTCACTACTAAAACAGTCACTACTGAAACGGTCACTACTGAGTCAGACACTACTGAAACGGTCACTACTGAGACAGACACTACTGAAACGGTCACTACTGAAACAGTCACTACCGAAACAGTCACTACTGAAACAGACAGTACTGAGACAGTCACTATCGAAACAGTTACTACTGAAACAATCACTACTGAGACAGACACTACTGAAACGGTCATTACTGAAACAGTCACTACTGAAAAAGTCACCACTGAAACGGTCACTACTGAAATAGTCACTACTGAAATAGTCACTACTGAGACAGTCACCATTGAAACAGTTACTACTAAAACAGTTACTACTGAAATGGTCACTACTGAAACAGACATTACTGAGACAGTCACTATCGAAACAGTTACTACTGAAACAATCACTACTGAGACAGTCACTACAGAAGCGGTCACTACTGAGACAGACACTACTGAAACAGTCACTACTGAAACCGTCACTACTGAAACAGTCACTACTGAAACAGTCACTACTGAAACAGTCACTACTGAAACGGTCACTACTGAGACAGACACTACTGAAACGGTCACTACTGAGACAGACACTACTGAAACGGTCACTACTGAAACAGTCACTACTGAAACAATCACTACTGAGGCAGTTACTACTAAAACAGTTACTACTGAACAGACACTACTGAGACAGTCACTACAGAAACGGTCACTACTGAAACAGTCACTACTGAAACAGTCACTAATGAAACAGACACTACTGAAACAGTAAATACACTGTCTGGCCTTTCCCAGTATTTCCCAGTATTTCCCAGTATTTCCCAGTATTTGTTGCCATTTCATCCCTTAGCATTAATGACCGTCTCCACTTGAGCTGCATGGTCTATAAAAGCCTCTGATGAGCAGAACAGATTAGATCAGATCAGATCAGATCAGATCAGATCAGATTCACCTGAGCATGAGCTTCAGTGGAAGAGATGAAGACGCCGGAGACCAAAAACAGCCTGACCCTCTGTACCAACCAGAATAACAGTCCACCACTAGATGGACCTCTTTAGCCTTCCAGCAGCATCTGCTCCAGTCTTATGAACCACTCCTACCACCTCTGTTCTCCTGAAGTGCACACTGGAGATACTTCCCCTTCACCTTTATTCACAGGACACAGACAGCCATTTACATATTTACAAGCGCGTACACTGGACCAAAAACAAAACAACATATAACAAAACTCTAGAGGAAATCAGATGGATGACTGCAAAGTCATAAGGATCTCTCATTCACACTCCTAGCCTGGTCGTCTAGGCAAAAGTGACCCCACTATCCCTATTGCACGCTGTTATATTCCATTAGCCTCTCCCGTGGAATATTCCACTCCTACAAAGGGTAACATTTCTGGTGCAGCAAGTGATTATCCCTCTACACTGTTAATTCGCTTTACAAGTCATGACTTCCTTAAATTCAACATACGATGTGCACATCTCCATATACAATATTAGCATAGTACAATTTCTGTACCTCCCTCCCCTTCTGCAGAGGTTAGACTAGCCCCGGTAAGTAAAAACCTGAGTTTCGCTCTCATTACTCTTTTAGACCACGCAGGTATACATCTTATAACATACCCTGGTGATGTGTAGCTCTACATCATCACACCTGCCATCCCTGAAAAGGACGCTGGATGTCTGGATGACAGCATATGCTGCTCCAAAGCATATCATATCATTCAGCGTTAATGGAGCTTCACAGGTGTGCAACTCACTCGCCTGGAGTGAGAGGAAGAGTCTCTGGGGTGGCCACACTGGGGGAGGAGTTAGCACAAGCACTTGAGCTACACAGACATTGGTGAGGGTACTCTGAAATGCTCACATACATACTGGTACCAAACTAAACCAAGTCTCACAGCTACTGTGGTCCACTTATCCACAAGTTAGACATGCCTATTAGGCTCTATGGTAGCGATACAGAGAGTCCAGAATGATAGAATGATAGAAAATAAGATCGGAAGGCTCACAGCTAGAATCACTCGTCCTCCCACTCTGCTCCCTTCTTCTGCAGAGTGAGGTCACACAGGAATATGCAAATACAATGACCTTGTCTTAAAGGGACAGCACCACTGAGACTGTCACACTGTGTGCAGTAATGCAGCCCGTCGCCCCGTAACATCACGGAGAGCTTTTGAGCTGTGTGCAGATAAGAGGCCCGATGGTTAGTCTCCTACAACCTAACGCCGAGACGTGTGTGAGAAGATATCCCAAGATTTTAAAAAAAGGCCAGTCAATTGGTCCCCAACCAGACGGGCCGATAAAGATAGCGAATTAGGGGCTTTAAAGGGTCCATATGAATTTTTTTGTTGTGCTTTTTTTTAATGTAGCTGCACTTAAACATCATCGATACTGTTCACTCTCTAGTTTCAGATTATTTTCTTTTGTGATGTCACAGGAACCAGCACATTTACATATATCTGCCTTTTCAGTCTATAGCTCTTTCGCCCCGCTCACTCACACTGAAGTTGTTTCAGCCTGGACCGACGTACAATTCAGGGCAGCCAACCAGAGCAGAGATATACAGTGAGGAAAATAAGTATTTGAACACCCTGCGACCTTGCAAAGTCTCCCACTTTGAAATCATAGAGGGGTCTGAAATTTTCATCTTAGGGGCATGTCCACCGTGAGAGACATAATCTAAAAAATAAAAATCCGGAAATCACAATGTCTGATTTTTTAATAATATATTTGTGTTTTAATGCTGCAAATAAGTATTTGAACACCTGCCAATCAGCAAAAAGGTTCCCCTGTTTAAATCAGCACACGTCCAGGCCCGTCTTAAGTTTGCCCATGACCATTTGGACGATCCAGAGGAGTCATGGGAGAAAGTTCTGTGGTCAGATGGTCTTAATTCCACTCGCCATGTTTGGAGGACGAAGAATGATGAGTCCCATCCCAGAAACACCATCCCTACTGTGGAGCATGGGGGTGGAAGCATCATGCTGTGGTGGTGTTTTTCTGCACATGGGACAGGACGACTGCACTGTGTTAAGGAAAGGATGACCGGGGCCATGTGTTGCGAGATTTTGGGGAACAACCTCCTTCCCTCAGTTAGAGCATTGAAGATGGGTCGTGGCTGGGTCTTTCAACATGACAATGACCCAAAGCACACAGCCAGGATAACCAAGGAGTGGCTCCGTGAGAAGCATATCAAAGGTTCTGGAGTGGCCTAGCCAGTCCCCAGACCTAAACCCTATAGAAGCTCTTTGGAGGGAGCTCAAACTCTGTGTTTCTCAGCGACAGCCCAGAAACCTGGCTGATCTGGAGGAGATCTGTGTGGAGGAATGGGCCAAAGTCCCTGCTGCAGTGTGTGCAGACCTGGTGAAAAACTACAGGACCTCTGTAATTGCGAACAAAGGCCACTGTACCAAATATTAACATTGATTTTCACAGGGGTTCAAATACTTATTTACAGCAGTAACACACAAATAAATTATTAAAAAATAATTTGTACACACATTAGATGAGATACACTGAAAGACACAGTAACAGCAACCGCCTGATTGATCTAAATGATCAATAAAGGTTGAAAAAAAATGTTCATGGGAAAGAATGTTATGGAGCATCCATAAAATAAACCTTGACTTGGCATGCTGAACTGTGGAGTGGCCCGGCAGAGCGGCTGCTGGATCCTCACTGGGGCTTTAAAGGGCCCAGATTTGGCATCATTCGCTCTCCAATCCAAACAGCCCATGAATAAACGGTAAACTGCCAAAACAGCCTGTGCTGAATTCACTATTTTTGTGATGTCACAAAAACCAGGATAGCTACACATATCTGCTAAGCTATTAAAAAGCCCATATCATGGAAAAGTACATGTTCCAATCTTTTATGGATACCCCGGTTAGACACAACACGTGGGTGCTGGTAAAGGTCAGGTACATTCATAAAGCCTATATATGTGAAATTCACTGTTTTTGTGACATCACAAAAATATTGAATTCAGCACAGGCTGTTTTATATATCCACCTATTCAGCCTACGGCGGCTTAGTCCTGCCCACTTTGATTGAAGTTATAAAGAGTGTTTGAGTCTAATTTGCTTTTTGGAAGAGGGCCAATACAGGAGTAGGAGCCAATCAGAATAGGGGTCATTTACATACAGAATATCAGTCTTAAAGGCACAGCCCCCTAAAAAGGAGTATTCATAATAATAAAGGATAAGAATCACGTGACCAATAAAAATGAACTTTAAAAAAGTTTTTGGCCCATCGCGTCGTCACCAGCTGCAGAAGTGGGCCTTGAGGGGGGTAAAAATGAAGTAGATGAAAAATGTAAGGTATGGGCCCTTTAAGGTCTAAAGCCACCGAGCTGCCACCCTCAGACACGAATGAAGAAGCAGGTCCAGTCTATTGAGAGCACCATGACAACACAGAGCAGCCTCAGATTTATCCTCACCCCTCCTCCTCCCTCTTTCTCTCTCTCTTTTTCTCTCTCTGTCTTTCTCGCTCTCTCTCGGGCCGCTTTGTTAGTAGCGTCAATCAGCCACCCAAATAAATGCAAAACCTGATCGAGCACAAACAGCTCCAAAGCGAGCCGGACATTGGCCTGCACTCCTCCTATTGTCCAGCAGCTTAGAAATCGGTTTGTATGTGTGTTTGCTTAGCGCGACCACCCAGGATGGGCTGGAGAAAGAGGAGAGCCATCCGCAACCACATCACATACGGGCTCCGGGAGAACGCACGTGCATTCAAATAACGCAGACCCTAATTAGTAGCGCGCGAAACGTCCGTCCCATAAAGGAAGCAGCGAGTGTTGGCACTGTACACACACACACACACACACACACACACTAAGGCCCAGCATGTCTACACCCTGTGCTCTGAGTAAACAATAACTCCGGTTAGTGTAAACATGTGCAACAAATAACAACAACAACAACAACAACAAGCTAATTGGACCAGTCTGTGCGTCCATGAGGTCTGATTATATTAGCATATGAACTTATTAGCAATAATAGCCCCTTAGATATCTAAATAATTATTAATGAGTCAAGAAAACCTGCTTTAGACTAAAGACAAAGTGAGCTGCCTGGAGAAGTAGTCCAGAGTGGATCACCGCGGAGTAGGGGTTCTCACCCCAAGGCCCACATATACACAATACATACAGACACCGTACAATATACACTCTACACAGTATACACCATATACACACCACTCCACATATACACAATACATACAGACACTGTACAATATACACTCTACACAGTATACACCATATACACCACCACTCCACATACACACAATACATACAGACACCGTACAATATACACTCTACACAGTATACACCATATACACACCACTCCACATATACACAATACATACACACACTGTACAATATACACTCTACACAGTACACACCATATACACAACCACTCCACATATACACACTACATACAGACACCGTACAATATACACTCTACACAGTATACACCATATACACACCGACTCCACATATACACAATACATACAGACACCGTACAATATACACTCTACACAGTATACACCATATACACACCAACTCCACATATACACACTACATACAGACACCGTACAATATACACTCTACACAGTATACACCATATACACCACCACTCCACATATACACAATACATACAGACACCGTACAATATACACTCTACACAGTATAGACCATATACACACCGACTCCACATATACACAATACATACAGACACCGTACAATATACACTCTACACACTATACACCATATACACACCGACTCCACATATACACACTACATACAGACACTGTACAATATACACTCTACACAGTATACACCATATACACAACCACTCCACATATACACAATACATACAGACACTACAATATACACTCTACACAGTATACACCATATACACACCGACTCCACATATACACACTACATACAGACACTGTACAATATACACTCTACACAGTATACACCATATACACAACCACTCCACATATACGCAATACATACAGACACTGTACAATATACACTCTACACAGTATACACCATATACACAACCACTCCACATATACGCAATACATACAGACACTGTACAATATACACTCTACACAGTATACACCATATACACCACCACTCCACATATACACACTACATACAGACACAGTACAATATACACTCTACACAGTATACACCATATACACACCGACTCCACATATACACACTACATACAGACACTGTACAATATACACTCTACACAGTATACACCATATACACCACCACTCCACATATACACAATACATACAGACACTGTACAATATACACTCTACACAGTACACACCATATACACAACCACTCCACATATACACGATACATACACACACCGTACAATATACACTCTACACAGTCTATACCATATACACAACCACTCCACATATACACAATACATACAGACACCGTACAATATACACTCTACACAGTATACACCATATACACAACCACTCCACATATACACGATACATACACACACTGTACAATATACACTCTACACAGTCTACACCATATACACAACCACTCCACATATACACAATACATACAGACACTGTACAATATACACTCTACACAGTATACACCATATACACACCGACTCCACATATACACAATACATACTGACACCGTACAAGATACACTCTACACAGTATACACCATATACACAACCACTCCACATATACACAATACATACAGACACAGTACAATATACACTCTACACAGTATACACCATATACACCACCACTCCACATATACACACTACATACAGACACCGTACAATATACACTCTACACAGTATACACCATATACACAACCACTCCACATATACACAATACATACAGACACTGTCCAATATACACTCTACACAGTATACACCATATACACACCAACTCCACATATACACACTACATACAGACACCGTACAATATACACTCTACACAGTATACACCATATACACAACCACTCCACATATACACAATACATACAGACACCGTACAATATACACTCTACACAGTATACACCATATACACACTGACTCCACATATACACTATACATACAGACACCACACAATATACACTCTACAGAGTATACACCATATACACACCGACTCCACATATACACGATACATACAGACACCTTACAATATACACTCTACACAGTATACACCATATACAAGCAATACACAAACTACATATGGACAAATAATATAATATCATAAAATTACATACGTATAACACTAATATAGTTATACATGTTTTTTCCGGCCCATTTCAACCTATTGCCACCACCTGAGTACAGGTCCATGGACTGCTAGAGGGTGCTTCACAGTCCACTAGTTGTACACAACCCACAGGTTGAGAAAAACTGCTGTAGAGAAACCAGAGACGTTGACGTTCTCTACAGTGGGATTGGAACCAGGGCTCTACCACACTAATACAGCCATTTAATTTCCAGTGACCTTGGGCTACATGTGTTGGCCCACTGTGATTTCCCTTTACCTAACAACCCTTGAAGAACCATATTTTCAAGATGATTGGCATAATTGAGTAACCCTTCTTGGTGCTATGAAGAACCAACACGTTCTCCATCAATGTGAACAACCACTGCCCAAATAAAGAACCTTTTAAAGCGGTTCCAGACAGAACAATTCCCTATACCAAACAACCCTTGAAGAAGAATGTTGCTTAAAATGATTGGCACAGTAGAAAGACCATTCTGGGTGCCATATAGAACCAGCAAAATCATTCCCTTTATTAAAGAACTCTTGAAGTGCCATCTAGTTTTAAGAGTGATGATCATCAGCTGTGAGCCAACAATCTGAAGAACAATGTCAAAAAAACAAAGAACCAAGTAAGCATGCAAATGGTTGTACGAACCTCATGGGTCCAAACAGATCAATTATCTTGAAAGAGAGTGGAACGATCGAAGGAGAGTTTGTGGTGCCCTTGCCAAAAAGTTTATATAGAACCATATACACCACATTCTCCGTCCATTTAAAGAACCATTTCAACATAGAACCATTAAAAGCATGTAATTGGTCCTGTCTGTAGGTCATGGTTCTAAACAAGATCTAAAGAACTATTTAACCATCCAAAGAACCTAAAACCACACCTTGTATTACTTATGGCTTCCCACATGAACAATGTCTTGTCCTTCCATAAATCTAAAAAATCTAAATCTAAATCTAAAAAATACTGTTCTTCAAGGGTTCTTTAACCAAGAGAACGGTTCTATTCAGAATCATTTCCTGCACAATTACATCAACAAGTTGGATCAATCAGTATTTAAAAAATGGTAACAGCTGATTATCATCAAAAAGATAGTTCTTTAAGAGGTCTTTAGTAAAAGTAGTGGTTCTGTTAAAAAAACATGAGGTCGAGAACGTCATGGAGTTGTACATGGTTCTATGCAGAACCTTTTTTAAGACCTTTGGTTTTAGAATAGCTCCAGAATATAGTTCTGCCCTGTTATGATGCCAAGCTCGTAACAACTGAAGAACTTTTTCTGGTGCTATATAGAATCAACACATTCTTCATTAACCTGAAGAACCCTTTCAGTACCTATGAAACCATGTAACTGTTCAGATGGTTCCATATAGACGTAAAGGGAACCGTTCCCTCTTACTAAAAACCCTGGAAGAACCGGGTTTTAACATTTCAAAATAAAGTTCACTGAAATAAAATGAACTAACTCATAATTCTTACTAGAACCATTGCCTTTATCACGGAACCATTGAAGAATCATTTTAAGAGTGATTGTAACATACAGAAGAACATTTCTGATGTTATATAGAACCAACACTTTCTACATCAGTTTGAGGAACCATTGCACCAAAAGCCAAAACAACAAGCAAATGGTTCTATGTATATCTAATGGTTCTACACAGGCCAAGTGATTTTTCTAAAAAGCCCTTAAAGAACCGTTCTTTTTAAAAGTGATTGTAACAACAGAAGAACTTTTTGGTGCTCTTTTTAAACGGTTCTCTATGGAACTAAATACACTTTAAATACACAATTCTCTATCAACCTAAAAAACTATTTCACCATCACTGGAGAACCCTTGATGAACCATCTTTTCAAGAGTGACTGGTACAATATCAGAAAGCTGGTGGTGCTCTATAGAACCAACCAAAACCCATTTCACCATGCAAGGAACACTTTCTGAACAGAACCATTCCCTTTACCAATCAACCCTTGAAGAACCTTTATTAATGTGATCGGTACAATAGAAAAGCCATTTTCGGCACCATATAGAAAATCTGGAGGATCATTGCCCATGCAAAGGAACTTTAAAAGCGTGTAAATGGTTCTATATAGAACTTAATGTTCTATACAGAACCATTCCTTTTTTAAAAGAACTCTTGAAAAAACATCTTTATTAAGAGTTCCTTTATGTGCCAATAGGAACTTTCCTGTGTGGTTCTAAACAGAACCTGTGCATTTACCAAACAATCCTTAAGGAACAATCTTTTCAAGAGTCATTGGAACAATAGAAGAACCCCCTTTTTGTGCCATATGGAACCAACATGTTCTCCATCAATCTGAAGAACCTCTGCCCATGCAAAGAACCTTTTAAAGCAACTTTTTTTTTAAAAGAACAAACAACTATTTAACATCTTTATTGCCGTAAGAGTGATGCAAAGGCATTTTAAAATAAAATGGTTTCTGTAAAGAACCCATCGTTCCTCTCCCTTATGGAACACATTTTTTTAAGTAATGTGTACTATTCTGCCAAAAAATACCTCCATCAGTTGTAATGCAGAACCCTTTAAAGCATACAAATGTTACCTTATATTATGCACGGTTCTGAGCAGAACCATTCTACCAATCAACCCTTAAAGAACCAGCATTTTAAGAGTAATTGGAACAATAGAAGAACCCCCTTTTTGTGCCATATGGAACCAACATGTTCTCCATCAATCTGAGGAACCTCTGCCCATGCAAAGAACCTTTTAAAGCAACCCAATGGTGCCTTATATTACTAATGGTTCTCAACAGAACCATTCCTTTCACAAACAACTATCTTTTTTTTAATGATCAGTACAGTAGAAGAACCCTTTTTGGTGCCATATAGAACCAACATGTTCTTAAAAATCTGATGACCCATTGCCCATACAAAGACATTTTAAAAGCATGTATTGGTTCATGTAAACAAAAACATTTCCTTGAACCTTTTAAGAGTAATTGGAACAATAAAAGAACCCCTTTTGGTGCCATACTGAACCAATACGTTCTCCATCAATCTGAAGAACCTCTACTCATGCAAAGAACCTTTTAAAGCATGCAAATGGCACCTTATATTACTCACGGTTCTGAACAGAACCATTCCCTGTACCAAGCAACCGCTAAATAACCACCTTTTAAAGAGTTATTGGAACAATAGAAGAACCCCCTTTTGGTGCCATATGGAACCAACATGTTCTCCATCAATCTGAAGAACCTCTTAAAGCAACACAATGGTGCCTTATATTACTAACGGTTCTAAACAGAACCATTCCTTTCACAATTTTTTTAATGATCAGTACAGTAGAAGAACCCTTTTTGGTGCCATATAGAACCAACATGTTCTTAAAAATCTGATGACCCATTGCCCATGCAAAGACATTTTAAAAGCATGTAAATGGTTCTGTAAGAACCCATGGTTCTAAACAAAACCTTTCCCTTGAAGAACTATCTTTTTAGGAGTAATTGGAACAATAGAAGAACCCCCTTTTGGTGCCATATGGAACCAACATGTTCTCCATCAATCTGAAGAACCTCTTAAAGCAACCCAATGGTGCCTTATATTACTAACGGTTCTAAACAGAACCATTCCTTTCACAAATTTTTTTTTAATGATCAGTACAGTAGAAGAACCCTTTTTGGTGCCACATAGAACCAACATGTTTTTAAAAATCTGATGACCCATTGCCCGTGCAAAGACATTTTAAAAGCATGTAAATGGTTCTGTAAAGAACCCATGGTTCTAAACAAAACCTTTCCCTTGAAGAACTATCTTTTTAGGAGTAATTGGAACAATAGAAGAACCCCTTTTTGGTGCCATATGGAACCAACATGTTCTCCATCAATCTGAAGAACCTCTGCCCATGCAAAGAACCTTTTAAAGCAACCCAATGGCACCTCATATCACGCACGGTTCTAAACAGAACCATCCCTTTACCAAACGATCCTTGAGGAATGGCCTTTATTAGAGTGATCGGTACAACAGAGGAACCTTTCTGGTGCTGTATAAATTCAACACGTTCTCCAAAGCTCCAAAGAACCATTTCACCATGCATGAGTGTCAGCATGAACACTCATGGTTCTAAACAGAACCATTGCCTTTACTAAAGAACCCCTAGGGCCATCTTGGTTTAGGAGAGGTGATAATCAGCTGTTCAAAGTCTGAGCCAAGCCCCTGCGGTTCCTCTGGTTGGTTCTGTTAGCGTTGGGTTCTTATCACCCGGTTCATTTTAATGAGTGGTGAGCTCCATCAACATAAAGCCAGATCCTGATGAACCCACCACCACCCCACTGTGGAGGTGGGCTCATCACCAGAGGACAGCATGCCTCTAGAGTTCTCCAGTGTTTATAATGCAGTCGGATGAATATGCAGATGAGCCAGATCGGTCCCGACCCGCTTCCGCACATCAGCAGCCAAAAGGTGCGAGTCCAGCAGAAAGACCCTCAAGATCAGTTCAAGTATCAACAGCCCGGATCGGATGACGCTCGTGCAGACGGCGGGCAGCCATAAGTGAGCTCGCTGGCAGGCTCTCTTTGTTCTCCTCCTCGTAGGTCGCTCGGGATGTTTATGCCACTCGACTTAATCCCCTAGCAAAATATTGACCTAGAAGGTTTCCAGAAATTGGCCACTTGCGGTTCTCATTTCGGCGTGGACAGTCCATTACCGGCAGCGTAGGATCGGCCCAGCCAATTGCATTTCAAAGTTTCCTCTGAGCGCGAGCTAATTATTAACAACAAAAGGTGTCCGTTTATGCGGTGGCCACTTCTGATATGCAAATCAACCCCCTCGGTAGCTTTCTGATTGGGTCACATCACGCCACACTTGCCGCAGATTAGAGAGCAGCTCGCCGAGCCGCTGTAATGTAATTCGGACCTGCTGAGCGCGCGCTCAGCCTCTTGACTCCAAAGACCCGCCCTCGAGGCGCACTGCTTTTTTGGGGGGCTGCAGGTTGGGATGCTCCAGCGACCTTAAAGGCTCCATCAGTGTGGGGATGGGGGTCAGTCCGACCAACATCTCCCTCCACCACCGTACCGGACGCGAGGAGCCTTCCCGTGCTGATTCACTAGTCTGAGCTCTGCTTGGTCTGCTGAACCTCCTGGAGGCACTTGTGGAGGAGCCTGGAGGGAGGAGAGGAGGGTCATCACCCGAGGACTTCAGATCCACGCAGATCACCCCGTAACAGTCTCGAGATGAGTCACAGGAAGATGGGCTTCTCCGTGAGGGATATCCTGGATCTGAGGGATGTGGAGGATGAGGACACTGACGACTCTGAAGATGAAGATCCACCCGCAGCTCCTCAGAGTCCCGCAGAGGCTGGGACGGAGTCCTCCGGCGGGAACTCACTGTGGGTAGACACTCAGGCTGCTTACCAATACCCGTGTAAGTTTATACACTATCTATCTATCTATCTATCTATTTATCTATCTATCTATCTATCTATCTATCTATCTATCTATCTATCTATGCTTACTTATGATACTTATATAACTCAAATGATGAACTGTCCTACTCATATACCTACATAAATTATACTTGCAATATTTATATACATCAAAATGATCAATATGGGTGTATATGGAGATAAAGATTCTATAACTATAACTATAACTATAACTATATATATATATATATATATATATATATATATATATATAAATAACTATAATAACTTTATATAACTATATATAACTATATAAATATATATAGTATATGTATATACTTTTATTAGTATTATAAGTATTATATATAAGTATAAAGAGTATATATATATATATATATATATATATGTATATGTATATGTATATATAATACTATTTATACAAATATATACACCAAAATGATAAATATTGTAGCATATATATTATTACAATATTATCATTTTGATGTATATACTTTTATTAGTATTATAAGTATTATATATAAGTATAAAGAGTAATTATATATATAGACTGAAATCGGTCTGAGCTCGGTCCTGATTGGCTGTTTCCCTGTAAACTACGTACATAATACATATGTATACTATATAAATATAAATATATATTGTTTAAATGTATACATATATATTACGTACGTAGTTTACTTACATTATTTGTAAAACTTGAACGTCAATAAAATGTATACATTCTATAACAAATTCTATAACAAAATCTACATAAATAAATAAATAACTTAATTAATTAATTAAAAGATAAATGCACAGCTCGGACAGTATGTATGTAATGCAGTAAAGCTAATAGAGTTATATTCGGGCTTTATTGCATAGAGGTCTATTCTATTTGGTGGTTCTAAGCTTGGTCCGGCCTTTAAGCCGTTCTGAGACCGGGCGAGTGGGCCCGTGTGGACCCCAGCTCTAATCCTCTGTTTCCCCCCTCAGTCCGTCCCGGAGCGGCCGCTGGTTCCGGAGACCCTGCGGAGGCTGAAGAATGCTCCCAAGGCGACGAGGGCCGAGCGCGCCTGGACGAGCCCGAGAGGAAGCGGAGGATGAGGAAGAGGAGGGTGCTGTTCTCCAGAGCGCAGACCTGCGAGCTGGAGCGCCGCTTCCGGCAGCAGAGGTACCTGTCTGGACCTGAGAGAGAGCACCTGGCCCGCAGCCTGCGCCTCACGCCCACCCAGGTGAAGATCTGGTTCCAGAACCACAGGTACAAGATGAAGAGGGCCGAGCGGGGCCGGGACCGGTCCGTGCCCGCTCTGTTGAGGGACCACGGGCCGTGCGGCGTGAAACCGCATGACCTCATTGCGCCGCTGCACGCGGGACTACAGCTTCCATACGGAGTTCAACACTTCCATCCGATCCACTTCAGCACCAGCCTGGCTCACGTGCAGCCGTGGTCCTGGTGATGGGGTGGAGGAGATAGCGTCCTCTGGTTCTAGTAGAACCGCGGGGGACAGCGCGGACTTACGGGGTTACCGTTTCTAGGGAAGCACTTGGAGAACAGATACCGATGTTGATACTGATATCGATTGTGAGGTTAATAATTGGACGGTTCTTCGATAAGTTATTTGCTATAGGCTCCGTGCTCTGACGTCACGAGCCTACGTTTATCTTTTTAAAATTTTTGTTCTTTGTGTATGCCATTTGCTCACCATTCCGAGTTGCTCTCTTGACGCGCCGAACAAAGTCTATTTCCGGTCCCTTGGAAATAAACAGACTGTGCCTTTAAGACTGAAATATGTAAATGAGCTCGCTTCTGATTGGCTGTTTCCCCGTATCATCATTGGCAGAGTATGTGTAGGCTGAAACACCCTTTATAGCTTCAGTGGGCGGGGTCAAATCGCTGCAATCAGAGTATATGGATATGCGTTGTTGCGTTTTTGTGAAGTCACACAAACGATAGCTTTAAAACAGGCGCGTTTTGCAGTAAACGTTTAATTTATAGAAATTGAATGCAGGGAATTTAGCGGAATGGGCCGTTTTTGAGATTTTTTTCAAATCCGCTGGGAATTTTTGAATTTGGGGTTAGATTTGAAATCACAAATTTTTTAGCACCAAAAAAAAAAAAAGAATGTAAAAGTGGGCGGGGCACATTTCGTCACACCTTCAAAACTTTCTTATGTACATGGTGGCATCTGAAGATCATCATGTTAGCGAGTGAGTACTGAAGAGCTCTGGGGAGCATGGTTTTGTGTTCAGTGCGTTTTCGTTCATTGCTCAGTTCTGTTCACACTTACAGTATAGCCACTGAAAGAAACGAGTGTGCACAAGCGGTTACATCACCAGGCAAGCTGTGGGGTAAGATGTAATTTTGTAAAAATTAAAAAATTAATCGATTCACTTTTTTCTTTTTTTATTTCTTCAAATGAAACTCAATGCCTCCTTGAAGTTTGATTACTCATTGAACTAGGCTAGTCAGTAATGGCTGGGTCAGTCCAGGTGTGTGGTTAATACAGTCTATCACAGCTGGAACATCATTATCAAATTTCCAGCACTCAAACAAAAAATAGCAATTTGAAAACGCGAATACGTTTCCACATATATGAGAACATCTATCGGTTCTAAGAGGTTCTCTTATTGGTTTGGTTGCTGTACACTTTAAAAAGATGGTTCTTCAAGGGTTCCTTAGTACAAACTATGATTCCATATAAAACCGTGAACACTCAAAGAACCATGGTTCTTTACCTGGTAGATCATTCTTTTGAAAATTGGAGTATGTGAAAATGAAAATGGTTCTATAAATCTATTTTCTTTCACATTAAATAAAATTCAGTGCCACAAAGTTTAACTACACTTGATGAATTATTAATGGCAAACAATCTTTCAAATACATCAAACAGAATTCTAATTTTGGAAATGTAGGTTTTTATATAATATATATATATAGATGATTATTATATGACCACTCAAATTACTTCAAATGAAATTAAATTCCACCTTAAATAAGGTTTTATTATTATTATTATTATTATTATTACTACTACCATCATCATCATTATTATTATTATTATTATTATTACCATCATCATCATCATCATCATCATCATCATCATCATCATCATCATCATCATCATCATCATTATTATTATTATTATTATTATTACCATCATCATCATCATCATCATCATCATCATCATCATTATTATTATTATTATTATTATTATTAATATTGTATTATTATTATTTTATTATTAATGGTTGTTAATGGCTGTTAAGTGCTGGGTCAGTCCTGGCATGTGGTTAACTACAACTGTCTACCACAGCTGTCATATCACAGCAATAACAATCTTTCAATTAAAACATGTCAAGAGTTCAAACTAATTTATGATTTAAGAATGCTAATATTTTTCCACATTTGAAAGCTTATTGTATTGGTTCTAAAGGTTCTTCTATTGGCTTTGGTTGCTGTGTGCACTAAAAAAGACGGTTCTCCAATGGTTCTTTAGTACAAACAATAGTTTTATATAAAACCATGAACAATCAAAGAAAGTAACTCCACATATATATATATATATATATATATATATATATATATATATATATATATATATATATATATATATATATATATATATATATATATATATATTAACACAAATGAAATTCAGTGCCACCTTAAAAGAAGTTTGATTACTCATTAAACATGACCAGTCATTAATAGCTGGGTTAGTGGTTAGTCCTGGCATGTGGTTAAAATAGTCCACAACAGCCGGAACATTACAGAAACCATCTTTCAAATAAAAACATTCAGCTCATTTCTAATTTTAAAACTTAAAATGCTGACAGGTTTCCATATATGACTTATTTTACTGGTTCTAAAGGTTCTCTATTGTTTTTGGTTGTTGTGTACACAAAAAATGGTTCTCCAATGGTTCTTTAGTCCCAACAATGGTTACAGATGATTGCCTATGGTTCCATATAGAACCTTTCTGAAAATAATTCTATATATAATGATATACTGAAAACGAGTTCTTATATATATATATTTCTAGTGGTACGTATATATTTTAGTATACTTCTATACATAAATATTTCTAGTATACATACATATACATACATATATATCAACCATTAATAGCTGGGTTAGTGGTTAGTCCTGGCATGTGGTTAAACTAGTCCACAACAGCTGGAATATCACAGAAACCGTCTTTGTGGTCTATGTGCTCTACCCTCAGCTTAAAATGCTGAGGTTTCCATATCCAGTCTTTCCCTAGAAAGCAGATTACACAGAATTCCAGGTACTTCAGGATGTGGAAGATGGTGAATCTGTGCTGACCTCAGCTCATAGCACGTCCAGTCTTTCCCAGCAGCACGTTCCAGGATATCCCAGTCAAGCAGGTGCACAAAACCCTGTATCCCACTTCTCTGTAGACCCTTCTGCTGGGGGTAATATGAACAGTATGGCAGCCTACCTGTGTATGCCTGGTCGCCCTCACACAGAACAAGCCCAACACCACACGCCTTATTATTAAATACATTTAAACCATCCGAGAAATGAGTTCACTTCTGAATCTACCAAGGTGGTGAAACTGGAGATTGGCAAGCAACTGGTAAAAATCACCAGTGTAAAAATGTCAATTTTAATTTCCTGATAAAAGTAGAATCTATTGCACCACGTGACTTTCTGTGTGGATGCAGCTGCTCATAGTGTTTACCTACACTGTCTAAGAGAAGAACAAAGTGCATTGTACAATGAAGACTGTAAACTAAACCTCATTCAGATGGAAATGTTCTGCCCTGGTTTTACCATCTCCTAAAAACGGTTATACAAATGAGCCACCATCATTTACGGCCCAGATCAGACTGTGTTCACATGCCGAGTTCAGTCATTCAGACTACATCACTGAATCCCTGCAAAACAGTTACCTCCTTTCACCAAACAGAGCTCTCCTAACCCTAACCCTAACCCTAGTCCAGGCTCAGTCAATGCTGAGATCCACCACTAGATGGCAGCATCGTCCCACCATTACATCCCTGTTGGGTTTCCCAGTAGCAGCCTAGTCTAGCCCAAGGACAACG
Organism: Prochilodus magdalenae; assembly: GCA_024036415.1. Lineage (NCBI taxonomy): Eukaryota > Metazoa > Chordata > Actinopteri > Characiformes > Prochilodontidae > Prochilodus > Prochilodus magdalenae. Next base: position 77,676 of record JAMWET010003690.1, on the reverse strand, counting down.
CAACCAGCACTTCAACACTGGCCCAGTGAGTTTAACAAGTCCTATTCCCTTAAGAAAAGATGGGCTTTCAATGGTTCCCCAAGGCAGAGGTTCCATATAGAACCACGAACACATTCACGGGAGAACGTGCATGCTTAAATCGTTCTTTGCCTGCTTAAGCGTTTTTTATTTTGCATGCTTAGGTTCTTCAGATTAATGAGGGGATGTTTTGGATCAGGTTCTATATGGGACCCAAAACGGTTCTATGATGTACGATCATCAATAAGGGTTCTATTGTTGTTAGAATGTCAAGCTTGTAATAATGATAAATCTGATTGTGTTGATGTACACTCTTAAAACCAATGGTTCTTTAGGGTTCTGTAGTAAAGGCGATGTGGCCTTTTTTAAAAAGATGATTCTACATCAGATTCATCATGTGTTCTCATACAGAACCGCAGAACTGTTGGCACCATTGTGCTCTTGGGTGGGTGTGGATTCTGTTCTTACCTTAGAACAAATCCCAAATAAGAATCTCTCGTTTGAATGCTGTTAAAACTGTGTAAGGGGGGTTTTAGAAGACATTGGTCAAAGAGGCTCATGGTTTTTAACAGAGAACCGTGTAAATGTTGGAATTCTGTTTTGTTTTTTTCTGTTCAGTGTGCATGCCTGTTTACAGTCACTGAAGGTTTGCTACCATTAAAAGATACAGTCACTTTTCAGTTTGAACTTATTTACCAATCAATATGCCAATTAAACCGCGTCTAAAACGAGCAAAGGATCAAACAAGAGTCATCTCAGACTGGCTTCACTCTTTGACGAGCTTAAAGTACAAGACAGTTCAGAGACTAACCATGGAAATCTGCCAGTGTTACTGTTAACTGTGTTGTCACTGTTTTTACAGCTGTGTAGTTTTTCCAGATGTGAATGGTTATTAAGTGTTGGGTCAGTGTGGTTAAACCAGTCTACCACAGCTGTCATATCACAGCAATAACAATCTTTTAATGAAAACATTTCAAGAGTTGAAATTAATTTGTAATTTGAAAATACTAGCTTTTCCATATAGGACAACTTATTTTATTGGTTCTAAAGGTTCTTTTTTGGCTTTGGTTGCTGTGTGCACACAAACAATGGTTTCATATATATTAATATTGATGTTCATGGTTCCATAAATATATATATATATATATATATAATCTTTTTTTTAAATATTTTTTTACAGTTGCTTTTCTTGATTGTTCATGGTTCCATATGAGACCATATATATGAAACCATATAGAAACATATATAAACCATAATCTATCTATCTATCTATATATATATATATATATTTTTTTTTTCTTCATTTTTCTTACCATTGGCAGCTCAAAGTGCTACAGCATCAATATGTCTGGAGGTTCTAACATCCGATAATTAAAACTGCAACTGAAGTTTCTGTTTTAACCCATAACAACTCATGGTGGTGTATGTGTCAAGCCCTTAAACAGCCTGGAGAGAACCCCCAAGAAACCTATACTGAACATCCTGTATGGAGTCACTGCAAATGAAATTCAGTGCCCCCTTAAAAGAAGTTTGATTGCTCATTAAACTTCAATAATCATTAATAGCTGGGTTATTGGTTAACTGGGTTAGTTGTTAATGGTGTTATCGCTGTTTTTACAGTTTTCTAGTTTTCCTCTGACCTCTGCCCTGTTTAAGGCTGCATGCCAGGAAATTAACTCATCTCACTCCAAAAAGGTTTGGTCAGTCTTTTTTCGTCTCACCAAATTAGCCTTGTAAGCCCACATGGTTCCTTCTCTTCAGATGCTGCCTCTACTGATGCTGTGCCAAGTTCCGACTCGCCAGCAGATCCTGACTCATCATCATCACGCTGGTGTAGCTGCAGGTTCCGTTCGTGATTTTGGTTATTTATGAGTAGAATAAGCTATACTGACAGGTAACCGAATTTCTTACTACTAAACACCAATAAAACAGAAGAACACTGTTCACTTCAGGAGGAAGCAGGCTGACCACCGGCCATTGCACATAAACAGTGACAGGGTGGAGGGGATTTGTAGGTGTAGGTTCCTGGATACCCATACCTTGTGGTCAATGAACACAGACTCACAGGTTAAAAAGCACAACAGTGACCTCACTTCCTGTGAACTCTCAGGAAGGTCAATCTCTCACTACAGGTTCTGTTGTCTTTCTACTCTTCCTCCACAGAGAGTGACTTACGGGATACCTGTGTGGTATGGCAACAGCTCAGTAGCTGCCAAAAACGCTCCACAGAGAATCATAAAAATGCCAAAAATGGAAATCCCCAACGCACACCTGCCGATTTAAGACGTCTACACCTCCCGGTGCCTGCGGAGGACATCCAGCATCACAAAGGACCCATATTACCCAGCACATAAACTGTTTGAGGAGATACATGTCCGTCCAGGCACGGACCATAACACTGATGAACAGCTTTTAACCCAAAGCCTTCATTACTCTAAACTCTGCACTCACAAAACACACCTCAAAGCCAATACCACACTGACATGTCTATAGATATATATATATAATCATATGTATGTATATGTGTATATACGTGTAGGGATATGTATATCTACTGAGCACTGTTTCAGGTGGTGCCCCTGAATTGTATTGTAGGTAAACTTGCAATACAAATAAAGGAACTATGAATAGAACAAAATACAGTAGAACAGAATAGAATAGATTCGAATAGAATAGAATAGAATAGAATAGAATAGAATAGAATAGAATAGAATAGAATATAACAAAATAGAATAGAATAGATTAGATTAGATTAGATTAGATTAGATTAGATTAGATTGGATTAGAATAGAATAGAATAGAATAGAATAGAATAGAATAGAATAGAATAGAATAGAATAGAATAGAATAGATTAGAATAGAATAGAATAGAATAGAATAGAATAGAATAGAATAAAAAACAGTAGAATAAAATAGAATAGAACAAAATACAGTAGAATAGAATAGAATAGCACAAAATAGAATAGAATAGAATAGAATAGAATAGAATAGAACAAAATACAGTAGAATAGAATAGAATAGAATAGAATAGAATAGAATAGAATAGAATAGAATAGAATAGAATAGATATTTTTATTCATAGATCACTTTTCTTACCATTGGCAGCTCAAAGTGCTACAGCATCAGTATGCCTGGGGGTTCTAACATCCCATAATTAAAACTGCAGCTGAAGTTAATGTTTTAACCCATAAGCCCATGGCCCTTAAACAGCCTGGAGAGTTCATTATACAGCTCTATCCCTCACCTAAAGTCATGGAGTGTCATGCCTGCTCCTCCCACCTCTGATCTCCTGGACTCCATTTCCCATAATCCACCACCTGATGTCACGTGTCCATCCTTGCCCAATCACACCCCGTTGCCTTGTTCTCTGTCTCCTGAATACTGATTAGTCACCTGACTTTAATTAGTCTGTTTGTTTAAATACTCCTCTCTGGCACTGACTCAGTGTGAAGTACTGCCCCTCTGTAGCGTACCGAGCGCTCTCTCTGTGACTCTGGTTTTGACTCTGTTTTGATTCTCTGGTTTACTCCTCTTGTTTATCCCCTCTGGTTCCTCTGCCTGGTCTGACTGTCTGCTTGGTTTAACCCCTGCCTGTTTATTGACTCTGACTCAGTTTAGCCCTTGATCGTTTCTCCTTGTCCTTGGTGTTGCTGTGTTCAGTACGGACCTGTTTAATAAACTGTGCCTTGCTTTTAGTTCAGCCCACGTCACAATCTGTTTATCCATCGTCACATGGAGTCCCCAAGAAACCTATACTGAACATCCTGGATGGAGTCACATGACAGTTTGTATCTATATGGCCTCATATAAACACTTTTTACAGCTCAGATGCTTTGAGTACATATTCTATATCACTTATAACCCATTCTGACACTAACGAAATATGGAAAAATGAATTAATGTAGTTATGAAAGGCTGATGAGACATGTTCCCAGTAATCTGACCTTAAAATAGTCATAGAAGATGCCATGTGACCTTTTTAATACGGGAAAAGGGTTCTGGGCTCTTATGGGTTAAGACCTAAACAGACACAGCACAGGTAAGCATGAGCAGAGTGGCTCTGATATCACAGTATATTCACTGTACTGTATTGTACAGCCAGCAACTCGCTAATTTACCGTAAATCCTATGGTCTGGTATGTCACTGTAACCCAGTGCACCACTCTAAGGGCCCGGTCTTCTACAGTGGCATCCTGTAAAATAATAGTCCAGCATTCCACAGCAAAAACGATACTGTACATTACATGTTTACAGTGTGCGTCTCTTTCACTATACATACCTTTCATTTTCAATCACTGCAACATGCTTCTAGTCCTGACCATTAGCCTCGCTCACCAGATGTACTTAAGAAGAAAGTTCGTCTTTAAAAACCCACCCACCCAGTTTTAACCCATAAGAGCCCAGAAATAATAAAGGGTCAGTTATAAAATCATAAAAGATCGGTCTCATTGTGACAGAGAGGTCACATGGCGTCTTATAAGTATTATAGGGTCATAATGCTGGTAGCACATGTCACAACAACAACAATTTCATAACTGGTATTCCATCATGGTGTTCTAGAAATTGCATCAGAATGGGTTTATGTGATATAGAATATGGGTTTATGTAATATAGAATATAGGTATATGTAATATAGAATATGAGTAAATGTAATATAGAATATGGGTGTATGTAATATAGAATATGGGTATATGTAATATAGAATGTGGGTGTATGTAATATAGAATGTGGGTGTATGTAATATAGAATGTGGGTATATGTAATATAGAATATGGGTATGTGTAATATAGGATATGGGTATATGTAATATAGAATATGGGTATATGTAATATAGAATATGAGTAAATGTAATATAGAATATGGGTGTATGTAGTATAGAATATGGGTATATGTAATATAGAATGTGGGTGTATGTAATATAGAATGTGGGTATATGTAATATAGAATATGGGTATGTGTAATATAGGATATGGGTATATGTAATATAGAATATGGGTATATGTAATATAGAATATGAGTAAATGTAATATAGAATATGGGTGTATGTAGTATAGAATATGGGTATATGTAATATAGAATGTGGGTGTATGTAATATAGAATGTGGGTATATGTAATATAGAATATGGGTATGTGTAATATAGGATATGGGTATATGTAATATAGAATATGGGTATATGTAATATAGAATATGGGTATATGTAATATAGAATATGGGTGTATACTCCAGGTGTTCAGGTGAAGGGTAAAGCTGTATGAAGAACCTTACAGACTTTAAAGTGCTTGTGACACATACGTCACTGTGGGCTCTTATGAGTTAATGAGGATCCGGATATTCACAGTGTTTTCTTTCTGGGATTAGTTCTGAGGTAAGAACAGAAGGGTGTGAACAGTTCTGCAGCTTGAGAGCACCATATGAATCTGATGTAGGCTTTTTTAGTAGCATCTGAAGAACCAGTCTGAGAACAACTACATCCCTACATATCAGTGCCTGAGGCCTAATGTTTCTCCATGTGCTGTAACGTGGAGGTTCAGGGTCATTGCCGAGTGAAAGCTGTGTAAACAAGGCTTACAGTGAGTACATGGGGCACAGTCTGCGTGCAGTCATGTGCACTGTAGCAGTGCGGAGGAAGGCTGCGGTCAGTGATGCGGTGGTTTGCCGTGGAGAGTTTTAATCCTGTCTTTCATTCTGAATGATTCTTTAAGAGTTCTCCGTCTCCCTCAGCAGCGAAACCTACTTTATAAACAGGGCCGAAAACACGTACCCGTAGTGCAACCTTCACGGGCTTCTACTGTCCCAGATTAATATAACTATCGGTATTAGTAGACGTAGCAGCAGAAATAGTACAAGGAGCTGTAGTAGAACTACTACTACCTCTCAGCTCATACTTCCTCAAGGGGTTCCACAGGGCTCAGTCCTCGGACCCCTCTTATTCATTGTGTACATCCTTCCTTTTTCACAAATGCCACGGCACTTCAAGCTTGATGTTCTTTGCCATGCGGATGGCACCCAGATTTACTTTAGCACTGAATCCATTAAAGATCCACCTCTTGCTCATTGCCAAGCCTGCTGGCTCTCTTCTCACCCCCGACCTCCCGGACTCCATTTCCCATAACCCAGCACCCGATGACTTCACTGTCACATGTCCACCATCTCTCAATCCCCTTCCATTTTCTAGATTTGAGACTCCAGAGTATCGATCACACACCTGTTGTTGTTCTAGTCTGTTTGTAGTAATATCACACAGCTCATTGTGAAGTATGGGCACTCTGTGCGTACCGAGCGGTTCTCTCTGTGATTACTCTTGTGTGCTACTCTGGTTCTGACTATTCTGATTCTCTGATTGACTCTTTTACTGGTCTGATTGTTTGCCTGGTTTTGTCGTCGGCCTGTTTCTTCACTCTGACTCTGCCTTGCCCTTTGGTTATGTCCGCTTTGCTCTTGTTGTGCTTCAATCTGCTAAACTGTGCCTTCGATTACAAATCTGTTAAAACATCACACGTCTTCCTGACTTCACAGAAAGACATCCACCCAGTCTGTCTCAGAGGCCCTCGCGCACATTTAGAACCTGCCTCAGTCCACTTGCCAGCGATACTTTCGTTGGTCTAGTGCCTGCATCTAAGGTTTGCATTTGCCACTGCTGCTTCAGCCATGAGAGTTCCCTTGTTGTCATGTTATTTTGTTAAAATATGTAAGTGGAATTATATAAATATTATAATATTGTGCTTACCTCAGCCAGTTACTTCTGTGACTATAGTGCTGAACCCACGTAATTAAACATAAACAGTTGCTGGTTATTGAGTTATGTATCCAGAGTAGAATTAGTAATTGCAGTAACAGTAATAGTGGTAACAGTACTTTAGGTATTAATAGTAACATTAGTAGTAGTAGGGGTGGTGGTAGTAGTAGCAGTAGTAGTAGTAGTAGTAGTAGTTGAAATTGGAATAGTAGTAACAGTAATAGCAGTAACAGTACTTTAGGTATTAATAGTAACAGTAGTGGTAGTAGTAGAAGTAGTTGTTGTTGAAATTGGAATATTAGTAACAGTAATATTAGTAACAGTACTTTAGGTATTAATAGTAACAGTAGTGGTACTAGTAGTAATAGTAGTAGTAGTAGTAATAGTTAAATTGGAGTAGTAGTAACAGTAATACTTTAGGTATTAATTGTAACAGTAGTAGTAGTAGTTGTAGTAGAAGCTAGTATTAGTAGTAGTAGTAGTAGTAGTAGCAGTAATAGAAGCTAGTGGTAGTAGACGCTAGTAGTAGTAGTAGTAGTAGTAGTAGTAGTAGTAGTAGTAGTAATAGAAGCTAGTGGTAATAGAAGCTAGTAGTAGTAGTAGTAGTAGTAGTAGTAATAGAAGCTGGTGGTAGTAGAAGCTAGTAGTAGTAGTAGTAGTAGTAGTAATAATAATAGAACCTAGTAGTAGTAGAAGTAGTATTAGTAGTAGTAGTAGTAGTAGTAGCAGTATTAATAGAAGTACCAGTAGTAGTAGTAGTAGTAGTAGTAGTAGTAGTAGTAGTAGTAGCAGTATTAATAGAAGTACCAGTAGTAGTAGTAGTAGTAGTAGTAGCAGTATTAATAGAAGTACCAGTAGTAGTAGTAGTAGTAGTAGTAGTAGTAGTAGTAGTAGTAGCAGTATTAATAGAAGTACCAGTAGTAGTAGTAGTAGTAGTAGCAGTATTAATAGAAGTACCAGTAGTAGTAGTAGTAGTAGTAGTAGTAGTAGAAGTGATAGCAGTACTGGTAATGCTAGCAGAAATAGTAGTTCTAGCAGCACTAGTAGAAGCTAGTAATAGTAACCAATCAATCAGTCAATCCATCAATCTTTATGTGTATAGCGTCGTCTCAAAGCAGCTTCATACAAAAGCAGTTTGTATAAAGGATAAACCCATATGTAGACCTACGGAAGGAAAATCCAGCTCCAAGCCCCCCGTGAGCAAGCCGGAGGCAACAGTGGCAAGGGAAACCTGGAGAGGAACCAGGCTCGAGGTGAGAACCCAAGCTCCTCAGGCCAATCTTGGTTGAAGAGAGGAAGACGGTGCTAACCTGAAAACGACCCTGGAACGTCTATCAGACAGTCGGACTGATCCAGGAGGCAGGAATTTACGGCATTTAGCTGGCACTCTTATCCAGAGCGACTTACAAGGTTAATCGTATTACAGGCAGGACATTGTAGTTAGGAGTCTCGCCCATGGACTTATTGCTGTAGTGTGGCCTTGTCACCCAACCCAGGAATCGAACCCCAGTCTCCCACTTGGGGCGCTAGCTAGTTACCAAGATTAGAGGCAAGCCATAGGTTCTCAGTTTAAGTGAGAGGTAGAATCACTCCAGAGAAGACATTCCCACTGCTCCAGAGGCGCCTCCATTTACCACTCCAGCCAGCGATTCCCGTTGGTCATAGTGATCTAAGGTTTGCATGCAGCTGCTCAGCCACGGAGACCCGTCCGTGATGGTCCTGATGAACAGTTCATGTGCCGACGTTACTTCCAGAGTCTGTTTGGAGCTCTGTACTACGAGGAGCAACAGGGGATAGACTTCAGCACCCGGCAGCCCTGCTCTGTGGGTCTGAGTGGTCTACCGCTTTGCGGCTGAGGTGTTGTTGATGCCTCCATTTCACAATAGTGGCACTTACAGTTGATTGGGGCAGCTCGACCGGGGCAGAACATTCACAGACTGAGCTCTTTAGTGCCAGTGTTCGTCTTTGGAGACTTCATGACCGTGTGTTTGATTGTATACACCTGTTAGCGTGCCTTAAACCAGTCTTTAAGGGGGTGTCCACATACTATTTAAACGATCCACCACTCGCATAGGTGGCTAACAAAAAGATGTAGGTGTTATAATTAACATATGCTGCACTATTTAAGGTGGAACCAGAGAATTTCAACAAGAAATTGGAAAATAGGAACCTGAATGTCAGCAACAGCACCATACAAGCAGCACCATTTAAGGTGGAACAGGACCTGATAGGGAAGGTTAATGCCAGTGACAGAATAAAAAGCTACCCTCATTTAAGGTGGAACCAGACAAAAACATATAGCTGGCAAAAAAGAAACGTCATGTCAGTGATAGAAGCCTCAGAAGCTGCACTTTTTAAGGTGGAACGGGAACACTCAGGAAACTTTTTTACAAGAAACTGATGAATTGGAACCTGAATGTCAGAGACAAAACATAAAAGCTGTCCCATTTAAGGTGGAGCAGGAACATTAGTGCAAAGCTGGCAAATAGGAACCTGCATATCAGCTTTTTAAAGGTGGAACTGAAAAGATTTAAGCAAAAAGATGACAAATATAAAACTAATGTCAGAGACAGACCATAAAAACTGTCCCATTTAAGGTGGAACAGGAAAATGTGACCTGATAGGGAAGGTTAATGCCAGTGACAGAATATAAAGCTACCCTCATTTAAGGTGGAACCAGACAAAAACATATAGCTGGCAAATAAGAAACGTCATGTCAGTGATAGAAGCCTCAGAAGTTGCACCTTTTAAGGTGGAACGGGAACACTCAGGCAAAAAGCTGGTGAAAAGGAAGCTTAATGTCAGTGATAAAACCCAGAATCGGCTCAATTTAAGGTGGAATGGGAAACTTTTTTGCAAGAAACTGATGAATTGGAACCTGAATGTCAGAGACGAAACATAAAAGCTGTCCCATTTAAGGTGGAACAGGAACATTTGAGCAAAGCTGGCAAATAGGAAGCTGCATATCAGCTGAACATAACAGCTTTTTTTTTTCTTTTAAGGTGGAACTGAAAAGAATTAAGCAAAAAGATGACACATATAAAGCTAATGTCAGAAACAGACCATAAAAACTGTCCCATTTAAGGTGGAACAGGAAAATTTGAGCAAACCTGGCAAATAGGAATCTGAATGTCAGCTGAATGTAAAAGCCTTTTTTTCTTTTAAGGTGGAACTGAAAATTAAGCAAAAAGATAAGCTTAATGTCAGAGACAGAACATAAAACCTGTCCCGTTTAAGGTGGAACAGGAAAACTGGAACAATAAGTTGGTGAATAATAATCTAACTCCATCTTAATAGTTCTAATGCTGGTAGTATTTTTAATAAGGAGCTTTCGGAATTTCTCACATGGAGTTGTAGGTACTTGTGACGTTTCCAGCAGACATTCTAAATGAACAGGTGATTGTTTTCGTCTTCTCCGTGGTCATGGGAAATCATGCAGTTGGTGAAGACTGTCGTCATTATTCTGGTCAGTGAAATTAACATTGGCTGCAGGTCAGCTGCAGGGGGGCCAGGTGGTCTGGACCCTGCAGTTAAAGTGGGTTGAGTGGGCAGCTTCTCCAAGTGCAGGGGGAGCACAGCTGCTTGGCCTACTGCACTTCACAAGAGCAGAGGATTAAAGAGAGCGAGGTGGGGTGGGTGGGGGGCAGACGGGGCTGTGAGAGAGAAGGATATGGATTAAGGGGTGAGGTAGGACAAAAGGAAGATAAGGACGCACACAGAAAGAGAGATGAGGAGGGAAGGATGTAGCTTAAACCAGCATTAGATTTAGACGGGACTTAAACTGGCAGGATTTGTTTGGAGGAGCTGAAACAAACCGAAATAAATGAACTTCAGCTTTCAGGTTTCCTTCTGAACACGTTTGGCATGAACATCAAAAAACCTTCACAGGGAAACTCCACCAACGTTCCAGCATAGTTCTGTGGGTGAGTCAGTAAGGAAGCTCATTTACACTGGTGCTGATGGGAACCAGGGGTCCTAACATACAGTACTACCTTAACACAGCTCAGTCTCAGAAATCAGGCTGGGTATTTATAACCATTTCATCTAATAACTTTCCTTGAGGGAGATTTTAGAGGTGGACGTCTGGTTCCAATCACCACCACTATGAACAGTTCTGGCTCAGTAAAGATTATTTCCCATCCATCCACTCTAAATGACTTTTTGTTGAAACTATTTAATAATGCATTAATGTTGAAAAGCTGGTGGTCCATGTTTTCTGAGGGGACAACAGATCTAAAAGTGGGGCAAAGTGAATCTATATCAAGTAATAATATTTGTTTAAAAATTGGTATGGTAAATTTTGGTAATGTTTCGGTCTAAAACAAAAAAAAATCAAAATTCATTGTGAAAAATTTTAATTATTAAAAATGTATGATATGTCAGTATAACTCAAAAATAAACAAACAGAAAATATTAATAATATCTACAATATAATCAGAAATTTTGGTTTCTATAAATACACAAACCAGGCAGTGTAGTTAAAATGGAGTAAACTACTCCTCCAGTGTCAGTAGAAGCTCCTCCATTTAGATCTCCACTGGAGTAACAGTACTAAAGTATGTACCTTCAGATGTACTAAAGTATGTACCTTCAGATGTACTGAAGTATGGAGAGTAACAGTACTAAGGTATGTACCTTCAGATGTACTTAAGAATGGAGACTAACAGTACTAAAGTATGTACCTTCAGATGTACTTCAGGATGAAGAGTAACAGTACTCAAGAATTTACCTTCAGATGTACTGAAGTATGGAGAGTAACAGTACTAAAGTATGCACCTTCAGATGTACTGAAGTATGGAGAGTAACAGTACTAAAGTATGTACCTTCAGATGTAGTTAAGTATGGAGAGTAACAGTACTGAAGTATGTACCTTCAGATATACTTAAGTATGGAGAGTAACAGTACTAAAGTATGTATCTTCAGATGTACTTAAGTATGGAGAGTACCAGTACTAAAGTATTTACCTTCAGATGTACTGAAGTATGGAGAGTAACAGTACTAAAGTATGTACCTTCAGATGTACTGAAGTATGGAGAGTACCAGTACTAAAGTATGTACCTTCAGATGTACTGAAGTATGGAGAGTAACAGTACTAAAGTATGTCCCTTCAGATGTACTGAAGTATGGAGAGTACCAGTACTAAAGTATGTACCTTCAGATGTACTGAAGTATGGAGAGTAACAGTACTAAAGTATGTCCCTTCAGATGTACTGAAGTATGGAGAGTACCAGTACTAAAGTATTTACCTTCAGATGTACTGAAGTATGGAGAGTAACAGTACATCTGTACAACAGTACAACTGTTCATCAGTGTAGGTGAAGAGACTCTAGTGTCTCTCAGTCCACCAGTCTTTAATAGAAGCTCATTCATTAGTCTGACACTGACGTCTATTGACATCATCATCAGCTGAGAACACTGAAGGAGAACAGGTTCCATTAGCTAGAACTATAAAAAAAAACTTTCTGGAAACAAGTCAAGTTTTAGTTTAAGATTTATTGGAATGTGGTTACAAGTTAAAGTTTAGTAAGTAGTACTGCATCTGTAGGTCTCTGTTCATAAACAGAAACCAGCCACATTTACTATACAGGATACCGTGTTTGTATAAAGACGCTCGCCAGTCACGAGTGCCTGAGTACATGTTTGTATATTGTGTCTATTTACCCATAAAGTCAGGAACAAGCTGTTTGATCTGTTCACTAACCCCATCCTGCTTACCTGCCTTCCTCCAGCTGCTCCTGGATGTAGTCCAGGTCTGATATGGACATTTCCATGGATGCCAAGAATCTATGAATAAGCTTATTTCGTTTTGACGTTATATTTTTTGAGCACATAAACCAAAAGGAACGACAGATTTCGCATTGTGTTTTGGAGTTAAAGTACAAAGTCGTCCAAAATGGAAATACTTCAGTAAAAAACATATACACAGAAAAACTACTTCAGTACAGTAACTAATTACATTTACGGTTACTCTCCACCACTGCTTATACCTATATAGACTCCTAGTTCTACCTATATAGACTCTATACCATATTTATACCTGTATAGACTCCTAGTTATACCTATATAGACTTTTAGTTATATCTATATAGACTATTAGTTATACCTATATAGACTCTATACCTAGTTATACTTATATAGACTCTTATTTCTACCTATATAGAATCTATACCTAGTTATACTTATATAGACTCTTATTTCTACCTATATAGACTCTATACCTAGTTATACTTATATAGACTCTTAGTTATACCTATATAGACTCTATACCTAGTTATGCCTACATAGACTTTTAGTTATATCTATATAGACTACTAGTTATAACTATATAGACTCTTAGTTATACCTATATAGACTCTATACATAGTTATACCTATAAAGATTCTATACATAGTTATACTTATATAGACTCTTAGCTATACCTATATAGACTCTATACGTAGTTATACCTATATAGACTCTTAGTTATGCCTTGATAGACTATAAGTTATACCTATATAGACTCTATACCTAGTTATTCCTATATAGACTCTTAGTTATTCCTATATACTCTTAGTTATACCTATATAGACTCCTAGTTATTCCTATATAGACTCTTAGTTATATCTGTATAGACTCTTAGTTATTCCTATATACTCTTAGTTATTCCTATATAGACTCTTAGTTATACCTATAAAGACTCTTAGTTTTACCTATATAGACTCTATACATAATTATACCTATATAGACTTCTGGTTATACCTATAAAGACTCTTAGTTTTACCTATATAGACTCTATACATAGTTATACCTATATAGACTCTATACATAGTTATACCTCTATAGACTCTATACCTAGTTATACCTATATAGACTCTTAGTTATTCCTATATAAACTCTTAGTTCTACCTATATAGACTCCTAGTTATATCTATAAAGACTCTTAGTTTTACCCATATAGACTCTATACATAGTTATACCTGTATAGACTCTTAGTTATACATTTATAGACTCTTAGTTATACCTATATAGACTCTATACATAGTTATACCTATATAGACTCTTAATTATACCTATATAGACTCTATACCTAGTTATACCTATATAGACTCTTAATTATACCTATATAGACTCTATACCTAGTTATACCTTTATAGACTCTTAGTTATACCTATATAGACTCCTAGTTGTACCTATAAAGACTCTTAGTTCTACCTATATAGACTCTATACCTAGTTATTCCTATTAGTTTATATATGGTCTAGTGTTATACCTGTATACAACTTCTAGTTATATAAATATGGTCACAAAACTCAAACACTTTCACAGTGCACCAACAAAACAACATTGACTAATATCATGTTTCACCTCCCCCTTCCATCATCATCATCATCATCATTAGAAAACGCTCAGGTAGCCCCCCTGACACCACTATAAGGACCCTACATTATCAATTCATATTCAGTATGATAATGAAGTTACTACTACTGACAACCCTAACAAACCTCCTCTTTGAGAGGATGGTGTATTGGCTGCATTTGCACTCACTGACTGATATATATTCCTCTATTGTGGCTGTAAAAGTGAATGAGGGAACCCCCTCTGCCTGTTTATCAAGAGACCCTCCATCTCACCAGACTGGAATGCAGACCCAAATCCCAGCCTCTGAATCTAAATGCTCAGGTCCTGTTGATTCTGTTGAAGTGAGAGTGATAATCATATCCTGTACAACAAAAACACTCATCATATTTTTATTCTATTTATTTTATGCTTCATATTTTAATTTTTTATTAGTGTTTTTATTTCCATTTAATATTTTTCCAACATTAAATTTTTCACTTAAAGATTTTATCCACGTAATTTGACCAGGATGTCCAAAATTGTGCATTTGACTATTTCTGGGCATGAATAAAAGCCTAATGTAGGCAGAACAGATATCTAGCATTTCCCATATAGGAAAGCACTGTATATACATTTGTGCATATTGCAAATACATGTGCAACAAATGACGAGTGACACTATATTTATTTAACTGTCCTTTTTTTAATGTTTTAGTATATGCCAATATTGCACTAAGTGCAATAAGTGTCAAAATGTCAAAATGTATGGACATACGTACACATCTACATATGTATTTGTGTGCATGTATGTCAAACATGCACTACCAGTCTAAAGTTTAGACCTGGCTCTGTAAGGTTCTCCTTATGTTGATCTTAAAGCTGTATTGTAGAATAAAATGAAGACAAACTATAAACTAGCCCTCATGGAATTATCCAGTCCACCTTAAAACCCTCCAGAGTGGACCTTTACAGGAGGATGGACCATCTTACCTAACCTGCAGTGGAGCTGATAGAACAAGGTTTATTACTAAGCAGGTTTGGAGCGATTCTATTGGTCGGTCCATCATGAATATTCACTAACCTGAAAGGAGAGCTAGAGCTTTTACACTGTGCAGAAAAAGAGATCAAAGTTTTTACACCACTAAATATATATTAGAGGTGGAGATATGGAGGAGTATCATACTGTGTACATCAGGAGTAGATGTGGTGTATCAGGATATGGACTGGTTCAGACGCTCATCAGGTGGAGCTGTTCAATGTACGACTGTAGAGACTTTAAGATCACCAACTACATACATTTAGATGGGGGTGTTTAACATTTTGACTTTTATTGAATATGGACTTATATAAATAACCTATTTTTATATTAAACTTAGTTTTAGTGGTCTCGCTATGTCCAGATGACAATAAATATTAATACTGAATTTAAAGAAATAATAATAATTTTAAAATGTAAAATATTATATTATATTAATATATATTTGTAAATATTAATATTAGTACTTAGTAATTATATTAATATAGTGTTAGTATAATATAGATATTAGTACAGTGTTAGTATTACTATAGTGTTAGTATAGTGTAAATATTAGCATAGTATTAGCCTTAGTTTAGTGTAGATATTAGTATAGTGTAGATATTAGTATAGTATTAGTCTTAGTTTAGTGTAGATATTAGTATAGTGTTAGCGTTAATGAAGTGTTTACGTTAGTATAGTGTAGATATTAGTATAGTGTAGATATTAGTATAGTGTTAGCGTTAATGTAGTGTTTACATAGTGTTAGTATAGTGTAGATATTGTTATAGTGTAGATATTAGTATAGTGTTAGTATTAGTATAGTATTCGTACAGTGTTAGCGTTAAATGTAGTGTTTGCATTAGTATAGTGTTAGTGTTAGCATAGTGGAGACATTATTATAGTGTTAGTATTAGTATAGTGTAGATATTATTATAGTGTTGGTCTAAGTATAGTGTAGATATTAGTATAGTGTTGGTCTTAGTATAGTGTAGATATTAGTATAGTGTTTGTCTAAGTATAGTGTAGATATTAGTATAGTATAGCTGTTAGTATTAGATGTAGTGTTATTGTTAGTGTTGGTGTAGATATTAGTATAGTGTTAGTGTAAATATTAGTATAGTGTTAGTGTTGGTGTAAATATTAGTATAGTGTTAGTGTTAGTGTAAATATTAGTATAGTGTTAGTGTTGGTGTAGATATTAGTATAGTGTTAGTGTAAATATTAGTATAGTGTTAGTGTTGGTGTAAATATTAGTATAGTGTTAGTGTTGGTGTAGATGTTAGTATAGTGTTAGTGTTGGTGTAGATATTAGTATAGTGTTAGTGTTGGTGTAGATATTAGTATAGTGTTAGTGTTGGTGTAGATGTTAGTGTGGTGTAGATGTTAGTATAGTGTTGGTGTAGATATTAGTATAGTGTTAGTGTTAGTGTAAATATTAGTATAGTGTTAGTGTTGGTGTAGATATTAGTATAGTGTTAGTGTTGGTGTAGCTATTAGTATAGTGTTAGTGTGGTATAGTGTTAGTAGTGTAGTGTTAGTGGTATAGTGTTAGCGGTATAGTGTTAGTGTTATAGTGTTAAATATAGTATAGTATAGTTTATTGTTGTTAGTGTAGATATTAGTATAGTGTTAGTATAGTGTTAGTATTAGTATAGTGTTAGTCTGTTGGTGTAAATATTAATATAAACTGCAATAGTATAGGTGGGAGCGTTAAAGTATTTCTGATTCTGATTCTGAATCTTAGTATAGTGTTAGTGTTGGTGTAGATGTTAGTATAGTGTTAGTGTTGGTGTAGATATTAATGTAGTGTCTACATTAGTATAGTGTTAGTGTAGATATTAGATGTAGATATTATACAGTGTTAGTATTAACATAGTGTTAATATAGTGTAGATGTGAGTATAGTATTAGTCGTAGTATAGTGTAGATATTATTATAGTGTAGATATTAGTATAGTGTTAGTGTAGTGTTAGCGTTAAATGTAGTGTTTGCATTAGTATAGGATTTTTGCATAAATGTAGTATTAGTATAGTGTAGATATTATTATATGGTAGATATTAGTAAAGTGCTGATAGTATAGTATTAGTCTTAGTATAGTGTAGATAGTAGTATAGTGTTAGCGTTAAGTGTAGCGTTTGCTTTATTGTAGTGTTGGCATTAGTGTAGTATAGTCAGTTTTATTTGTTTATTTGTTTGTTTATTTGTTTGTTTGTTTATCAGGTTTAATATAGAATACTGTTGGTCTCTGTTTGGCTCCATTCCTCACAGGTGTAAACAGCGCTGGAGAAACTCCTGGCAAGTGCTCCCCCACACACATGTCTCAGACCACTAAAGCGAAGGACGGGTGGGCGGGCGGGGGGTTGTTTTGAGCGCACGCGGTAGAACAGCTTCTCCAGAAATAATGATCTGCTCTGCAGTATGCTAAACCTTCCTCGTGCCCTCCTCTCCCGTAACGGCCTTCATGTCCACACGCACTGCTGAGACCTGGAGGAGTTCAGCAGCCGCTTCTTCAGAAGACCCCGACCTCCGTTTAGGTCCTATTTAACACTCGTGCGCTAAAAGAGGAGCCTCATTAGTTCTGTAGCTCAGGGTCATTAAACTCCACCAGTCTCCGCAGCTGGAGTCCAGCAGGAGGACAGGGGAGATGTGAGGTGCTTCCAGCAGTAGACGGGTAAACCCATGCGGGGTCTGCCTCCCTGCGCTCCCTGTAGCGGGTTACTGAAACCAGAACTCAGGATAGGAGCTGCTGTACGGGGAGACTGCCTCCCAGTGAGGCAGCCTTTGGGCGGTACAGCTCATGGATGGACAGATGGACACCTGATTATTCCCAGCTGGAATTAGATTCCTTTAAATGTAAGGATCTAATCAAAACTGTCCCGTCTGTGGCTTATTTTTGTGAGCGGGAATTTTAAACGAACCAAAACAACAACAACAACAACAACAACAACAACAACAACAATAATAATAATAATGATGATGGTAAAAATTATTTTATTATTGTTATTATTATTATTATTATTATTATTATTAATATTGTTATTAGTAGTAGTAGTAGTAGTAAACGTAGTAGTGGTAATAATAATAATAATAATAATAATAATAATAATAATAATAATAATAATAATAATAATAATAACAACAACAACAATAATAATAATAATAATAATAATAATAATAATGGTGATAAAATTGTTGTTATTATTATTATTATTAGTAGTAGTAGTAGTAGTAGTTGTAAACGTAGTAGTAGTACTAGTGGTAATAATAATAATAATAATAATAATAATAATAATAATAATAATAATAATTATTATTATTATTATTATTATTATTATTATTATTATTATTATTATTATTATTATGATTATTATTATTATTATTATTATTATAAACAAATAAAAACAAATTAAAGCAACCCAAAATAAAAAAATAATTAATGAGTTCATAAATGAATTAATTCTAGATAAATAAAGATAAATCAAAATAAAAAGTAAAAAAAGTTTTTTAAAAACTTTAAAATAGTAAATAAATAAATAAATAAATAAATAAATAACCCTTACATTTAAGGACTAAAACTTTAACCTAAAACTTCGTGCTTCCTGCGTGCGCGAGCGGTCCACCTGGCTTTAATACCATTTAAATAGGTATTTGAATGAAACTGCGAAATTATCAAATTAATAATTTTAGATTAATTACAGATTAATTATCTATAATTCTATAATTCTATTATCTGATCTGTATATCAGTCGATTTCTTCTCTCTTCGAATATCTCCGCTCCAATCCGAACAGAACCGAAGTTAAGGGTCCAGAAGGCTCATTTAGCGCCCGGTTTAATTTAACACCATCTGAACACCGACTGTTTATTACTGCACACGGCTCACCCCTGCTGCCTTTCTCCCAACCGGGCAGTTCTGTCAGTTAGACCCCCACCAACCCCCCACAGACAGACTTAGTTCGGAGCAGGTTCGGAGCTTTCACTCTTTTAATCGAACAAACAGCAAAAGTCCAAACGATCGATCATCACGAGCTCCCAGGAAGACCCCCGTATCCCCCTGCAGCAGTCCAGCTGGTTTACAGCGAAGGGTGGGCAGCCTTACCTGGGGGGAGCGCGGCGCTGAGATCAGTACCATTCAGCTCTAACCCTGCACCGCATCCCCACCCAAACAACACACCGCTCCCCATCCAGCTCCCCGCGCTCCTCGCCGCGCCTCCGACCCGGCGCCTCCATTAGCATCATCTCCGTCCTTAAAGGACATTAATTGCGGGAGGAAGGAAGGCAGGCTCTGAAGAAAAGGGCCGCTCAAGTGGGCTGGCTGGACCTTTCACCCCATCAGGAGAAGGTAGCTCCACTCTGCACACATCCACACCTGGCCTCACTTCCACACAATCTGCAGAGGAGAAAAGACAAACGGCGCGGAGGAGAACAGGAAGGAGGAGAACACCTACCAACCAAGCGATCTAATGGAGCGCGCCTCGCGCACTGGGGAAGCAGCTTTATAGAGCCAATAATAATAATAATAATAATAATAATAATAATAAATTGGTAATAACAATACTACTACTAATTAAGAAATATTTTAAAATAAATAAAATTAATAATAATAATAATAATATTAATAATAATGGTAATAACAATACTACTACTAATTTAAAAAAATATTACAAAATAAATAAAATTCATAATAATAATAATTATAATAATAATGATAATAATAATAATAATAATAATAATAATAATAATAATAATAATAATAATAATGATAAATTCGTAATAACAATACTTCTACTAATTAAAAAAATATTTAAAAAATAAATAAAATGTATAATAATAATAACAACAACAATAACAATAATAATAATAATAATAATAATAATAATAATAAAAAATAATTTAAAACTTAATAAATAAAATTAATAATAATGACGAAAAAAATTAATAATAATACCTTGTCTAATTAATATTCTTTATTAGAGTTGAAAAGGAGACATCTGACACATGTTTGTATATATATATATATATATATATATGTATAATTTGATTAAGGTTCTTTACAGGTTCTTTAATAAAGCCAGTACTCCTGGGTAGAACCATCAGAACTCAAAACACATTTGGATGCGTAGCTAATTAGTTTCTCTTTGGGGCACTGTTGTGTGTATGTCTGTCTGTATGTCTGTAGATCTGTATGTATGTATGTATGTATGTATGTCTGTCTGTCTCTTCCTCTCTACCATATATGTATATAACCTGCTTTAGCGCTGAGAGTCTGGAGTTAGAGGTCACGGTAAGATATTAAACCTTCACAAGTATTTAGAACAAAATTACAAAATTAAAACTTTAATTTCTAACTTTTACTGCATATAAAACCAAAATCTATACGTTTAACCCACACTATATTTAGCACATAAACTCGAGCTGTGGATTAATATTATATATTTTCAGTTTAATGCACAATAACTCTATTTACTGAATTCCAGAATAGATGTAACCCGTACTATACCTTCGGAGCAGAACACTGTCTGGCCTTAATAGATGGCCTCCGGAAATAAACACCAGTCCCGCATTAAATATAATATATATATACACAGAACGACATTCAGAACATATATACATATATACATATACACACACACATATACACATATACATATATATATTACACATATACAGACACATTTTATGCACATTACTGTTTATTAACGAAGCTGATATTAATATATGTTTATCTGTTTGTTCGTTTATTAATTGGTTTATTAATTGGTTTATTAATTGGTTTATTTATCCCTCAGTGTTTTTACACGTTGCTAGAACTTGCTGTTCTGATCTGACTCGTGGTTGTGCCGTGCTGAGAGATGTTTTGGTCTCGGCCCGTTTAGCTATTGGTGTAACTGTCCCGACTAAATCAGCCTAGCTGCCCATTTCAGATCCTCTGGGTTCTGATGGTCCGGTCTGAGCTCATCGGCCAGTGAATGCCGGGTCACTGTGCTGACCTCCACAGTCCTCTCCTACAGTCTCTCAACAGTAGGCAGTCTATTAGCTTATAAATAACATCTATCTATCTATCTATCTATCTATCTATCTATCTATCTATCTATCTATCTATCTATCTATCTATCTATCTATCTATCCCAGTGAAGGGTTGGATGGATAAATGAAAGTGGAGGGCGGGCACACCGGTCAATCTGCGCTATTGCTAAACTGCCTAATTAGTATGTTAATTTGTCTAATTAATATGTTAATTAAAAGCTGACCCTAAGACGACCACAGCCGCCTGAGCACAATGCGGTCCGCCTGCTATCCACAGAACGCTGGACGGTCATTCTCAGAGCGCTGTGTTGAGGTGTGGGTCTGACCTCAGAGCCAAGCCCCGGGAAAGACCGGCTCCCTCCGCAGGTCCAGACGGTTAACAGACTTTCACCACCACACAAACAGAAACAGAAGACCTCCTACCTGGCCACCTCCTCCGCGCGCCTCTCCGCAGAGCTCTCGTACAGCACCAAGGCGGGCAGGAGAACGCGCCCTCAGCAGAGTTCCGGATCCCCCGGCTCCGGCAGACTGGCGCGCAGCCCGAGCTCAGATGGGTTATGAGGCCTGGCCATGCCCTCTGACTTCCTGCTGCAGGAGGTTAAGAGGCTCGGCGATTTGCATGTGGAGGCTCGGGAACCGAGCGCTCAGCTAAATGTTCACTGCCCCCCCCCCGTAACAGAGGGACCCTATTTAGTTATCCATTCTTCTCTACGAGGGGTCTTCCAGGGGTCTCCAGTAAAGGCGCTGGGTAGATATGGAACGATTGATGGAACTGACTGTTGACAGTGTCGCGCATAAACCGGCTCCTGAAACCATAGAGGAACCATCACTGGTTCCACAGAGAACCTCGAGAAGGAGGTTCCGAACAGACTGTGCTGGTACTGGAATGGTTACATGGTGTGGGGGTTCTAACGAACCAACGACGCTGGAGTGGTTCTTGTTTGAGGCCAAAGGACACTTTGTGGAACCTTTCTTTAAAGAACGTGTAGAACACGTGGTCTATCTGAGGAATGATCGGGCTGAATTCGGACGCTGTAAAATCAATTAGGGAATCATGTTGTGTTCACACACGGTTTGCTATTCGGTTCTTCTAAACCAGTTCCGGTTCAGACCAACCATAATCTGGAATAATAAACACAGGATTTAAAATAAATAGAATATTACTAATGCTGTTTATTACAGTGAAACAACAATGTACCTGAAAGTGTAAAAAAGAGAAGGTAAGGACGAGATAGGAAAAAAGAAAGGAAGAAAAAGTGAAGAAGTGAAGGAAGGGAAGGAAGGAAGGAAGAATAGAAGGAGGGAAGGGAAAGATAGAAGGAAGTAAGGGAAAAATAGAGGGAAGAAAGGAACGAAGGAAGGATGGATGAAGGGAAGAATGGAAGGAAGGAATGAAGAAGTGAAAGAGGGAAGGAAGGAAGGAAGGAAGGAAGGAAGGAAGAAGGAAAGGGAAGGAAGGAAGAAGGGAAGGAAGGAAGAAAGAATAGAAGGAGGGAGGGGAAAGATAGAAGGAAGTAAGGACGAAGGGACGAATGGAAGGAAGGAAGGAAGGGAAGAATAGAAGAATGGAAGAATGGAAGGAAAGAAGGGAAGAATGGAAGGAAGGTAGGAAGGAAGGGAAGAATGGAAGGAAGGTAGGAAGGAAGGGAAGAATGGAAGGAAGGTAGGAAGGAAGGGAAGAATGGAAGGAAGGAAGGGAAGAATAGAAGGAAGGAAGGGAAGAATGGAAGGAAGGAAAGAAGGGAAGAATGGAAGAAAGGAAGAAAAAGAAAGAAGTAAAGAATGGAAGGAAGGAAGGAACGAAGGAAGGAAGAAGTAAAGGAAGGAATGAAGAAGTGAAGGAATAAAGAATTGAAGGAAGGAAGGAAGGAAGGAAGGAAGGAAGGAAGGAAAAGTCTGTGCCCACTGAAATCGATTTATTTGTGTTCACATTTAGTTTGGGACTTGTAAAAGATCCGGATCTGGAACTCTAGATCTAAAGCCCAGGTCTTCTTCCTGTGGTCCTCTAAACTGGCCCAAACATAGATGATCATGTTCCTGCCTGGGCGTTACTGGGCCTTCTGAAACAAGCCTGTGAAAACCTGAACTACATCAGGCCCTGTATACCAACCCGGCTCCTGGAGGTCCACCTTCCTCCAGGCATCACCTCCAAACCGAATCAAGCCCACCCGATCAATCTGCCTGCTCCCTACAGAAGGTGTGCTGGGTTTGGGTTGGAAATGAAACCTGGAGAATGGCAGGTCTGGTTGGTCTCCATTGATTGTGAATGGACTTCTGAAGCTCAGGTGAAGACAGAAATGTAGAGTCCCAGGCGCCAACTGGAACCGGTGTTGTTGGGTTCACACTGGATTTGGTTCTTTCAGAGATCAGGATCTAAAACCTGAAGTTCTTCTAAACTGGGCCCACCACAGATAACCGAACCTCAAACGGTCTCGGTTGGTATGGAGCGTCCTCTGCTCTGTAAAGTGAAGGAAAACTCTGAATGGTCATTGTTGGCTTCGCGTGGGGTTCGTAGCTCCGCCCCCTGTTTGTCGTAAACCCCCGCCCGTTATTGCGCGAGGCTTCAATGGAGCTGAGATAAGAGCGTCCGAGCTCGCCTCCCCTCTCCACGGCGCTCCCGCATCTCCGAGCGCTCCTCACGCACCGGCTACTGAGGGGGGCAAAAGCGCACCATGTCCCTGAGCCCCAAGCACTCGACCCCCTTCTCGGTCACAGACATTCTGAGCCCCATCGAGGAGACCTTCAAGAAGTTCGCGGGTATGGAGAGCGCGTATCGGCCGGCGCAGCACGCGTGCCAGGCGGCTCCTCCCCTCCCCCCCCGCCCCCCCCCCCCCCCCCCCCCCCCGCCCCCCCCCGCCCCCGCGCGCCCCCCGCCCCCGGCGGCCCCCCCGCCCCCCCCCCCCCCCCCCCTCGCCCCCCCTCTCCCTCCCCCACCCCCACCCCCCCCCCCCCCCCCCCCCCCCCCACCCCCCCCCCCCTCCCTCCCGCCCCCCCCCCCCCCCCCCCCGCACCCCCCCCCCCCCCCCCCCCCCCCCTCCCCCCCCCCCCCCCCCCCCCCCCCCCCCCCCCCCCCCCGCCACCCCCCTCTCCCCCCCCCCCCCCCCCCCCCCCCCACCCCCCCCCCCGCCCCCCCTCCCCCCTCCCCCCCCCCCCCCCCCTACCCCCCCCCGCCCCCCCCCCCCCCCCCCCGCACCGCGCTCACCCCCCCGACCCCCTCCCCTCCCCCCCCCCCACCCCACCCCCCCCCCCCCCCCCCCCTCCTCCAGGCCCCCCCCCCCCCCCCCCTGCCCGGTCCCTTGCCCCCCCGCACCCCCCCCCCCCCCCCCTCCCCCCCCCCCCCCCCCCCCCCCCCCCCCCCCCCCCCTCCCCCCCCCCCCTCCCCCCCCCCCCCCCCCCCCCTCCCCACCCCCCCCCCCCCCCCCCCGCGCCCCGCCCCCCCCCCCACCATGACCCCTCCTCCCCCCCCCCCCCCCCCCCCTCCCCCCCCCCCCCCCCCCCCCCCCCCCCCCCCCCCCCCCCCCCCCCCCCCCCCCCCCCCCCCCCACCCCCCCCCCCCCCCCCCCCCCCCCCCCCCCCCCCCCCCCCCCCCCCCCCCCCCCCCCCCCCCGCCCCCCACCCCCCTCCCCCCCCCCCCCCCCCTCGCCCCCCCTCCCTCCCACCCCCCGCCCCCCCACCCCCTCCCGCCCCCCCCCACCCCCCCCGCCCCCCCCTCGCTCTCCCCCCCCCTCCCACCCCCCCTCCCCCCCCCCCCCCCCCCCCCGCACCCCCCTCCCCCCCCGCCGCCCCCCGCCCCCGCCCCCACCCCCGCGCCCCCAACCCCCCCCCCACCCCCCCCCCCCCCCCCCCCCCCCCCCCCCCCCCCCCCCCCCCCCCCCCCCTCCCCCCCCCCCCCCCCCCCTCCCCCCCCCCCCCCCCCCCCCCCCCCCCCCCCCCGCCCCCCCCTCCCCCCCCCCCCCCCCTCCCCCACCCCCCCACCCCCCACCCCCCCCCCCCTCCTCCCCCCCCCCCCCCCCCCCCCCCCCCCACCTCCCCCCCCCCCCCCCCACCCCCCGCCCCCCCCCCCCCCCCCCCCCCCCCACACCCCCCGCCCCCCGCCCCCCCCCCCCCCCCCCCCCCCCTCCCCCCCCCCCCGCCCCCCCCCCCCCCCCCCACCCCTCCCCCCCCCCCCCCGCCCCTCCCCCCCCCCCCGCCCAGCCACCCCCCCCCTCGCCCCCCCCCCTCCCCCCCCCCCCCCCCCGCCCCCCCCACCCCCCCCCCCCCCCCCCCCCCCCCCCCCCCCCCCCTCCCCCCCCCCCCTCCCCCCTCCCCCCCCCCCCCCCTCCCGCCCCCCCCCCCCGCCCCCCCCCCCCCCCCCCCCCCCCCTCCCCCCCGCCCCCCCGGCGCCCCCCCCCCCCCCCTCCCCCCCCCCCCCCCCCCCTTGGACAGGAACTTCCAGAGGCAGGTCATTTTAGGAGCTCGTTAATATTAAAGCCATTTAAGAAAAAAACGAAAAAACGAAACAACAAAAACGTTATTTTCCCATTTAAAAAATACACTTTCATGCAAATGAAGTGGTATATTTTCAAGCGCGAGGCTTATTTCTATTACATGTTTTATAACATGGCCTATTTTATTGCTTCTGCTATTATTGTTATGATTGATAAAAACGATACTTCAATTTCAGTATTTAGTATTTCGCGTGTATTCTAAAGAATTGTGAGGAAAAGTATGGACCTGTTGTATTATTGGGAATTTGTGGATTATTCTTGGTGAAATTAAGCTAAAGATATATATGTTTATAAATGTTTAAATATGTTTATCGTTATTAATATTATTAGATTTAGACTTTTTTGTTTGCCGGTTTGTTTTAAAGACAAAATTTTAGACCAAAATAAATTAAAAACAATACATACTAAATTTTGTTTTAATTAATTATATAATAATCGATACTGAATAATAATTGTAATGTTCGGCAAAATAATTAAATTAAAAAAATACTGAATACTAATGAGCTTAGGACCATAACAATTATAACATGGTAATAATACCATAACCACCAAAACAACAATACTAATATTACTAATAACACAATAACAGCAGCAATAATAGCGATATTATTAATAAGAATAATAATTATAGTAATAATAGTAATAATGCATAATTATATAATAAAAATAAATAAATAATAAATAGTAATTAGTTATATAATAATATAAATCAAAATATAATAACCGAGGAAGAGGAGGTGTGGTGGCCTTCCATAATAACAATAATAATAATAATATTAATAATAATATTAATAATAATAATAATAATAAAGGTAAGGGTTCTATAGAGAACCATAATAGCGAACCATACACTCCCCAAGTGTTCCCATCATCCTCCTTTAAGGAACGGTGATACAGATATAGCACCATAAAGGTTGTACTATGGTTGCAGGTCAGAGAACACTCTTTCCGGGTTCTAAACAGAACCTTTCTCTCTGTAGTCTCCAGGTTCATGGGCTCCTCGGCGGGGATGGCCGTGGGCGCGCTGGCCGGAATGGACACCAAGACCGTGGTGAGCCTGCACGGGGCGCCTCGACGGAAACGGCGCGTCCTCTTCTCCCAGGCGCAGGTGTACGAGCTCGAGCGCAGGTTCAAACAGCAGCGGTACCTGTCGGCACCCGAGCGCGAGCACCTGGCCAGCATGATCCACCTGACGCCCAACCAGGTGAAGATCTGGTTCCAGAACCACAGATACAAGATGAAGCGGCAGGCGAAGGATAAAGCGGCCCAGCAGCAGGACGGGGGCACTCACTGCGCCCAGCAACCCCCTCAGCAGCAGCAGCAGCAAGCGCAGCAGCAGCACTCGCCCAGAAGGGTGGCAGTGCCAGTGCTGGTGAAGGACGGGAAGCCGTGCCAGAACGGCACCAGCGCGCCCACCATGACCCACCAGGGACAAAACGTGTCAGGGGGAGTGATGGTAGGAGGGCATCACCAGCCCCCGGCCGTGGACACTTTGGGGTCTGCTGATGACTTGGAAGAGATAACCACCCCCAGCCCGCCTGCCCTGCACATGACCGGGCTGCCGCAGACGGACGCCGCGCTGGCCGAGTACACGGCCAACATGGTCAGCTCCAACCTGCTGTACGGCCGGACGTGGTAGGGATGCTTTCAGGGACCCTCTGGAGTTTGTTTGGGTTTTCTTTGGTGGTCTTCGGCGATGAACTCAATCTTTGTGGAAGAAACGACCCCAAAATAAAATAAAAAAAAAAAAATAAAAAAAAACGGAGACTCTGAGAAAAGAAAGACGCGCAGCCGCCGTGTAAATGTGTGGATCTGTATTGGCTTTCATTCTGACCGATTTCTATAAAAGAGTGTTTTTCTGAAGGGGTGGCGACCCCGGACAGAGCGGTTCTCCCACCACCCCGTTTCTCCGGTGTAAAATAAAGCCGACGTTTCGAGAAAACGGACGGGAAATGCAGACTGCGCATCTAACACTGGACACGCGGGTCGGGGTTGGGGTTTATGTATTTTTTTGTAAGTTAAAACACTGGAAGTGGCCAGCATGAGAATTCAGTTTAACAATAAAATCACTTAACGTGGAAAAAAAAATTGCGTTTTTTTTTTAATACAGGGCAACGCAAAGCCTGTCACTGAGAAACGGCTCATTACTTTTACTGTGAACTGAAAAGAAAGAAATGAGCTAATTCAAAAAAAGTGAGTTATGAATTGAAGTTTGTGCTACTACCAAAAAAAGCTGGATATTACAAAATCAATCACTCCTAAGACCAAACTTTTAAAGCTCAAATTTTAAAATTTAAATGTCCGTTTTTAATTTCTTTAAATTGAGATTTTGTATTTGGCGAGTTCATCTCAGGGCCCTTTTTTTTTTTTTTTTTTTTTTTTTACACACCTCCAACACGTTAATTAGCACCAAAGGGTCCCAAAAGTCATGTTGATAAAATTGAAAATTGAGGGGAAAAAAGAAACGAAAAGGAGAAAAAAAAAAAAAAAAAATTCCAATCACCAAATTCAAATTTTCTATTTCACCCAAACATACAAAAACGATGGTTTAGTTGGGTTTTTATTTGCTGCTACAGGTGACCAGATGCCACTGGGTGTGCTTATTTTTAGGTTTGAGCTCCAGTTATAATAATTTCAGCCATCTCAGTTTCTATTTGAATATTTCTGATTGGCACAGGAAGCCCTAACCCAAGTTTTGACCACCATGATTGCCAGATGTAGACTGCTGGTGTTTTGCAATATGGAAAGATGAAACCTAAGTCGCATCCAAGTCCATTAGAGCCAAGTTTAAAAAACCCTGCTCAGGTTAATACAGGAATGAGAGGAACTCCAAACAGAGCCGCAGTTCTCTGAACTCATTACTCCATCCTCCTTCAACCAGCCAGCCTTTTAAAATCATAGATCTGCATTCATAATTGGCCATTAGGATCAGTCTATGAATATTCATCCCAACATTACACCAAACTAGCCCCCTGTGAGGATTAAAATACGAGCCTGGCTTCTATTCCCCCGCCACTGGCAAAACCAGACACTCACTCGGAACGCCATACCAACTTACTAAGCTGGAAACGTAAAGACCTCCACAAACCACATCACGCTCAGGGTGGTCTTTGTGTCACTTGTATTTCACAAGAATTACAGGCCTTCCTCTTTAAAAAACTGATCAGTACATAAGAACGTGTTTCTCTTTAGTAAAACAAGAACTTGTGCATTTTTACAAATCAACAACAGACAAAAATAAACAAGGTCGTCATCGGGGGCGTCATCGGGGTCCTCAACATCTCCCGTCCGGGCTGGGAGTTCAGCTCCAGTTGTAGCGTCTGATCGGTGGGGGCGGGGCGTAATTCCTCCCAGAATTGTAGCCCTTGAATGAAAAACAA
This sequence comes from Prochilodus magdalenae, assembly GCA_024036415.1. Lineage (NCBI taxonomy): Eukaryota > Metazoa > Chordata > Actinopteri > Characiformes > Prochilodontidae > Prochilodus > Prochilodus magdalenae. The sequence continues at coordinate 48,694 of JAMWET010003690.1, read as the reverse complement.
GAAGGTTAGGTGAGACCCGGAGATCAGGGAGAACCGCAGGCTGATGAGTAAACGCATTTCTAATAAAGCCAGTGGAACTCCATCACCACGGATTAAACAGCGCACAGGCACATGTGCAACATCAAGAGTGAGTGGAGGGTTTGACGGTGCTCACCTCCTGTGGTCTGCGGTCATCTCGGCGAGGCGGTTGCTGGGGGTAGCCGCCTTGTCCTCCACGACCCCGCTGCATGTTATACTGGTAGGCAGAGCCCTGCGACTGCATTGCCCGGTCCCAACCTTGACCACCATGAGGCCTGAGGAAGAAGAAGAGGTGCAGGCTTAAAGCAACCGAACAGCAGTTTAAAGGACGGAGCCGCACCTGACCAGCAATTCACGAGCACTGGAAACTTTCACTGCTGTACTACAGACTACACATACTTTCTATTCATCTGCAATTACTGTATTCACAAAATAAATAAAAATAAATAAATAGCACTTATTATGGCTAAAATATGGGTTAAAAATATTTATTAATATATTTAAATATCGTGTGTTGTGTGCATAAACAAAATAATTAATATATATATATATATATATAAATAATTTTTTTTTGTTTTGTTTTTTTTAAACACACAGTCAAAAAGTCTATACTCACACCTGCCTGTCAAACACACACGTAACAAATGCATGCTGCTCCTAATGATAAAATGGTAACATGACTGTCATCAAACGTCACGTTTTAACAGCAGCCGGTAATTTCAGTTCTATTCATAATAAAAACGCAAAGAATAAATTAATTTTCAAACAAACTCATAAGAAAACAAACAAACAAAAAAATTAAACAGCATTCCAATATCTGAATAACTCACACCAAACTGTTAAAGTAACATACAGCCATGCAACACTTCACTAATGGTGCTTCTCCACCAAGGGACCCTAAATGCCCAGTGCAGGCTGAAGATGGTGGCAACGCTGCTATGTACAGACCAATGTATGGGAGTGGAGTTAGAGGGAAGCCCGTATTAGTCTCCCAGTGGTCTGAACACTCCCCGTTTCACTAGTCTGGCGTTTGGGTCACACTAGCAATGGTTCCAAAAGGCTGTTCTCTAACCACCCGTAATATTTCCTAATGAGCTGATCAACTTTAACACCAAACTAAACCAGCCTAGGGTAATAATAAACCCAGACAGCAATACAGGCACGCCTCAGACACGG
>JAMWET010003690.1:0-40000 GCA_024036415.1 Prochilodus magdalenae | reverse complement strand
ACAAGAAACACAGCAGGACCTTCGAATGTGAATAAACTTAAGCAGGTGAGGACACTGCATTCACAAAAAAACGCTCTGCCATGGAAATGCCACCGTTCCTATTCAGCCTATACACTGACGCTGAAATCCACAGCTCCTTTAAAGCAACTCTGTTTCAATATGCCAGAAATTTAATTACAGCACATTTCTAAAAGGCCAAGATCAATTAAGGCACCAACTTGAAGAAATGGTAGCACAGAACCAGTTATACAAGGACACGATCCCACAAATTCACTTAACTGCTTTAACTTCAGCTAATACATAAAAGAGAGAAGGATTAAAGGAATAAAACAGAGGGGGGGGAAAGAAGGGAGGGGTGAGAAATTGTAATTTGACTGACTAATATTGCAGCTAGGATCTGTATATTGGTTAGTTTGGGAAACGTGGAATCTCACACACACGCTTTGAGGTCATCCATGGAGTTCTATAGAACTTTGCATTACTGCACCGAACTACCAAACCTCAGGAATCAAAAGCCTAAATTTGTATTATCGCATTATTAAATTTTCCAAAACTGATCTGACGATGACGACAATGTTGACAAGATGAAGAGGGGATCAGTGCGATGCCCTCATCTGACCAAAAATGTCATAAGGTCCTATACGCAACAGATAGAAAATAGATTTTTGACGGTGGAGCCTTAAAGCCCAAATGTACTGCTCCAGACAGCCAACAAGTTTCATCTGTAGTGTGAACTCTTGGACATTGCTCGCCTCTGATTGGTCCAATTCTTCTACAGGTAGTTTACAAACTTTGTGTTTTTGGATCATGCAGAAATGCATCACTATAAACAGGCAGCCGAGTTGAAACTGTATTGTGTAGGACCCTCACTAGTGAACTGCAGCAACTCTGCGATTCCACGAGTGGACCCAAGACGCCTCGAGGGCTGCTGATCCCCGCAGTCTCAGATAGTGCTTTATTACAGACGCTTAAAACGTCCACACTGACAGGCAGCGGAGCAGAAAAGGAGAAGCACACGCACAGCGTATCGCCTGAAATCAGCCTAGGCAGAAACACGACCCACATGGAGTGGATGCTAACCAGCAACTAACGTGGTCCATACTTCAGCTAGTTATTTTAATAAGTGCTTGACCATATAAAGCAGGACTTACAGCTTCACCTGTACGCTCATACCTGAACTAACAGCAGTCCAAAGCCTCATCCAGGTGAATTAGGAAAGAGCACGGCCGGGGGTGTCGACTAACTCCGCCCCAGCAACAACTATAAGCAAATGTATATGGTATGATGACCATCAATTTTCATTTACAGGCCACCAGAGATTCGGTGGGGTAGGCAGCATTGTGATGTTCCAGACGACGAAGCAGCAGCAGACTGTGTTTCGCTTTCAGCGCTGTAGAGGCCGACACTCCTGCCGTTTTTGTGCTGCCAAAAGACTAAGCGACTTTACAGGCAGACCTCTTAAGTTTTCCCATGTTCCACAAACCCAAAAAGTAACACACCTGAGTACCTGACCAGCACAACAAATCTTGCAGCCTTAGTACATAAACACTAAGAGCACACACACAGACTTTGACAATAAAAAAAATTAATTAATTAAAAAAAAAAAAAAAAAAAAGGCCTGATTTTTGTGCACAAAGCTGATTGGCTGAAACCAATATGTTTGAAAAAATCAAACAATATTCAGTAAGCTTTAACATCTGTACATGCCACTTTTCCTGTTATCCTATTTTCTTTATTGAATGCATTATCAGAATAAACACTTGGGAAAGCACAGGTTTGGTACCTGACCTCTTGCGGCATTCAGGCCCCCACATAGGTTTGTTCAACTGAACCAGCAGACAACTGATTTAATCTAATGAAGGGCTGATTAGATGCACTAGGCATCAGACGGCAAATACTGGTTTTCCTCTAAGAGAGCACTGGAAAGCGTACTCTTCAAGGGGCAAAGTAGTAACGCAGAAGGATCCAGGACTCCGTGGTGGGGGGTATACACGCGCGTGCACGCGCAGGTCCATTTGCATTAAGTGCCAGCAGGACGGCCTCGATTCGCCCACAAGCTATCAGGAGCCAGATGAGATTATTCATCAACTTGCAAATTGGCACATCAAAGTGAGTATGGAGGAGCACAGTGAAGCGAGGCTGAAGCTAACGCTAAGCAGGGCAGCGCAGGCTCCACTCCCTGGCCAGATGGCCGACAACCCACCGGAGCCAAACGCTGTGCAACCTCCAGGCAGCTTAGCTCGGCCTGCCACGTTTGGAAACTCACAGCCAGCATACACCAGCGTTACAAGGGCGAGCAAACGCTCGGCTGGCGTTCTATATTCACATTTGATTTCTCAAGGAAGCGCTCACCTCTTATTCTGTTCATTCCTTCTCTCATTCAGCCTCCAATCTTTCAGCGTTAATGGCTTTGACTCAAACCACAAACCAGATATTTCTGCACGACCATTGTCCAGCTTCTTTACATCCCTCAGACTTCATTAGGCTGATTTTGTTAATGCGCCGTTAAGACCGAGGTGTAAATGAGCTCTTGCGGCCTGGTATCACCCCTTTAACCTAAACACTGAATATCTGGATTGAAGTAATGTGCTTCCCGGACAAGGTGCCAACATGTGCTTCGCCAGAGAAGCATGTTCCCTTTAACAAGTGAGGAGACAAACAGTCATGAACATCTGCTGCTCTGGTCAGCTCTAGTACTGGGTACTAGCTCATCTGAAAGGGCAGCCACCTATAACACTACTCCACTGGCATCAGAGACAAACCTGCCAGTCTACAGCCCTAATTGGATGGGACTAGTTTTACACAGGGAGGTGGGGTAGTGTAATTATCACCGGTGTTGGTTAGTGGTTGTGGCCCTGTGCCAGGTCAATGCACTCTCCTAGGTCAGTAAAGATGCAGGCACCTTTATCCTTCTGTAAGAGGAGCGACTCTTCAGAGACACAATGTATCTGGCAGCATCAGGCAAGTCATTGTGTAGCATAACGCTACATATAGCTGCTTTAGGAAGTAAATAAATAAAACAAATGGGTTAAAGGATTAGTTATCACCGTCTGCGCTCAGTGGTCACAGGACGCTGTTGACATTTACTGTGTTCAGCTGATGCTCTTACCCAGAGCGACTTACAAGGTTAATCATATTACAGGAGGGCCAGTGTAGCGTTAGGAGTCCGGCCCAAGGACTCTTATTGGTGTAGCACAGCACAGTCACCCAGACCGGGATTCGAACCCCAGTCTCCCACATGTGGTTGTGGCTCCGTGGCGAACAGTGGTGTTATCCGCTGAGCTACACCAACCACTCTACTGGACCGTTTTGGCTGGTGGGTGCGCATTTGCTGGAGGGGACCGGCAGTGTGTAAACTGAGTAGACACTCCCATCCATGCTGAGATTTAATACCCCATGTGAACTTATCAAATCTTAGAGACGCCCCGTAGTAAAACTGTGACCCCTCCCCATAGGAAGCGGATCCCATCCAAACAGGGCTTTAGCAGCAGTTACGACCGAACAGCCGGTCATTAAATTCAAAAGATGCATAAACAACAAAGTGCATGATTTTTTAAGAGGTTGTGAGACTCACGTTGGATCGGAGGCTGGTGGTTTCCGAGGGGCGGCCGGTAGTTTCCTTGGTGATATACGCTGGGAGGAGGAGCATTGCTGTACTGACCGCCCATGTGCTGACCCATACGTGGTGGGCCTTGGCCATGCTGACTGCTCCCTTGCTGATGCCTGTTCACATGATGGCTAATCAAAGAAAGAGGGGTGGGGGTCGAGGGGGGACCAACATGTAATGAACATGTAGCTACAAATTTTCAAATAAACAAAAAAGTCACCCTGTAGCATGAAGTTTAGTGTGTGCGAGAGAGAGAGTGTGTTAACCACAGCCACTTTAGATCAGATTTCAGTTTATGCCATCATCTAGGGTAGAATGAACAAAAGAGAGGGAGGCAGAAAAAAAAGAAAGCCTAAAACTCTGGCCGTGTTTCTCTTCTTTGAAAGACAAGCACCTGTCTGGTCTAATCAAACCCAATAATGGCTTTCATTAAGAAATTAAGGCTATGGCTGACAAATCTGCATACATCACACTTGCACGGCATGATGCATAATTCATCATTTAACATCTAGGCCAGATGAATTTGCCAGATGTTCAATTAAGTTTTTAAGCAGCTATCCTAGCACTCCCGCATTTTTCAACAATAAAAAGATGGCAGCGCTCGCAGTGAGTGCATGAAGAACTCGGCTTGATGGATTGTTCGATAATGTAGAGGGCTCTGGCCTGTGATTTATTTATTTTTATCATTTTCTACTTTTATTTATTTATTTATTTATTTAATGATGGGTATGACTCAAACCTACCCCAACGTCCTGAAGGCAGACTGGTCCAGGTGAGCCTGCTGACGGTTCGGGTTAAATCCCAACTGAGGCCTCCATGGTCCCCGGTTTGACCTTTCCCAGTCACCAGGTTTCAACACTTTATTGGGAACCCTGAGAGGATACAGAAAAGGCTCATGTGATACCATCAACCTGCACGTATTTCTGCAGAAAATGCAATGGCTTCGGTGATGCACAACCTTGAGGAAATTCTTCATTTAATAAAATTAAGCAGAGCAGGTTGCAGACAAACAAGTCAACACTTAGTTTCTGTTTTATATTAAAAAAAAAAAAAAAAAAAAAAACCTAATAACTTTACTACTGATCTAGAACCCATGATCCAATATGCCTTCTAGACCATATGCCTGCCCATCCAACCATCCATCCACCCCCATTCTATAGTTTGATGTCTCCACTTTTATAATATTAAGCTGAACATAAGCAGAACTATGTGTCTTTATAATATAATTAATATTAATTAATATATAACGAATAATTAATATAAAGACACCAGCATCAAAATAGATGAAACCTCAACTTATCTACATTATGAACAGGCTGCAGCTTCGAGCCGAACGTGTGGGACCCAAGACACATTATGAAAACGCTGGTTTACCATTTAATTACAACTCATATTTTTACATATTTCTTTCTTTCCAAGAAATTCCTGAAGCCTGAATCCATTGGCATCTATAATATAAAATTCGTCCGCAGCAGCACTGGCAAAGTCCCACACAAGAATGCATGCTTTCACTTCCATCTTTTTTATCACCCAGCCCTCATCATAATAATCTTTCATTCCTTCAGTATTAATAATCAATAGAAGATGGTCTGTACGTACTTAGCCCCTGGAAGGACGACAGCCTTGAACACGTGACCTTCGTCATACTGCGGATCCTTGAATTTGATTCTGAAAGCCAGAAAAAAAAAAAAAGCATGATTATAACTCCAGCAACGGATCAAAAATTCTTTTGATTGAATTCCACAGCGAGGAAGAAAAAAAAAAAAAAAAAAAAAAAGGCTGGACCATCAGAAGGCCAAGTATTAGGTGGCAACCCAGCTGAACAGAGGAAAACTGAACAGCAGCATTTCACCCTAGTCATTCAGATAAATTGTACCAGCCCAGAGCATCAGCGGTAGCCTTGTCCAAGCTTCGCAGTGGACGAGAATGGAACGACTCTGAGCAGGGATTCCACAGGAGTCGGTGTGAAAGGGGTATGAAAGTTTGAAGTCAGCCTAATACTGCTTTTTAATATTAAACCAGCAGGAAAATGGAGGTGGAGCATGAACACCAAAGAACAGTAGGGCTCATCCATCCTAACCAGGATTAGGAGCCTATTTTACTTCATCATCTGGGCTTGATACTCAGTTTAATGTCCTACAAGCAGCTCTAAAGGGGACACTTTAAACGATTCATTGCTCCATCTGATGTATACATGCCAACTTGGCTCACCTTAGTGGTGCCATGGACCGTCAGAGAGATTTTCCAGGTCAAAGACTATCCACCTTGTGATTGTGTCTTAAAGGCAGGAGGAACTTCAAAATATGCTCTACAAAATATGGCTGGGCAATATAGACCAAACATCCCTTAATCATTTTTATGCTGAATGGTGATGCACAATATATGATTCTCTATAACTGCTACAAAGTGGGCTAACAGGTCAGCTGCAAATCAAAGCACTGTGTAAGAAGGCACGAGGGCTGCATAGAGTGAGTGAGTCAGGGAGGAGAAATACACTGGCACAGTTTTACAGAAGAACCAAACTCTCTGGATTTGTCTCAGACCACTTCCTGTCTGAACTGCATAACTTCGGGTGCCTTTAGTTAAAAAACCCCTTAAACACACATGCACCACATTTACATGCCCTTATCCATCTATGCTCTTATCCAGAACGACTTACAAGGGTAATCATACTACAGGTAGGCCAATGTAGTGTTAGGAGTCTCGCCCAGGGACTCTTATTGGTGTAGCACAGCACAGACACCCAGACCGGGATTCGAACCCCCAGTCGCCCACATGTGGTGGTGTCTCCCTGACAGGTAGTGGTGTGACCTGCTGAGCTACACCAACCACACCTGCACTAACTGCATTATGGTCACTGCCTTTCAACCGATAGAAGAGACGACTGCTTACCCCACTGCACTGCTGCATGGAATATCCCTCAGCATTGGGATTGGAGACTCTACAGGCCTGTGCAAAGAGAAAGGGATGGTTCAGATTTCAATTCATCTCTCCCTACACAAACAGATCACAAGCAATAATCAAAAAATAAATAAAGAGCATGTTCCTCACCTGTCTGACAGAATAGGGTCTTCATCAAGAGTTAATAAACCTTGGATTCCATGGCACAGCTCTGAGGGAATCTCTGTGGGCTGGTTGAAAGCACAGGGGAACAGAACAGTCAGAGACAAAGCCCTTTGAGGCCATATACATTTTAACAAGAAATGACTGGGAAATGTGATACTTGACATCACAACACCCTACGTTACCAGGGAAATGTACCAGAAGAGAAAAGGCACAGCTCCTGATTTTTATACGAAATAAGCTTCAGATGGACTTCAATCAAATCAAATGTGAAATAATAAAATCAGAACACAGTGACGAGAATTCAGTTAGAACCACACGGCAGGCTGAACTCTAAATAACCCAGACACACTTTTTTGTATTTAGCTGCAAAACCATCCACAGTGTTTGTCACATCATGCAACATGGGCCTCAGGTTATCAGTAGGAGACAGGCATACCAGTCTAGCACCTGCACTCTCCCGATTATGCAGACATGCTGTGGCAACATGCCGAACACAGTATCGTGAAAAACTGCCAGTGTATGAAAAGGACCACCTTGCATCTTTACACATGTACAGGGGTTGGACAATGAAACTGAAACACCTGGTTTTAGACCACAATCATTTATTAGTATGGTGTAGGGCCTCCTTCTGCGGCCAGTACAGCGTCAGTTGGTCTTGGGAATGACATATACTGCGTCCTGCACAGTGGTCAGAGGGAGTTTAAGCCATTCTTCTTGCAGGATAGTGGCCAGGTCACTATGTGATGCTGGTGGAGGTTCGTCCTTCTTGGTGGTATGCTGACATTACCCTGGATACCGTGGCTCTTGATACATCACAAAGACTTGCTGTCTTGGTCACAGATGCGCCAGCAAGACGTGCACCAACAGTCTGTCCTCTTTTGAACTCTGGTATGTCCCCCATAATGTTGTATGCATTGCAGTATTTTGAGCAGAACTGTGCTCTTACCTGCTAACTGAACCTTCACACTCTGCTCTTACTGGTGCAATGTGCAGTTAATGAAGATTGGCCACCAGGCTGGTCCAATTTAGCCATGAGACCTCCCACACTAAAATGACAGGTGTTTCAGTTTCATTGTCCAACCCCTGTACATCTATACACAGCTTTCAGAGTCAATGCTGCCTTCACCGATGTGCAAGTCCCAACTACTCTGGAATTACGGGCTTATGTAACCCAGGCTGCTAAATAAAGACCAGTCCATCACATGGTGGGCACCAACAATAGATATGCAGTCCCAACTCGTACGCTCTTCTTAGTGCCTTATGGCCAGTGGACCTTTATAACAAGCACTGTGACGACTACCTGCAAGAAGTAGTTCACAGGGTTGGTGCAACACTGAATGATTAGTAGACACCAGTGAGGCACGTTCTTGATTTTGAGTACTGAGGCATGGAAACACTGTGGAAGGTGCAGAAGCAGGACAAGAGACCGACATCCTTTACCTCACAAGATTCAGAACGGTAGAGCTCCTGGATGAAATCGAACAGAGGGTGTGACTTTCCCACAAAAACCACATCACTGCCCAGACTATTCCTTCTGACTGGAAGGGAAAAGACGCAGAGCAGCACACGGTTAGAAAAAACACAAAACCTCCAGAGCAGACATTTAAGAACTTGAGTTAAGGCTGTCTGTCTCCCTCTTGTAAGTTAGTTGGTTTGCTAGTGACCATTTAAACACACTCTGAAGCAGTGAGGTGCATTAGTATACTACCAGTCATGAGCTTAGACACACCCAGCTAAATGGATGGTGTTGGTTATCTTAAGACTCTACAGTCTCACACTGAACAGCTCCACCTGATGAGAGTCTGAACCAGTCCACATCCTGATACCCCACATCTACTCCTGATGTACACAGTATGGTACTCCTCCATATCTCCACCTCTAATATATATTTAGTGGTGTAAAAACTTTGATCTCTTTTTCTGCACAGTGTAAAAGCTCTAGTTCTCCTTTCAGGTTAGTGAATATTCATGATGGACCGACCAATAGAATCGCTCCAAACCTGCTTAGTAATAAACCTTGTTCTATCAGCTCCACTGCAGGGTAAGAAAGCTGGTTCCTCCTCCTGTAAAGCTCCACTCTGGAGGGTTTTAAGGTGGACTGTATAATTCCATCAGTGCTATACTAGTTTGATGCCTTAACTTTCATTCTATAGTAAAGCATTAACCCTGCTATGAGAAGCAGCATCTAAACTTTTGAGTGACAGTGTGTGCATAAAGGATGTAATCTAAATAAAGGAGGCATTTATCATAAACCATCCTCCTTACCTTCGTCTGGACTTAAATCAGGGTAGACTTCTGCTAAGGCTGCCCGCAGCCTGCGTTCCTCAACAAACGGCAACAAAGCAACACCTTTAACAGAACAAGAACATTTCTGTCAACATGGAGCCGCATAAAAAGAAGAGCGATGATGCAGATTTTACAGAAAACTCGCTCAGTTACCCTGCCAGGCATATTTCTTCCCATTCAAATCAATGGCAAAATCATCGGGATAGAAGTCTATGATGGAGGAGTCCTGTATAAAGCAGACATTGGAAAAACGTCAGTGCATGTTTGAAAGAGTCAACCAGAGCGGTCATTGTTCAGTATGTAACCATCCACGTAGGAATCACACTCACTGGGTCGCTCATCAGTGCCCGCCATGTTGTTGGAAGGAAGTTCCCACTGGCTGCAGGAAACACTCCCATAAGCTGCTCCAGGGGTTTGAACTACAAGGGAAAATGAAAGATCGAATTACGAGAGGGATTCAGTAGCAAGCATGACTAAAAATCCAAATCTGTTAACAGACAATTCTTTACAAGCTTTGGGTTTTTTTTTTTTTTGAAAAATGAGACCGAAGAGACCCACATCTACATCAGACGTAACAGCAAGTGACCGTGAATCCAATTTACACAGCCTTTGACTCTCTATAGCTACATCAGACCGGAGTAACAGCCTTTATCCTTTTTTTTTATCCTTATTAATTTTTGTATTCTGCAGTAAAGAGGAGCTGTCACACACCAGCAAGCTGCCCTTCAACAAAAACGTCTTAACGTTTCACTTACAGCCCTGAACGCTGATCCTCCGCTAACGTAGATTAGCTCCTGTAATTAATATGTAATGTTTTAGTTCCTACACGTGGGAATAACGGTTCTCTTACATTTGCGTCACTCTGTGAGGCCTGTGGTCCACCCCCCTCGAGAAGGACAATAACTGGGTGAAAGGTAACCATTTGGGAACCTTCAAGGTCAATAGCTTGACCGAGAGTGACTCCTGCTGAGGTCATTAAGAGGGACACAGTCTTTGTTTACTGAAGCTCACCAGGGCCTGCGTTGAGCTCTGCTCCGAGTCTATTAAAGTGTTCATCAGTTTAGTTTTTTCGTTGAATCAGTGATCACATATGGAGACAGATAGAGGTATTACTGCTTAATGAAGCCTATTCTAAATAGAGAACTTCCTTTCTCTTAATGTCTGGAGGCTTGGCCTGTGGATTTTGTCTTAGAGAGGCCTGTATGTGACGGTGTAAAAGGTAATAACGCGTCGACAAACCCCTATTAATATTTATTAATTTAATCATTTCCAAGTGACGCATGTTCCTAAAAACCTTAATCTATAATGTATAATCTATTTCGTATATAAAACTATATATTAAACTACATAAAAATATAATAACATCTATTTATACCTGCTGTAGGGGCATGTACACCACAAATAGACTGAATTTCAACTAACACGACCACACCTTGAATTGAAATTAAAGAGTGGTGATTTTGGGGTACATCCCACCCCTGAAATTATTCACAGATATTTTCATATACTACTATATTCTTTAGTTATGCCATGATGAATTTAAAGAAAAAATATTTTATAATGTGTTAAGCACAACAGAGAACAAAAAGTATGGCAGGTGGGAGGAGCTAATCTGCATCAAGTGCATGGACTGACATTCACTAAAACTTTAGTCAGACCAAAATACTTCTGGTTCCTACATGAAAGCTCCACCATGCAAGTTTATGGGATTTGAAGACCTCTCTGGTGAAAACGTGTAACTGCATGCAAAGTGTGGAAGAACGTTTTGCAGTCTGGCCCGCGCTTGGGAATTATCTACAGCTGTGTTGGACCTTACGCAGGTTAACAGTCTGAAACTCCAGAGTAAATAATGTGGCCTGCGTTTCAGTTAACCAAACAATAAACCTGTAATACACTGATAATGGTGCAGACGATATCGAGCACGAGGAACCCAGCAACCAGCGACAGGTTCCCTCGTTCCACCTACCGGCTTGGTCCCTTTCTCAAAATCCATGAACATGTCCTTGATGTCTTTGAAGTCCGATGCAAACGGTGCATAGTGGAATGGAAAGTACCACTTCCAGGAGGCACAGCCCTGCGAAGGAGGAAAACGACCCATAATGAGTTATAAGAACAGTCAGGAGGTTAAATGGGTTTTACGTTACGTACAAGAGCGTCTTCCTGTGCTTCTGATCTACTGTGGGCTGTGCGAGTCTACGGTAACCCCAAACTCCTCCTGAACTCAGTTGGCATATTTGGTGTACTCCATTACTCCTGTCCATTTCACACATTCGAAGTTACCCTAGGATGCTGACGTACAGCAGCACGAAACCACGTTCAAATAAAGAGGAGGTAGCGTAGCCTAGGCTATTCAAGAACAAAACCAATAACAGCATGCACATAAACTCACACCCAAGTCTCTGAACACACAGCCGACCTTCCTTTATCAAACGCAAAATGAAAGCTCACAAACGACCTTAACGCAGGAAGTATCCCCCAGTAAACAGAAGGAAGAAAGGAGGGGGGAGGAATAAAAAAAATAAAAAAAAAGACAACCACCTTAAAAAGTGGCTGACCCTTGGCGATGGAATTCCCATTCCACAAGAGGTGACCTTCACTTTTAAGCGGGAAGATAAGCTGTAATTGTCTGTGGAGTTGAGGCGTTCGAGCAGGCAGCCGTATCTGACAGGTTAACACAACAAGCAAATTCAGCAGCGCTGCTGAAGAACAGGGCACCGCGACTCGGGTTACTCTCACAAAGACCACAAAAGCTGACGGGTTAATTTGAAAAGACTTACAATTCAAAATGTTTTTTTTCCTGGCCATATAAACCATGCTGCCGCAACGAATCACAATAGAGCAGCAAGACCTGATACAGCCTATAAACATCTCTCCTCTCAACCCACAGGCCGACAAGAGCAGAGCATCTTCACTGTTATATTTATATATGTTTATAGAGAGATGGAGATGACATCATTCCCACATTCACTGGTATATAGGTACATGGGAGAGAGAGAGACACAGACAGACGTGCATGCATATAAGCACAAATGTCATTTTTTGGGCTCCAGAGACGCTCAGCACAGAGTTTCATGTCCAGGTTGCGGCCTCTCATCCAAAAGACAACCACTCCTCATAAGGAAAGCGCTGGAGTGACAACTGAAAGAGGAGATGCCTGGAGGGGTTAAGCAGAGTTACAATTATTAAACAAATGAAGAAAAACCATGTGGGCCCTGATTTTAACTAGCTAGCCAACCTAGCTATCGTCAGCACCTACAGGCAAAGCCAAACTGCCTCTCTGTAGACACCTGATATACTCGGAGGGTTATATTAGGGTTTCATGCTATGAAGCCACGTCTTAATGTTTCAGTTGTCATGTGACAGTTGGCTTGTCAGTCAGAAAAGGGCTGACAAAAATGGCTAGCTACCTAGCTAAGCTGACACCAAACTGTTTCTCTTCTTTGGGTTGAGAATTGTAACTCAGCTTATCAACTGCAGCCACTCCCTCTTCTCGGCCCAGAGAAAGAGCTAGAGCGGTAACCGAGCGGGCGTTTCCTCTTCTCAGCCCAGAGAAAGAGCTAGAGCGGTAACCGAGCGGGCGTTTCCTCTTCTCGTCCCAGAGAAAGAGCTAGAGCGGTAACCGAGCGGGCGTTTCCTCTTCTCGTCCCAGAGAAAGAGCTAGAGCGGTAACCGAGCGGGCGTTTCCTCTTCTCGTCCCAGAGAAAGAGCTAGAGCGGTAACCGAGCGGCGTTTCCTCTTCTCGTCCCAGAGAAAGAGCTAGAGCGGTAACCGAGCGGCCGTTTCCTCTTCTTGTCCCAGAGAAAGAGCTAGAGCGGTAACCGAGCGGCGTTTCCTCTTCTCGTCCCAGAGAAAGAGCTAGAGCGGTAACCGAGCGGCCGTTTCCTCTTCTCGTCCCAGAGAAAGAGCTAGAGCGGTAACCGAGCAGGCGTTTCCTCTTCTCAGCCCAGAGAAAGAGCTAGAGCGGTAACCGAGCGGCGTTCCCGGTTCTCTCCCCAGAGAAAGAGCTAGAACGGTAACCGAGCGGCGTTTCCCTCTTCTCGGCCCAGAGAAAGAGCTAGAGCGGTAACCGAGTGGCGTTCCCTCTTCTCGTCCCACAGAAAGAGCTAGAGCGGTAACCGAGCGGGCGTTTCCTCTTCTCGTCCCAGAGAAAGAGCTAGAACGGTAACCGAGAACTGCAGCATGCTGAACAGACGACTCTCAGCCAGTCAGAAGAGGTTTGGACCTGGGCCTGTTACTGTACTGAGTGAAGGAACTGGACCCGTTTAAACCCACAGTGGTCCTGAATAACCTAGGGAAGAGACCGTGATAAATTTCACGTACTTATTTTTTCATCTCATTTGATTTTCTCTTATTTTATATATTCATTTTATCATTTCATACCTCACTGCTTTGTGCGAATGGGCAGCCATCAAAGCCCCGCTAGCTGTACCGTTACCAAGTCCATGCATGTCCATGCTTTGATTTGAGTGCTTTGAAGGCGAATTTCTAAAATGCATATTTGACATTTCCGACAGTCACCAAAGGCTCCTCTTTCTTCTCCTTCAATGCGTTCTCGAGAAAGGCCCTAAGAAATACCACATCGGATTCGCAAAGTGTTCCTACACACGCAGAACCCTTCACGGCCTCATTTACCAAACCATATTCAAGAAATTTCTTCAGACCCGCCAACCTTGGGAAAACATTTGCATAGTACAATAACGCAACCCTGCTCTGTTTACAGCCGTCTGCACCTCGCAGCGCTATGTGGGACGGTGGCAGCATTATGAGTGAAACCGGATCATTAGAGCGGATCACAGGCTGCTTGTTTAGGGTGGTAAACGGCAGGAGGAGCATTGTACTCGTCGTTACATACCCGCATAGTTACATACCCGCCATACTCTTAGTTACGTACCCGCTTAGTTACATACCCGCCATACTCTTAGTTACGTACCCACTTCGTTACATACCCGCCATACTCTTAGTTACGTACCCACTTCGTTACATACCCGCCATACTCTTAGTTACGTACCCGCTTAGTTACATACCCGCCATACTCTTAGTTACGTACCCGCTTAGTTACATACCCGCCATACTCTTAGTTACGTACCCGCTTAGTTACATACCCGCCATACTCTTAGTTACGTACCCACTTCGTTACATACCCGCCATACTCTTAGTTACGTACCCGCTTAGTTACATACCCGCCATACTCTTAGTTACGTACCCACTTCGTTACATACCCGCCATACTCTTAGTTACGTACCCGCTTAGTTACATACCCGCCATACTCTTAGTTACGTACCCACTTCGTTACATACCCGCCATACTCTTAGTTACATACCCGCCATACTCTTAGTTACATACCCGCCATACTCTTAGTTACATACCCGCCATACTCTTAGTTACATACCCGCCATACTCTTAGTTACATACCCGCTTACTTATATACCCGCCACACTCTTAGTTACGTACCCGCAGAGTTACATACCCGCCATACTCTTAGCTACGTACCCGCATAGTTACATACCCGCCATACTCTTAGTTACATACCCGCTTCGTTACATACCCGCCATACTCTTAGTTACATACCCGCCATACTCTTAGTTACATACCCGCCATACTCTTAGTTACATACCCGCTTACTTATATACCCGCCATACTCTTAGTTACATACCCGCTTACTTATATACCCGCCATACTCTTAGTTACATACCCGCCATACTCTTAGTTACGTATTTGCTTAGTTACATACTCGCCATACTCTTAGTTACGTACTCGCTTCGTTACATACCCGCCATACTCTTGGTTACGTACTCGCTTCGTTACATACCCCCCATACTCTTGGTTACGTACTCGCTTCGTTACATACCCCCCATACTCTTGGTTAAGTACCCGCTTAGTTACATACCTGCCACACTCTTAGTTACGTACCCGCTTACTTATATACCCCCCATACTCTTGGTTACGTACTCGCTTAGTTACATACCTGCCATACTCTTAGTTACGTACCCGCTTACTTACATACCCGCCATACTCTTGGTTACGTACTCGCCTAGTTACATAACCGCCATACTCTTCGTTACATACCCCCCATACTCTTAGTTACGTACCCGCTTAGTTACATACCCGCCATACTCTTAGTTACGTACCCGCTTACTTATATACCCGCCATACTCTTCGTTACGTACCCGCTTACTTATATACCCGCCATACTCTTCGTTACGTACCCGCTTACTTATATACCCGCCATACTCTTGGTTACGTACCCGCTTAGTTACATAACCGCCATACTGTTCGTTACGTACTCGCTTAGTTACATACCCGCCATACTCTTCGTTACGTACCCGCTTAGTTACATACCCGCCATACTGTTCGTTACATACTCGCTTAGTTACATACCTGCCATACTCTGCGTTACGTACTCGCTTAGTTACATACCTGCCATACTCTGCGTTGCGTACTCGCTTAGTTACAGAACCGCCATACTCTTAGTTACGTACTCGCTTAGTTACATACATGCTTAGTTACATACCCGCCGTACTCGCTTAGTTACGTACTCTAGGTTACATACTCCGTTACATAATGCAGGGCTCAAACAGAATGAACAGATTCACTGTGAATCGTGATACCAGAAACTTTATACCTATAATATATAATATTAAATCCTTTACCTTGTTCACGTTCATAACGTACATAAACGCTCTGAAGTGCAAGGCAGTAAGGATGTCTTCTAAACGGGGAATAAATAAATAAAACATTGTAAAAAAATAAAAATGAAAAAATAATAACAATAATACAAATATTCAGAGACAGCCTCCTCGGCCTCCATGTGGAGGAAACGTGCCCTAACGTGGGTAAATAAAAGCCATGTGGAGATCTGCCCTCTACATTTACTCCTCAAAACCTGTCCTCTTCATACAGCAATTTGGCAGCATATGCGCACGCGTGCGTGTCTGCGAGAGGCAGGCTGCGCTAAATCGATGAATGTGTGTCGGAGGGCAGCAGACACGTCTCCAGCAATAGCGAGACCTCATAATGAATCCATTCAGCATGTCCCGGGGGAACGCTCTCCACAGCCCAGCATGCAGAGTCAAACACGAGCCCCGGCATGCGCACGGCTCCCAATTACCGCATCCAAATCCCCCAGCCCAGAGCCCTAATCAGACCGGGATCTGCTGGAGAGAATAGACCACTAATTATTGAATTTGAAGCTAAAAGATCAAGACCTACATTTAAAACCGACTAGATAATACAGGTCTTCCAGAGGACAAGGCAAACACTGAAAAGGCTGTTTGATCCCATGAGTGGTGGGCAAACAGAAGGATGAGTGGCAATTCTACAATTCTATGCCTGGAAATAAAGAGGGGAAACATGGGATCTGCCACAGGGTATAACCAATACAGTGGTAAAGGATAACTCGAGACGGAGGGACCTTCGAAGGGTTGTTTAGAGCCGAGGAGACGCGCAAATTTATTCAGATTTTTATAAATGGTATGGGGAAATGACTAAATAAATAAAAAATATTATTATTATTATTATTATTATTATTATTATTACTACTACTACTACTACTACTAGACAGTAAAGAAATATCCTCATCGTGTGTGGTCAGTGATAAACCAAAGTTTGAGGAAAAATTTACAGTACAAAATACAACAATAAAATAAAAAAAATAATAATAATAATAATAATAATAATAATAATAATAATAATAATATACATACAATTTTATAATATTATTATATATATATATATATTTATTATTTTATTATTGATAATAATAATAATAATAATAATAATAATAATAATAATAATAATAATAATAATAAATATAATTTTACCATGCAACATTATTTCACAGCCGTTCTAGATATCTTTGGGTAAACCCAGCCTATATTAAAAGATTACATTTACATTTATGGCATTTAGCTGTCACTTTTATCCAGAGCGACTTACAAGGTTATTCATATTACAGGTAGGCCAACGTAGTGTTAGGAGTCTTGCCCAAAGACTCTTATTGGTGTAGACCAGCATAGTTACCCAGACTGGGATTCGAACCCCAGTCTCCCACATGTGATGGCGAGACTAGACCTGTGTTTAAAGCCCCATCATTCCATTGCAGCCTTTAACTGACTCAAAGCTGGACCGTGCTGGACAGCACTCTCAAGAGAACAGGAAAATGGATAAAACAAGCAGCAAACTAACAGCAGCAATAACACAGAGGAAAGCTCCGGTTCCTCTCGAGAGCCTCCACTGAAACAGGAATCTACCATAAACAAGAGGCTACATCAGTAGACTTAAACTGAAAGGTGGGACGTGCAGCCAATCAAACAACAAGCATGATGCACGACAAGGACCATGATATTTAGTTTCTCAGATTTAGTCGGAACACAAACTAAAACCTGTGGTACCACACTTATTAAAAATATATATCGTGGTCCCCACCAAGTCCCCAAGACATACCATCTGGACAAAAGTATGGAGACACACCTCTTAATCCCTGAGTTCAGGCCACTCATTTAAACCCCATCGTCACAGGTGTAGCAAAAGCAAACACCTAGCCTTACTGCTTTACAGACCTTTGTGAAAGAATGGGTCGTTTTAAAGAGCTCACCAAATTCAAGAGCGATTTGGGTATGGACGAACCTGACTTGCCCACCCACATGAGGAATAGACAAATTTCCACAGACACATTCCAAAATCCAGTCTTCCCAGAAGAGTGGGTGCTGTTAAAGGCTGGACCAGCTCCATATTAACGCCCAAGGATTTGGAACCGGATGCCATAAAGCTCCTGCAGGTATGTGTACATGTTCCAATACTCACCCACATACACACAAAATTAAAACTTAATATTTCTGATACGGTAAGTCTGACTACTGTAAGAACATCTAACACACGTTTCCCTCTATTCCCTAAAGGGAGATGATCTGTAAAGTGAGTTTCCAGCCTGCTCACCTCTCTTCAACCATTTCGATAAGATTGGATTATTATTCTAGGACCAGGTCACTCATATACAGTATATAAAGGAAGGGTTATATCACCACCATTTAGTCCCCATATCAAGATACAACACTGCCACCTATATCACTAGATGCTGTACCGATTCCACCCACAGCTAACAGTAATAAATGGACAAATACAATGCTTAGTCAATGTTTCAAACTGCACTGCACCACCAACTTTACTCACTTCATCAACAAACAATGGGTCAGCATTTGTGACATGCCCAGAAAAGCTTTTCGTGACACATCACAATAGGAATAAATTAGCCATATTGTCCATTACTGTTCAAAACTGTCCACTACTGAGGAAATCACAGTAAATGTGAACTTTACATTCACCTGACAAAGCTTTTAAGACATCCTGATGAAGCTGCTCATATAGTTAACACCATGCACAGTTCATCAAATATATTTTAGATTTAGTTAAAAATAATTAATTGGTTTTAATTAATCTCAATTCCTAAATAAAGTGTGAGGCAGTGTGTGTAATAAGTGTGTGTAAATGAGATCAACTGCGACTGAGTTTAAAATATATATATAAAAAATTATATATATATATATATATATATATATACACACATATACATATACATACATACATATACATACACATACATATATATATATATATATACACATATACACATATACATACACACTTTTTTTTTTTTTTTTTTTTTTTAAATAAGTGAGTGATGCTGTGTTGCAGGTGAAGTTTGGCTGACAAGCTGACCACAAACACCAGAAAATGTAAAGTACATACTGTGTGTTTACATGTTCTGGTGTTTGCTTCTGTGTTTTGCCAGATCTGATGCAAACTCTCTGCATAGTACACGTATTGTAAAAATGTCCTAGTAATATGCTTCTATATTTTGCCACCTCGCCCACTGTGACTGAAATATTCAGCAAGCTTAATGCAGCTACGCACCTGGTAGTAGTATCTAAGAACCCAGCACAGGCCCTCAACATAGGACTTGACCACTTTCTTGCGAAATTCATCGTCAGTCTCGTCCACGTCAAACTTGTTTTTGTAATAGCGCTGCTTCCAGCCTTCCTCCCACAACCTAAAGGAAAAAAAAAAACAATTATAAATATATAAATAATTACCAAAAAAAAATTGCTACATTAGTTTGACGAGCTAATCAGCACTTTAGGATCCATAGAAACCGAGTGCAAAAACAAAGTTAAAACGTCTAAATGAGGATCCATTAATTCCATCAACCAGGCCTGCAGTTAAAGGGCTTTGTGAAGTTTCCTCCATACATATTCACCTTCTCATGAATTTCCTGATACAAGGCAGAACCCATTAAGAATCAACGAGAAGCTTATTTTTTTCAGCTCAGTGCTGGGCCTGGCCGTTCTGGTGGGCTGCGGAAATGCAGCAGCACTCCCGCTCACATAATCAAGGATGAACGGCATCTGTCTAGCCAATCCTCTCCCCGGCCCCACTGGGGCTGGGAAAGCCGCCATGAATACCAATTTAGCCCAGTGGATTTAACAGCTTTGGCAACTGCATCGCAGAGGAATTTCCAGAGAAAATTTCCCCTTTCCATACTAATCACCGGCACTTGTAGAAGGTACCACCGTTAGAGCCGTGGTGGGGGGGTGAGGGGGGCACAACTGAAGAGAGATTATTGATGCATAAACGTGCGATACGAGCAGCTTATCACCTGACATTATCTTCAGGCTCTGGCTCACTGTCGCTGTCTTCGGCTTTCCTCTTCATGCCGCGGTGGTCCGTGCCATCGCTAGGCCCTGCAGAAGCCTAACACAAAAGGACAGAATCAGCATGGCCAAAAATTATGCCACAGTAGGTCACCCATAACACCCATAAGGTCTCATCTTCATTCCGAGTGACCCCTAATGGGGTCATTTATTTTTGACCAACTTGTGTTTCAGTTCCATGATTTAATAACTCTATAAAGATGCAAGGAGCCCAGTAAGTCCTAAAGACTCACTTTGGTCTAAATGCTGCTGACATGCTAAGACACCAACACCACAGTGTTGCTCTGTGTAGTTGACTCAAGGGCCAACTCTTTTGTAAATTCAGTCACCTTGCGTGTTTACGGCGGTAGTGCTTTCAGGCTCCTGCAGATGGCACTGCACAAGGAAGATCGGGGGCGGGGCTATAAATACCTGCGGGGTGTGAGTGACGGGATCCATAGATTGGGAAGAGGTGCTACAGTGCAGGGAATGTCTCGTTCCATGTGTGGAAAACGCTCCAGAGCAGATGTTAATGACTGGCTAAAAGGAGGGACTGAGCATGTGGGCGTGGCCAAAGACCATAGTGTGAAGAAAGTAGCTGAATCTGCAGGTGTATGGAAGCGTACGGTCGTACGGGTCTACCAGCAGTGGGAAAATCCCAGTCTACAGGGAATTCTTCTCGGAATTGGGCCAGGGATGGCATCCACCAAATCTGGCCCAACTGCCCAATTCTGTGATACAAGATCTTATTTCTACAGGGGTTTGCTTTTGGAAATAACTGTGTCCTAGCATTACTGCTTTCCCTTCATAAAAATGAAATTATTCCATGTTATGGTTCACACAGAACCAGGGAATGTTTTAAAAAGAGTCATCTCCAGACTGGGAAACTGCCATTTGGATTAGTTTTCCGTCATATGATTTCCTTTATCAATTAAGATTGAAATGGTCATTAGTTAAATTGCTCATAGATCACAAAACACTGGACTTAAATGTTACACTGTACAGATTCAGAAAGAATGACTGTTTCAGTAGTCAGTATATTCATTCCTCCAGGACTCAAGGCCATCAGCTGTTTGCCAGAACCATTCTAATAATAACAACAACAACAAGTTATTAGTTTTAGCTTTGAGTGGCTTGAACTTAGGAAATTGAGTTACATACCTTGCCTCCATTTTTCAACGCAGCTCTCAAGGACTCTGCAGCATTCTGGTCCGAAACACAAGTGACAACACACCAAGGTCATAAACAGTCTAGAACAGCAGCATGTTCAAAGCAACCCTGATCCTGACATCAAGTAAAATCAAACAAACAAACAAACAAACAAACAAACATCTCTCAACAGGAAAACCAACCTGAGCGGTGGCCTGCGTACACTGCCATACCTTGTTCTGCTGGTAACTGTTTCCTTGCATCCTCATGTCAAAGGCCGCGTGACGTGCATTCTGCACAGGCATGGGCCTGTCTCTACCTCCCAGAGCCTGGGGTGCGAACTGACCACCCGGGAGATACGCTGGGGCCTGTTCTGCCTGTGGGTGAGCAAACAATACATTCATAAATTAAAACCACAGTCTCCCACGGACCCTGCTGTGCACAGGTACACAGGTGAACCAGGTACGCCAGATTCGGTTTCACGATAGCAATGAGAGAAGGCTATGAGATGTTAAGAATTCATAAAATGACACACAGAGGAGTGCGGGTCAGTATGGCTGTGGATTAGAGTTTGGGGATCTGCCCTGAGTGAGTACATGCAGTTTGGTGGCTGTAGGTTAAATGAAAAATGAATGGAGGTGAACATGAATGGCACTCTATGGGAAGAAAGGGAGAGGGAGAAAATGACAGGAGCGTGGGTCAGAGCAACAGTGAAACTGTGCTTGGGGAGGGGTGAAGAATATATGAAATGGAATCTGGGTAAGCAAAAATACAGCAGATGGAAGAGTACCTTTCCCTCAATTCCTACTCAAAAGCTGTATACAAGCACACTATTCCTGGTCAGAGCAAACACAACCGAGTTGGAGTTGTTATTGAGAACTGCGGGACTAGTTAGTGAAACCAAGAAATAAAAAATAAAAAATAAAATAAAAAATGTAAATAATAATAATAAAAAAATATATATTTTTTAAATATTTCAAAAAAGGTGGAAGGGAAAGTCAACAGTAACAACTACGACTAAAAAAAAAAATAAATAGAATGGCTACATTAACTAACTTCAGCATTTGGCAATCTAACATTTACAAAATCTTGATTTATTCAGTAAACAGAGCCGTTTTACAAAAGGAACAAACAGCAACTTCCCATAATTCACATCCGCTTGCTGCTGTTGAGCGGCGGTGATGCAGTACGTCAGGGTAAATACCTGAATCAAATATTCTCGCTGCAGATCTCTGGATTGCCCCCCGAAAATATGATAACAGATTTTCAACAGAACTTCCATAAATCTATGCAGTTTAAAAGTAATCGTGCTGCCATCGCCCCATTTACACTAATGTACCTGTAATCTGGTGACTAATTAACAAGGTAATGCTGTTATATGTTAAGCTATTAAAGTGCCTCTCAATGAGTTAGGCCAATCCGAGGCAACCAAACCTCCATGGTGTGCAACAACCACAATTTACTGGTAGTCTGGTGCACTGGATTCAGGGTTCAAGCCTCAAATGATGAAACGCTGCTTGACTTGGCAAAAAAAAAAATTTAAAAAAAATTTAAAAAATAAAAAAATTAACCGTTTTAGGGAATTTCGAGCAAAAAAAAAAAAAATTCTAAATTTAATTAAAAAAAAAAAAAAATCTACACACTAGACATTTACCCTGAAACCGTTCAGCCCTAGTGGTGGTGTTGGTATGAAGCACCTAGCTCTGTTGACTTTAATGGCTCTAAAAGCTGCATCTGAGAAGGTTCCAGAAAACCAGATAAGATACCAGAAAGACTGGGGCTTACAAAATGTCCATGTTCTGGACACTGCAACCCCTGGTTCCCATCACCACCACTGTAAAGTAAAGCCTGACGGTTTCACATCCAACCACTCGACAAACCACTGAAAACATGGAAGCGTATTACACCCAACATGCATGTCGAGCGCCGCAGGCATACAGCTCGACTCCAGCCGTCATTAGGATGCATTCTAATCCATGACTGTGACTACGTTGGCTTTATTTCAGCAACCTTTATCACCCCATCCGTCACGAACACTCCATCCTAAAGCAATTCAGTTAACTAATGTAAGCTCTTTCAATTATATGTGCAACACACGGCCATGTGCACCATTCAGCACAGGTGAATATTCTGCAGTCAGATAATGAAAAAGTGTATTCAGTAGCAGTCAATTAAATTAAATGACCTTGCCCGCCGTCACAATTCACAGGGAGAGTGCGTGCATGTGAGCACGTGCAAAGTTCAGAGGTTTATTCAAAATACCTTGACATAGCTTAGAACCATTTGGGAAAATTCATTTCAAACGACAGGCACGTTCAAGAAACACACAAACCAATTCCACCTACTTTCATTCGTTTCTTCTTCTCCTTCATCCTCCTTTTAAAATTCTCCTGCAGAGAAAACATACGAGTTACTTCACTCGAGCCGGCTACAACTCCGTACCGAGGAACGTGTTGATACAGTCAAACCAAAGAACATACGTCGTCCTCTTTGCGCTTCCTGAAGATGTTATCTTCAGCAACCCCCACAGCCTGCATTATGAGCTCCACTCGCTCCAGGTTGACGAAGCCGTTCTCCGTGAGGTAGCCCTACGAGAAAGCACCATTTAGAAAGCATGTCGCTGGTGAAGCGTGATTAAGACGCAGTGGAGCTTCAGAACAGTGTTAATTACCCCGGTCTTGTGCACCACGTCTTTGTAAATGGACACGAGTCGATCAATGGCACCCTCTCTGAGGAACACAGACACAAACGGGTGAAGAAATCCGACAGATCACAACTAAAGGACACCTGCATACAGAGGTAGAGCAGCCGAAAGCTCACATCCAGGATTACTGAATAATAGCATTCAGCTTAAATGCACATCAGATACAGAAAGAAAAACCTACATGCCAATGTAATAACAGCAATTCCTTTAATAGTAAGTGCTTTAGAGGCAGGTGAATGAGCTAAAGACACAAGTCTAATTTATAAATCCCCCAAAAATGTAGTTTTAACGAATGCTGCTTTATAAAGGGAGACGTTTGGTGTGTACTGAGCGTCTCGTCTGTCCTATAGAAGTTGGAAGAGAGTTCTACAGTCTAGAAGCTGAATAACTAAACCAGTCTCCAGGTTTCCTGTGTTTTGACAGAAGGTCAGTCTCTGCAGATCCAAGATCACGAACTGGAACAAACAGCGAGACATTCTGAGAGGCACGGCGGTGCTTTAAGGTCACATAGAGAAAACCTAGTAACAGAACTTCAAAATCTGCTCTAAAAGACACAGGTAGGTAGCCAATGCAGCTCTTTTAAAACATGACTGATATGAGCCCTTTAGTGTTTGTTAGGATCAGTGATGCAGCGTGCGGTACGAGTTGTAGGGGATAGATGGCTTTCGTAGAAACCCCAGTAAGCCATTCCGTTTATGGAATTTAGCTGAAGCTCTTATCCACTTACGAGGTTATTCGTATTACAGGTAGGCCAGTGTAGTGTTAGGAGACTTGCCCAAGGGCTCTAATTGGTGTAGCAGCTCAATGCTAAGCAGTGTTATCCGTTGCACCACACCAACCACTACATTACAGTAACCAACTCTACCTGTAACAAACGTATGAACACGTTCTATGCAATTACTCCAGACAAACTTCAGCAACATTTCTCAAATGATTAAAAGCTCCTTTAGCTACTGGGTTGACTGGCAGGATCAAACCAAACTTGGGAGTTAAAGATCACATCTAGGTTTCCTACTTCAGGTTTGATATTAGTAGATAAAGAACTGAGTCGGTCATAAAGCATTGTTCCCTGACATTTAGTGCCAAGAACCAGTATCTCAGTCATTTCGGCCTTTAGCTGTAGAAAGTTCTGTGGCCCCCACTGAGAAATGAATGACGCGCTGCTTCCAAGTCTGTCCACCGAGTCTAGATTACCTCCGTGTGTCATCAGCATAGCTATGAAAGTTTAAATCAGGTTTCCTGATGACATCACCCAGAGGTAACATGTACAAAGAGGAAAGGCCCTAAAACTGCCCCCTGTGGAACACCACAAGAGACACCAATTTTTTTTTTTTTTTTTTTTTTTTTAAAGAATGATTTTCCAGTGAACACATGATTTAATCCATCTTAAAACTGGGCCAGAGAAGCTGACCTAGCATTCAAGACATGGATTAAATCTTGTGAACAGTATCAAAGCTGCAGCAAGATCCAATAAGACCAGAACAGAAGGTTACTGTACATCAGAACTGAGCCTGAAGTCACCGACAACACAACCTAATCCTGTCTCAGTACTACAGTCAGAATAAAAACCTGGCAAACCTTTCATATTTGTTGGATATCTGATTTTAGCATTTAACTGCTTAGAGAATGAAGGATTGTAATTGGTATAAATGCATGTACACACACATCTATCTTCCTATCAGATTTTTTAAAGGGCAGATGAAGAAACATAAGGGTAACGGTTAAACAGAACTGACTGGAACGCTAGGACTGACTGACGTACAGTTAGTACAATTCTATGAAGGATATGAATACAAGACACCATCGTCATCGTCCTCCTCCTCCTCCTCCTGTGTACTGTACTGCAGGTAAACACTCCACGTCTATAGTGCAGTGCAGCAATGATAAGCAGGCTGTATGGTCATTATGTACCTGATCTCTAAAGAGGGTAAATGGGGCAGGAAGTCATTTCCCACAAAGAAGCACATGAAGACCCAGTCATCCACACTTCTCTCAAAGTTGAAGGGAAAAGGCAGGCTGGCCATAGTCAGCTCCCGTTCCAGATACTGAAGAGGGACAACAAACATTAATGACAGACAATATTAAAACACATTAATAAATGAAGAACAAAAACAAATTGAAGAGGAGAAAGGTCTTAAAAAAACCAGTCTGCATGATGTCACGATGTACCAAATTCAGAATTTCACACTACAGTGTCGTGTGTTTGTCTTAACTGACCTCTCTCAAAACACACAGGCGAAGGAATATGAACTCCTGTTCAGAGACCGGGACTGTATCTGCAAATTCATCATGCTGGAAGAATAAGAAACACACAGTGTGAGCAGAATACAACACAGGTGCCAAATAATACTCATAACGGTCACGGTACTACCTCTCCTTTCTTCTCTCTGGCCACTCCCTGGCAGTCTTTAATCTCATGGCCCATTTGCCCACACAAGGCGCATGGTCTGGGTTTGTTGGGCTTGAACTCCTCTCGGATGATGGTGAAGTTGGGCTCGTGTGTGGCCAAACCCAACATAATCAGATCAGCTAGTACAGACAAGAAACGGACAATTAAAAGGAAGCTCAGATACACAGAAGAGGAGGGTCCGTTCCTAGGAATATATCTCTCTGCTCAAATTTAAAATACATTAGAAAATAAATAAATAAATAAATAAATAAAATAAAAACACACACACACACACACACACACACACACACGTCTCCAATTTTGTTCATTTTCACTTCTTAATAATTTCATCGCATAAGCTGCTGTTTACACAGTGTGAAAATTTCATAAACGAACCGAAACAGAAATGGCCCAAAACTGCTTGAAAAGACGCCTGGTTTCATTGACATTAAAATCAGATCAGGTTTTTGCCCTCTCCTGTGAAGTTACCATTTTGGAGTTTCCTTAATCCTCCTAATCACTCTCTGTCTCTATCTGTCTCTCTCGCTCTCTCTTTCCTTCTTTCTCTCCTCTTCTTAGTTAAGCACTAGAATTTCTCCGGAGCGTTCACATCAGAACCCCCAGACACCTGAGCATCAGCGCCACCGTGGGTCTCCTGCTCTGTTTCATCGCCCGGCATGACCATAACCCTTACACTGACCTGCGTCTGGCTCTGATCATGAACTCTATCTATGGGTCGGCTCCATCTTGCAGTTACTCCCTCCTGGACTAATCAGTCTGGATCTAATCAGACTGGATCTAATAGATGTTCTTCTCCTGTTAGTTCTGTCTTTCTCTCCTCATCCGGGTTCGACCTGAGGCCGCTCTGGGCCGCTATGCTTTTCTACAGTGATCTATTTTACATCAGACCACTTCGAACGATGATCTCAGAAGACAGAACTGCAAAATGAACGGTCCTTTACATGTAACCGTAACTTCAGTAAAAGGACAGTTCAAGACATTCAACACAGGGCTGGTAGATATAGCTACCACCTTTCCTCAACAGGAACAAGTGTTCGATAAATGTTTGACATCAGAATTTTCACACTTCTCTAGAGCGCTCTGGTGAACTTTCCCAATGCGGGAATAGTGATACTACTCTGTCATCCCGGTTCTGTCCACCATGATTAGAAGAAAGCGTGAGAAAGGGGACGAGAGCACATGATCCAGCAAGCTAAAGGGAGGACTAAAGAGCCCAGTGTAACTGTATGGGCCTGGAGTAAACCCATCTTCATGCTTCAACCAAAGAGCTCTGTGTGTCACAGCTCTGAAAGCATACGTGTATGTCCCAGCAACTAAAGGGAATGAAAGTTGGGGGTTTGTGCTAGTTACAGCACTGATATAAACTGAGGATGCTGTTGGGCAGAGTGGGCGAAAGCGTGTCACCTTCCGCAGCTAGCTGTTTTTAGAACCCATCTGACAAAGCTTCATGAACACGCCCACAAGAGACTCACACTGCGGTGTATACCAGGTCATTTACACAGACTGCATTAAGTACACCAGGCTTTCTTCACCCCCTAAAACTTCCAGGACATGATGGCGAAAGCCAAACGTCTGCCAGCTCGTCTGAATACCGTGAAATGCTGTGACATGGATATGGTAGGAGTAGCGGGAATACTGGCCCCAGTACTCCATCACTGATGTACCAGGCTAGCTAACGTCTGCTGTATGCATCAAGCTGACGTTCCTGTTGGACCGGCTAGTTTAGCACCAGTAACCTCACAGCCTAGCACAGATCACCAGACAGCTCAAATAAATAAATAAATAAATAAAAATCGTTTTCCTCTAAAATTAAAGTCACACAAAAGTGCTGCTTCCTGTTACCCAACTGGCATAAACAGCTAATCTGGGTAACTAGCATCCTCCCATGACAGACTAGTAAACTGGTTGGCAAGTTGGCCCGTGTTCTTACGACCAAAGAATAGTTCCATTAATAACCATTACTCATAAGCAAAATTCAGCCTTTGAAGTGGGGAAAATAAATAAATAAACATTAAACTTAATTTAAAAAAAAAATTATATATAATATATATAAATAAGAAAGTTTTTTATATATAAATTTATATCACACACACACACATTTATATATTTATATATATATATATATATATATATATATATATATATATATATATATATATATATATATATATATATATATATATATACACACACACATACATACATACACACACACACACATGTGTATGTATGTATGTATGTTTATTTATTATATATATATATAAACATTTATTTATTTATATATATATATATATATATATATATATATATATATATATATATAAAAGTATATATATATATATATATATATATATATAAATAAATAAATGTTTATATATATATATATATATATATATATATATATATATATATATATATATATATATATATATATATATATATATAATAAATAAAACATACATACACGTGTGTGTGTGTGTGTGTATATATATATATATATATATATATATATATATATATATATATATATATATATATATATTATACATATAATATATAAATAAGAATGTTTTTTATATATAAATTTATAAAAAACATTCTTATTTCTATATTATATATGTATAATTTATTTATTTATATATATATATATATATATATATATATATATATATATATATATATATATATATATATATATATATGTATAATATATATATATTATACATATATTATACATATAATATATAAATAAGAATGTTTTTTTATATATAAATTTATAAAAAACATTCTTATTTCTATATTATATATGTATAATTTATTTATTTATATATATATATATATATATATATATATATATATATATATATATATATATATATATATATATATATATATATATATATATATATATATATAAAAACATTTATCAGGATTAATTATCGACGCATTTATCGAATTAAAGACGCAAGAGGTCAGGAAGCATGGACTAATTAGCTCTGCACACTAACTACAGCAACACATGGTTACCCTAAAATTTTAATATTCAATTTAATTAAAATTGTTACTTTAGTGTTAACGAAGCCCATTTTATTTAGTTCAGTGCTAATATATTTATATACACATCTTCATATAATAAAGAACACAGTAAGAATATGATGGGTCGGCTTACGAGCCTGATGCGCACGATAAACACGGTTCTTACATTCACACAATGGCAGCTTTCACCAAGAGGGCATACTTTCGAGTTGCTGAAAGGAGTAAACACCAAGCTCCACTCGAAGCTAACTGAATGCAATATTTTCCCTTCTTTGTCCACTAAGTGCATCATGGGCCGTCGATTGCTACAGCCTTTATGCTACATGTCCAGTGTAATTGCTCCTATTCAGAGCAGTTTAGCCAGACTGTTCCAGCCATTTCTGAGCCAGTTCAATAAATCCCTCTCAAGCATCAGCAAGCTTATTACTGCAATTTCTCTAAAGTGCGCAACCGAGCCGAGGCACAAAATCAGGACGGATATCATTTCATAAACACTATCAGCCCTTCGGGTTCAACTCTAAACAGACGGAAGGCGGAGGGGCGCAGATCTGAATAAGAAGCCAGGGTGAACTGGCTCTAGCTCGAACAGAAAATTAACCTGCAATGATAACGGTTCAGTCACTTACCGTCGGCACCGCACAGACAGTGGTGAGTATTCGGGTCATGGTTTGGCTGAGCTGATAAGAAAAAGATAAAGAGCATTAGACAACAGCAGATATCAATAACCAACTGCATCGGTCACTAACAGGCAGCACGAAGTTTCGATTTTCTTTTGTTCTAGTAAGAAACAGCGCAGGATTTTTTTTTTTTACCAGATGAACAGCTGTTATTCAGACAGAAGGAATCATTCTAGAATAACCAGGGAGGTCTGGAGTGCATGTGTATGGAAAATAAGATTATTAAATAATTTTTTAAAAAAATCAATAAACAATTAAACACTGTAATGCTATAATGCTGGACTTGGTGCAGAGGCAGGTGAGCTCTATGACAGCCCCTTGGAAGCCATTTCTGAAAAAATTGAGAGTTTAAAATAGCGGCCATGACACCACTGTGCGATAGCACCGAGCACTCTTCCATTAAATCAGGTTAAGGTCGATGATTACACTCCTCCTGATGATAATCCATTACTATACAATATGGGATTCATCACCCTGACAGCTTCAGCTGGCACTCAATTAGGATCAAGCCAACAGATCAATAGTTCTTGAGTTCATTACCTTATCCTTACTTGGGCCCAATCCCATTTCTTTTTAGCCCTACACCTTTCTCAAGTGTAACCCCCCCACTCTAAACAGAGTTAGAAGGGGTAGTGGTTGAAATCTCCCCTGTATAAACCGGGACAGCCCTTCAGGAACTGGATACATCAGGTGGTGGCGGCTTTTACGCAAGCAGACGCAAAAGCATGGACTTCAGTTTCACACATCAGTCAATCAAACGAGTCACCCAACAAAAAAAGAGCACAAAGAAAACTACATGACCTCACTAACAGGCTGCTAGCGGTGCTCTGTAGGCGACCCCTCAAGTCTGCAGTGACAGCAGAGGAGGGTGGAGTTCAGCTCCCCACTGCTTAAACACATTCAGCTGCTGGTCCAGTCTCTGGTCATTTCAAGGCTAGACTACTGCAACTCGCTCCTGGCTGGTCTTCCTCTGCGGGCCATCAGTTCACCCACGTCACTCCACTGCTGCGCTCACTTCACTGGCTTCCTGTTGCTGCCCGCATCAGGTTTAAAACTCTGATGCCTACAAAGCCAAGACTGGACCAGCGCCTCCCTACCTTATGGCAATGGTGAAGAGTCGAGCTGTACCTCGAGCCCTTCGAGCTTCAAGTACAGCTCGTCTCGAACCACCATCCCTGAGGACACATGGAAGACAAGCGTCCAGATGGTGGAATGAACCCCACTGAGCGTCAGAACAGCGGAGTCTCTCGTGGTCTTCAAACGCAGACTGAAGACCCATCTCTTCGTAATGCGCTTCAGTGAGTGAGCTCTAGTAGAGGTGTAAGTTGTGTGTATTGTGTTGCACTTAATGACCTTTTGTCCTCTATAGGAGTGAGCACTGGGCTGGGGTTGCCAGGTAATGCTTTACTTGCTCTATGTCTGTGTATTAATCTCTAGGTACCAGAACTGGCCCCCTGTTCGGGCAGTGTCTGAGCTCATGGTGAGTTTTAGACTCTAAACTTTCTTTACTAGCTGGAATATTATCCATCGGAACACTGAGCACGGTTGTAAGTCGCTCTGGATAAGAGCGTCTGCTAAATGCCTTAAATGTAAATGTGTCATATGACCTCAAAGAGGCGGATGACTATTATCTCCACCCAGAATTATTCAGTGGTATGAAGCTGAACTGAGCTTTTTAAATCGCCAGCTTCATGATCCAACTTCTCAGTTCCACCTTAAACGGTGCAGCAATCTCAGGTACCAGAACAACTGCAGCATTTAAGGTGGACGGGGAAACTTCTAGATAGTGACGAGATCAGCGTATTACTAGCGGATTTTACACACGTTATTAAGAAAGTGATCATAAAACACTTTTACAATAGTGACCTTACAGTACAGCTGCTGTAACAGAGACATACTCATTTATGGGTCTCTTTGGCCGCTTGTGCAGCCATCTTGCGGATGATCCGCAGGGCATTCTGGGTATTTTAATATTATTCAGCGATTCAGGGCACACCGGTGGCGATCACTTTAAACAACATGCAAACGGCAGATACACCATTTAGCCAAGAGCCTACCTCTCTGTCTCCGGATGAAATCCATGATCTTATGTTCCCCCTCTCCAGGAACACTGGCATCGGACAGAAAGACCTACAACACAAACCCAGTTAATCACACAATCACATTCGACGGAAAAGAGAACCGAAAATAATTCCTGGACTAATTAGCGCCGGTTAACCTACCGTGAGAGTTCGCCATCCAGGATCATTGGTCAGCCTGTCTGCGACGTAATAGCGCAAGCATTTGGCCAAGTTGTCCATGAACTCTGTGCCCTTTACACAAAACATGAGGGGAAGAAAGAAAATCAGTCATGCTCAGGTCATGGTCAGTGATTTATTTAAACATCCCAACACAGAAAGAGGAGAACAAAAATTCCAATGAAAATAACACTGGAACCGTGTGGCCTTCCTACCAAACACAGAATTCTATTTATTAAAAATGAGAAGAATCTAACGGACTTACTGGAGTGATGCAATTGCTGTCAAACCGCTCCTTTATTTCTTCAGGAGGAAGGTAGCCACCTTCAAAAGACAAGACGATTATAGCTTCACTGACACCAAACAGGTGCATCAAAACGAATGTAACATTTAAATCAAAATGAAACGAGACGGCTAACTGTTCCCCTACACCGTTATATACAACAGGAACAGTGGTTGGTGTAGCTCAGCGGATAAAACACCAGTACCTGCCTGAGAGCTGCCACCACATGTGGGAGACTGGGGCTCGAATCCCGGTCAGGGTGACTACGCTGTGCTACATCAGTAGGAGTTCTTGGGCAAGACTCCTAACACTACACTGGCCCACCTGTAATATGATTCACCTTGTGAGTCGCTCTGGAAAAGCATGCCAGCTAAATGCCATACATGTAAATGGTAGACTCAAAAGAAACCAAGTTGCAGTTTCTTCATCAAAGCCAATGAGAACATGCTTGATCTCGTCTTCGCACTGAGATGTCTCAATCTGATCTCAAAAGAACAGTACCCAGGCTGATCAAGCCACTGTTTAAATTGATCAGTACCTGCTACGCTGAGCACAAACCCAAGCACAACCCTTCGTTTCATGGCAGCAGTCACAGGGTGTCAGTGACTGCATTGGAAACAATCATCATAACGGTCTGTGGGCATGTAGTCCTGCATGATGCAGCAGCCCATAGAGGTTCCTAACGGTGCCATGTGATCAACCATCCCATGCAGCTTGAATATTCTCACACAGCTCCTGCATATTTTGCAGTAGTAGGTGGAGGGACACCAGGCCTTCTGGACGACAAACTGTTCATCTTGGCGCTGACCATGGTGCCTCCACACATGGATTTGTCGTCTCGGCCAAAAACAAAAGCGAGACTCATTACTGGACACGACGTGCTACCAGTCGCTAGACTGCAGTACCATTTGGTGGCGTTGACGTGGTGTTCAGAACAGTTGTTGTAACTTTGTGTGGATAAAGTCCTGCTTCAAACAGCCGTCTCCCAATGGTGCTGGCACTAACAGGATGACATGGAGTCATCACTGCTTGCTGAATGTCCACAATCGAGGCTGGTGGATCAGCCTGGTACAGAGATAAGGGCTGTCCTGGCCCACATCACACCCACAGCAGAGCTTGAAACTTTAATCTTGAAGAAAAATTTGTGCAACTGTATTTGAGAGTCTGTATAATGAGTGTCACAACAGGACCAAGTAACTTGTTGCTCTAGGACAAGCTGTGCAAAATTAAGAGCACATTAAGTAACAGCATGGAGGGAAGCAGGCTATAAGCTCCATCAGCTCCAGAGCTGTTTGGCTTTCGAGTATCTAATCACTAACTGGTTTATCAAGTTGTGCATTCTGCCAAAGCATCCGTCTAGGAAAGTACATTTTGTGGACGGTGTGGCTTTTTCGGGACATCCCCTATGATCATACACCTGTCTAATGTCTAGCTATTACCTGATATCTCTGCTCGTTGGGGTGGAATGTAAAATAGAACCGAACTAAAAAAGGTTCTGTACAAGCGTCATACAGTTACTAGAAGCCCTCTAAGGATGAGCCCTGTAAAGTGTGACTTCAAGAGTTTAACCTGTATTTCCCTCTGTGTGTTTCAATAGTAAGTGCTAAAAAAAAAATCTTAGCCATGCCTCCATCCTACAACAACTATAACGAGATGCTACACCGCGACAGGCCTTTAAGCAACACTCAGGAACCATCCATAAAGACAGTCTTGGCCCCTCACCCCGTCATGAAAAATTAACCTCCCCTCATCCCTCTGTTTTTTCATCTAGCAACCGCTCCACTCCCTTCTTTTGGGAGGCCGAGTTAAACCAATTTGCTCGACTCCTCTCGCTGGTTCATTTTGTGCTACGGGTCATATGGTCTAGCCTTATACGGGAAAAGGTCAAGTAAGAACAGAAAGTCAGTTTTATCAAACACGCATACCGAAAACATATCGGCCTCCAGTCAGCCACACAAAATACCGGTCTTGAATGATGACCCCCAAATGCTGAATACTCACAACTTCCAATCGATTTGCCTGTAGTGTAACGCACGCCTCTGTCTCGGACGACAGCTCATGGTGATTGTGCCATATCTCGGATGCTCTCACAGCCCTTCTCATCGTTCGTTGATTATGTCGCAGATCCTCTTTTTCAAATCCTTCAACTAGCGTTCCCCCGACCATCAGATGGGTGTCATCTTCCACTTTTTTGGGCGCTGGCCTGAAAACAGCAACGGCATTATTGACGAAGGTCCGGTAAGCACCGACACTCAACTCCCAGCCAAATTAAGGCACTCACTTGTCTTCAGGATGTGTGCAGGGGTGGATGATTCCATTCATGTCCAAATACAGGTTGTCAAATTCCACCTCATTTGGGTTGGGTTTACTGGTGTCAACTGGTATCCGAACGCCATTGCATTCCTTAGACTGGGGGGAGGAAGAAAAACAAAACAAACAAATTAACATTCACTCAATTTACATTTACTTGCTTCTTTAAGCCCAGAAGAAAAGCCACTGCCACAGCAGAACAGACCAGGCACAACTGACTCCTTACTGCCAATGAAACACGTACGGCTGAGGTGAGAAGTAGGCCTATTAGGAGAAACAGGTGGAACGTGTTGCTAAGAAAGCAGGTCAGTTTGGGTTCATGGTTGACTCTACACCAGCGGTCACCAATCTTATACACAAAGGGCCGGTGTGGCGGCAGGTTTTCATTCCAACCAAGCAGACAACAGATCACATGATCTCCTGCTTGGTTGGAATGAAAATCTGCAGCCACACCGGCCCTTTGCGGATAAGATTGGTCTCCCATGCTCTACACCATGCTAAGAGTAAGGCTGGGCAAATTGACACTACATAACTGCTTCAATAAATAATGTGACAATATAGTATGATTTTCTGAATGTGGTGTACATTGGTCAATCACAAAACCACACACGATAATACTGGAGCTAACATTAGCAGATAAAGGCTTTACAAAAAGTAATGAACTTATATAAATAAAAAACTGGAGATTTGGCTGCTAACTGCTCTTTGAAACATGAAAAGACCATATCTTGGAAATCAGTGCATCCCAGCACCTAGTGTGATCAGACTTCTCTGATAACTCTGTGGGAATGGCTAATAAGAAGCTTGTTTGATGCAGACGGACCAACGTAGGACGGATGGGGGAAATGAGATAACTGATGGACCAGATAAAGGGACAATGCTGGTGATGGATAAAGGAATGGACGGACGACAGGCATCTGGCCTTGCTAACTTTGGGTTATGTCCGGTTAGTTTGATTAGCCCGCCAAGGATCAGAGATAGAGAGTGTGGGTGGGGCAGGAGGCAGCCTCGTGATTGGTCAGAGGAATGTTTACAGACATTCACTTTGTGCATGGTGTATAGGGTGGCCAAGAGGAGTAAACAGAGCCCGAGCAGCTCTCTCGGATGGGACCACGGCTGAGGGGATGGTGCGTCACCTTTTTGGCAAGGTGTTTTTTAGACGAATGCTTTCCGTCCGCTGGAACCACTTCTGTTTAAACGGTCCCTTTAAATAGGCTAGGGAATTAACCGGTGAAGTAAACGCGTCTTCATAGATTTCTATAAACCATCTGTGTAAAATGAAGCTCCTCTGGTGGCGCGCCATCCCCTCAGCCGAGGTCCCACCAGAGAGAGCTGCTCGGGAGTTCTGTGTGTACGTGGATGAACAGAAGTTTTTTTTGGTCCCGAGCGTTGTTTTCAGAAGAAGCCCAAACGCTGAATAAGCAGACTAAGGGACGGAGGCCATAAGTGACAGAGGTACTCCAAATCAGATTCGGTCCGATATACGGACATTAAAGACCTGATGTGAAGCAGTAGCGGTTTCTAGTTGCATGCTGTTGAGTATCCCAGCGTTTTAGTTACGGCTTTAGCCACCCCAGTTAGTTAGCTAACATCGGTCACACGCGTCAAGGAAATGTGTCAGTTAAAGAAAGTCGAACACTTGGTTGTAAAACAAAATCAGGAAAGCAATGGTGCTCGGTTATTTAAACACTAACTTAGGAGAAAGAAGAAAAACCTAAAAGAAAGGTTCCGGTACAACTAGCTAATTACTGCTAACTAGCGAGCTAGCTAGCGACAGCGACACAACTAAACTAAAGATACAGCCGTATGTAAATATTTTTGCTAGTCGGCCGTACCATCGATTTCAAACGTCCGTTTGTAGATGATTATATATAAGCGAAGAGCCGTTGTACCGCTAAGCTAATCAACCAAACAGCTTTGTTTTGCTTCGCTCCCGTTCGTGTAGCATCATTAGCATTAGCTTAGCTTACCTTCTCTTCCAGACAGTTGACTATAATAGAAGGATATTTCCGACTCAGCCAGCGAAAAAACGCGGGCACTCCCATCTCCTCGTTTAAAAACCGGCACGAACCGAAAGAAACGCTTTAAAACAAAATTTCTCACAATTAAAAACGACACGTGAGGAGTGAGAGACTGTAGCGCAGCAGAGCGGCGTGCTTAGCAAAACAGCTACAGCTAACCGACGGGCCGAGTTTATTCCGGTTCACGAGGAACATGAGCCGAGGCTAATCAGGAAGCACAGCGCCCCCAATAGGCTGGGATGAGTCGGTGCCTGATCAGGCGGATTGAGTTCAGCCGTGAGCCAGTGTTTTAGATGGAGAGGCGAACTGCTCAACGTGACACTGTGCTTATGTGGAAGGGCAACCCCATCGAATTTTCAAAATTGATGTTTTATTGGATGGTTAGGGTGTGGTAAGTTTCTTGGGTAGATCTTCAGAAAACATAACAGGTCAAAGCGAATACGTTTCACAAAGGAAGGTGGTGATACTGCAGGAAAAGGACTACCGTCTTTTGAAAGCTTGCTCTCAGAAAGGTAATGCATGAAATGCTTATAATTAGGCTTAAAAATACACAGTTTTGTGATGGAATTTGTCCAAAACGTCGTATTAACGTGTCTATCTGAATCTATTTATAGTGCATGCAATATTAAAAAAAACATTAAGATTTAAAGGCTTTTGTAGGTTTTTTTCTAACACCGAAAAAAATGGCACATTGTATGGCATCCAATCAGAAAAGGGGCTTATCTAGCATAATACTAATTACAACAGTACAATCCACTACCCGTCCATATAGATGTCAGTACATGAGACCTACCACTGCAACAGTCTGTTTTGAAAATTCTGTGATGTTCACATTGCTTACATAGTATCCACACCCACATCTCATCATCAAATAGAATACATCTGCCACCCAGAAGGAGGTGTGGGAGTGCTTTGGTGACGTTGGGAAGGAATGGTAAAGGTGACCAGGATCAATAAACTTAAACAATAATGATACATTTGTAGATGTGATATGATCACATATATATTGAGCTACACATACAGAATATCTGTCCTCTCAAGAGTTGATGACAGTCTGGCGTGGGCCAGCCGCGATGTTTGCTAACCCGGAACACAGCCAGACCGTCTCGGTATGGAGCTGTCAGATGGTTTCCTAATGGGTGGGTCTCGCTGTGATAATCCATCCATGCCAGCTTGAATATCATCACACCGCGTCCTGCGATGTTGGTGCGGTAGGGGTGGAGGGATGGAGGGACACCAGGCCCCTCTTGGAGCGTCTAAAACGTTCATCTTGGTGCCTGTACCAACGGGTGCCGTCCAACACACGGATTCGTTGGGCGTCTCCACCAAGACTAAAGCGGGACTCGTCACTGAAGATGACCCGCTGCCATTCTGAGTCACTCAATGACAGTCTGGTACGACACCACTGCAGTCTTTGGTGACGGTGACGTGGCATTAAGGACAGTCGGCGTAACGGTCGGTGTCTGCCAATGGTGCTGCACTAACAGGATGACTCATGGAGGACACCACTGCTCGCTGAATGTCCCCATTCGTGGCTGTTGTGCTTGCAGAGTGTGAAACTTGAATCATTTGCATGTCTCACCATGTCAAACCCACCCACCAGGTTTCATTCCTGCTGATTGATTCCTTCTGGGTGCAGCTCTTTGTAGAATGATCCTTTGGATGAGTGTATTTTGGCCTAAATAACCAAAAATAAATAAATCAAATCCAAAACCAAATGTCTGTATAACACTATATATATATATATATATATATATATATATATATATATATATATATATATATATATATATATATATATATTTCACCTCAGCCTATCACTGCACATGCAAGGCGGTGGTGTCTCAAGGCCCCCACCATTTGCATTTTCTCCTTTGTGCATCAAATGTTTTCCAGACGAGGGGAATAATGTAATCACTTGTTGTTTTTATTTTAATATCATTTTTTAAATCTCCATTTCACAGTTAAGGTGAGGATTAAATGCCACGGCCAAGCACGGCATGATGATCCGGCAGGTCAGTGCTGAGGCCGCGTAGTGAGCTCCGGGCTAAGTTGTGTTGATTGCACTTACAGTAGCGAGCTGACGCTCTATTCACAGACACGGGATTATAGAGGAGGTTCTCGGTATAAGGCTCATCTGTATGCCGAACGAGAGCTTTGATGGGGCTGCTGCATATGCATATGCAGAGATCGGTGCGTAGCTTCCTGAGCGGACAATGAGCACTTCACATTACTTCCATCAACCGACGGCCTAATTCATTAATTCGTCCTATTGTACACATATTTTAACGTACGGCACATGCACACGCAGGCACTTCGCCTGGCTAGAGGACTAATTAGCCCGAATTCCCAGGGGGCATTGAAGCGGGAGCTCAGAGAGGAACCATATCACCATCTCAACACAGTTTCTCAGATTACGTCAAAGCCTTTATGCCCTAGTCATTATTGCACCGTCTGTTACTGCACAGTTACCTAGAGAGATCAATACACAGACATATGTAAAGCGAAAGTGCTGAACTACCCTGGCAACACCGCGGGGCCCAGCGCTTCATTAACCTGGAGAGGCAGATCTATACACAGACATATGTAAAGCAAAAGTGCACTACCTGGCAACCCCGAGCCCCAGCGCTCCTAGCCTAGAGAGATCAATTACACGAACATATGTAAACGCAAAAGTGCGCCTACCTGGCAACCCCCAGCCCAGCCGCTCATTGGCCACCTAGAGAGATCAATACACAGAAGCATATGTAAAGCAAAAGTGCACCTACCGGGCAACCCCATCCCGATCGCTCATAAGCAACCTAGAGAGATCAATACACAGACATATATGTAAGCAAAAGTGCACTACCTGGCAATCCCAGCACCAAGCGCTTCATACTAGAGAGATCAATCACACGGACATAGTAATAAACCAAAAGTGCACATAATGGGCAAACCCGCCAGCTCAGAACTCATACCTATAGAGATCACTGACACAGAATAGGTTAAGCAAAAAAGTGCACTACCTTGGCAAACCCAACCCAGCGCTCTTACATAGAGAGATCAATACACAGACATAGTAAGCAAAAAGTGCACTACCTTGCAATCCCAGCCCAGCTCACTCATACCTAAGAGATCGATACACGGACATGTATAGAACCAAAAGTCACTATGGTCAACTCCAAGCTGCAGCACTCATACCTAGCGAGATCAATACACAGACATTAGGTAGCAAAAGTGCACTACCTTTCAACCCAGCCCAGCGCTCATGACCTAGAGAATCAATACACAGACATTATATAAAGCAAAAGTGCACTACCTGGCAACCCAACCCCAGTCATACCTAGAGAGATCAATACACGGACATGTAAAGCAAAAGTGGCACTACCTGGCAATCACCGCCCAGCGCTCATCCTAGAAAAGAGATCAATACAACGGACATGTCTAAACCAATGTGCACTTAATGGGCAAACCCCAGCTCCTGCACTCATACCCTAGATAGCATCAATACACAAGGAATAGGTAAGCAAAAGTGCACTACCTGGCAACCC
>JAMWET010003689.1:67500-90333 GCA_024036415.1 Prochilodus magdalenae | reverse complement strand
TAGAAGAAGGAGTGGGTAATTGGGAGGAGGATTGGGTGTGTGAGTGTGTGTGATTATTAATTAAATAAAACTAAAAATATTTCTCTATCTTGTCTCTAGTCTTTTCATCCACTTTCGCTTTTGTCTATCTCTCCTTATCGCTCTCTCTCCTTCTCTTTTTTTCTCATCTCTTCTTTTCTTCTTCTCTTCCTCTCCCTTTCTCTCTCTCTTCTTTTCTCTCTCTTTATCGTTTTTTCTCTCTCTCTTCCTCTCTTCTAGCTTTTTTCTCTCTCTTTTTCTCTTTCTCTCTCTTTCCTCTCTTCTTTTCTTTCTTTTTTTCTCTCTCTAGAGAAGAGAGAGCAATGTGTGAGAGAGAGGAGAAAGAGTTGGGGGAGCTCAGAGAGGAGAGAGTGAAGAGAGAGATAGAGCGATGCTCCATGCAGGCTACTGAGGGGGGACGTGCGAGTGTACATGTCTGTGCAAGCACAGGGGGATTATGGGAAACTCACACATCACTACAGTGAACCAGATACCCTGAACACTGTTGCGCGTTCAGGAGGAGACACATGTACCCTGGGCTGATACGAGTCCGTATATGATGTATATGATGTATATGATGTATGTATATGATGTATATGGCGTTTATGATGTATATGATGTATGTATATGATGTATATGGCGTTTATGATGTATATGATGTATGTATATGATGTATATGGTGTCTATGATGTATATGATGTATGTATATGATGTATCTATGTATATGATGTATGTATATAATGTAAGTATATGATGTATGTATATGGTGTTTATGATGTATATGATGTATATGGTTATTATGATTTATATGAAGTCAGTGAAATGAAGTGTCAGCAGGTACAGACCCGCGTGTATCTGATTACTCCATTATTAAAATAGGGAACGCTCAGCAGCCCATCGCTACACGCTCAGCTGGCGCTTTATTAGGAACACCACACTAGCGCCAGACGACTGCAGATTTTCCAGGAGCACCATCACACTGAGAATATCCCTGTGCCATGGGCCCATCCCTTAGGCACCAAGGACAGCTGAGAGAGGTGGTGGGAGGGCGGTGCCCGACCTTACGTGCTGACGACAGCTGTCGGAGACGGCATAAACGCACAGCCATGAGAGACGGCGGGAAGATGAGGAGCGCCTCGGCGGCATTAGGGCAGCCTCTGTGCCACAAAACCCGCCTCCCTGCTCCTGTTCTGCAGCGGGGCTACTAGACTGCGCCCAATGTTTGATCCTAGGGGGACCAAGGTGCGGAGTGGGGGGGGGTGACGGAGGTGGAGCAGTGAACCCTCTTTCCTCACCTCGGATGCTCGAACCACAAGAGGAGAAAGGGAAAAGAGCATCGGCTGCCTCTCATTATGAGGCAACACGAGTTAGAACTGTGTACAGTTAATCCAGAGGCAGAGAGAGAGAGAGAAAGAGAGAAAGGGAGAAAAGGAGAGAAGAGGCAGGAGAGAAATAAAAGAGAGAAAGAAAGACAGAAAAGTGATAGGAGAGAGGGAAGGAAACAGAAAAGTGAGGTAAACGAGTAAAAGAGCGAGGGAGGAGAAAGAGAGGACAGGAGGAGACGGAGTAAGAGAGAGAGTGGAAAACAGGAGAGGCAGAGTAAGGGAGAGAGAAAAGGAGTAAGAAGAGAGGGGGAGAATGAGAGAGAGAGAGAATGGGTGAAAAAGAAAAGAATGTAGAAGATGAGATTATAACAGACGACAAGAAGACACAAAGAAAGCTTAAAGCAGAAAAGGATAAATAGAGTAGAGATAGAGAGTGGACGAGAGAGAGGGATAGAAGAGGGAGGGGAGAGAGATAGAGAGTGGGGGAGAGAGGGGAAGAAGAGGGAGAGAAAGAGAGAGAGAGTGGTGGAGAGAGGGTAAGAAGAGTGAGGGAGAGAGGGGAAGAAGAGATACGAAAGCTTAAAGCAGAAAAAGATAAGTACAGTAGAGATAGAGAGTGGAGGAGAGAGAGGGAAAGAAGAGGGAGAGAGGGGGAGAAAGGGAGAGACAGAGAGAGGGGGAGAGAGGGGAAGAAGAGGGAGAGAGAGGGGGAGAAAGTGAGAGACAGAGAGTGAGGGA
This sequence comes from Prochilodus magdalenae, assembly GCA_024036415.1. Taxonomy (NCBI): domain Eukaryota; kingdom Metazoa; phylum Chordata; class Actinopteri; order Characiformes; family Prochilodontidae; genus Prochilodus; species Prochilodus magdalenae. The sequence goes on along the minus strand of JAMWET010003689.1, from coordinate 88,252 downwards.
GAGAGGGGAAAAAGAGAGAGAGTAGGGGAGAGAGGGAGAGAGAGAATGCTTAAAGTGAGAAAGGATAAGTATAGAGAGAGAGAAAGACGGAGAGAGAGAGAATGGAGGAGAGAGGGAGAGTGAGGGAGAGAGGGAAAGACGAGAGATAGTTGGGGAGAGACGGAGAGAGAGAGAACGCTTAAAGTGAGAAAGGATAAGTAGAGAGAGAGAGAGAGAGAGACGGAGAGAGAGAGAGAGAGTGGAGGAGAGAGGGAGAGTGGGGGAGACGGGAAGACGAGAGAGAGTTGGGGAGAGAGGGAGAGAGAGAATGCTTAAAGTGAGAAAGGATAAGTAGAGAGAGACAGAGCAGAGAATGAAGGGGAGGGAGGGAGGGCAGACAGGGCAGTACGTGGTCAGACTGCAGGTGCTGTGGTGCAGTAGAGGGCGCTGTAGAGTCCACTGGACTCCTCCACAGACAGCTGCCGGACTTCTACCCGAGCGGGGGGACGGAGAGATTCGGAGAGGATAAAAGGCTGAAAGAGCGCTGCACTGCATAACAAAGCCCTGGGGGACACGCCCTCCCCCTGCCCCTAGCCCCCGGGGGCCCACCGGACCCCCTCAGCACTACAGGGCTTTAGGAGGCTCTTTCACAGGCAGCCACGCGGAAGAACGTGGGGAGGAGAGTCGAGGGGGAAAGTGAGTCACAGCTATGGGTCAGATACTGAGAGCTGCTGGACACGGCTGTTCAAACTCACCATCGCCATATCAATCACATATCACATCAGATATTAATCAGATATCACACATCAATCTTAATCAGATATCGCATATCAATCTTAATCAGATATCACACATCAATCTTAATCAGATATCACATATCAGTCTTAATCAGATATCACACATCAGATATTAATCAGATATCGCATATCAATCTTAATCAGATATCACACATCAGTCTTAATCAGATATCGCATATCAATCTTAATCAGATATCACATCAGATATTAATCAGATATCGCATATCAATCTTAATCAGATATCACACATCAGTCTTAATCAGATATCGCATATCAATCTTAATCAGATATCACATCAGATATTAATCAGATATCACATATCAATCTTAATCAGATATCACATCAGATATTAATCAGACATCGCATATCAATCTTAATCAGATATCACACATCAGTCTTAATCAGATATCGCATATCAATCTTAATCAGATATCACATCAGATATTAATCAGATATCACATATCAATCTTAATCAGATATCACATCAGATATTAATCAGATATCACATATCAATCTTAATCAGATATCACATCAGATATTAATCAGATATCACACATCAATCTTAATCAGATATCACATATCAGTCTTAATCAGATATCACACATCAGATATTAATCAGATATCACATATTAATCACTGTCCGGATTAATAAGCCTGAACTCATCACAGAGAAAGCTCCATCACCCTGGACCAGCACAGGGGGAACAGAGACCCTAGGTCACCAATGAAGACCACCTTCTCAGAGACACTGCAGTGACCACAGATTCATCAGCACCACTCCCAACGAGAGTGAGAAAGAGAGTGGGGGAGAGAGAGAGCGAGAGAAAGAGAGAGAGAGAGAGAGAGAGAGAGAGAGAGAGAGAGAGAGACAGAAATAAGTTACAGTCCCACTACAATCCCACTACAGTCCCACTACAATCCACCTACAGTCCCACTACAATCCACCTACAGTCCCACTACAATCCACCTACAGTCCCACTACAGTCCCACTACAGTCCCACTACAATCCACCTACAGTCCCACTACAGTCCCACTACAATCCACCTACAGTCCCACTACAGTCCCACTACAATCCACCTACAGTCCCACTACAATCCCACTACAGTCCCACTACAATCCACCTACAGTCCCACTACAATCCACCTACAGTCCCACTACAATCCACCTACAGTCCCACTACAATCCACCTACAGTCCCACTACAGTCCCACTACAATCCACCTACAGTCCCACTACAATCCACCTACAGTCCCACTACAATCCACCTACAGTCCCACTACAATCCACCTACAGTCCCACTACAATCCACCTACAGTCCCACTACACTCCGTCCTACTGGTCCCACTACAAGGGATCTACAGTCACGTTACTAGTACCCCTTACAGGCCATATACATCCAGTCTACTCTCCCAGTAACAGTCACACTAGACTACGAGTCAATCCACCTACAGTCCCACTACAATCCACCTACAGTCCCACTACAGTCCCACTACAGTCCCACTACAGTCCCACTACAATCCACCTACAGTCCCACTACAATCCACCTACAGTCCCACTGACGAAGTCCATCTACTGTACCAGTAAAATCATTCTATCAATCAACTTACAGTCACACTACAGTCCCACTACAATCCACCTACAGTCACACTACAATCCACCTACAGTCCCACTACAGTCCCACTACAGTCCCACTACAGTCCCACTACAATCCATCTACTGTCCCACTAAAATCCATCTACAATCACGTTACAGTCCCACTACAGTCCCACTACAATCCATCTACTGTCCCACTACAGTCCCACTACAGTCCCACTACAATCCATCTACAGTCACACTACAATCCACCTACAGTCACACTACAATCCACCTACAGTCAGTCTACATCCACTCTAACAGTCCGCACGTTAATCCACCTACAAGTCCCCACTACCAAGACTAGTACCCTTCCCACTCACAAGTCTACACCTACAGTGCACTATAATCCACCTAGTGCCCCAGCTACAATCCCACCTACAGTAGCCCTACGATCCCCTACAGTCCCACTACAATCCACCTACAGTCCCACTACAATCCACCTACAGTCCCACAACAATCCACCTACAGTCCCATTCATATCCCACTAATAATCACCTACATACGATTATGACCCTACAGTTCACCTACAGTACCACTACAATCGCACCTACAGTCCCACTGACAAGTTCCAGCTGCAGTACCCTGGAGTCCCAGGGCAACCCTGAAAACCAGTTTCGCCCCCACTTAAAACTAGGTCAGTAAAAATCAGTATATGTGCTCTTACTGCTCACTGTTTGAGTTAATACAGCCACACGGTCATACACCTCCGCCCTACTGTGTGTGTTGTGTAAAAATAAAAGAGCCCCCCGAAACCCCCCACCCCCTTCAACATACGCTCAACCAGCACACCTCAACTATCCCCCCACTACAGGCTTATGCTATCCAGAATCACACCTCTGGATGCATCATCGCACAGATAAAAGAACAGGTCTCCCACTATTCTTTTGATGTCCGAGTTTAGTGGAGACTAGTATAGGAGCTCTCTCTCTCTCTGGCTAGAACAGCTCATCTCTCTTCCGACTGTCTTCCGTCTTTACTCCCTGCTCCCTCTCACTCTCCCTCTCCCGCGTCTTCATCCGTGCTCATCTCTTCACCCGACTGCTTTCTCTCTCTCTCTGCGTCCCCCGTGACTTCGACTAGTTCCCTTCCTGTCTCTCCTGCTACCTGTGATTGCTACTCTGTTCTCTCTCTGCGTGAGGCAGTATTTTGACTCTCTCCCTCTCTCCCTCTCTGTCTCTCTCTCGCTGATGTGGGACTGACCAATAGAGCACCTGGACTAACACCAGACGCCAGTGCGCAGAGCAGGCTGGAATTTATCACTCGGCTGTATTGATCTTCTTGCGCCTTCCTTAGTAAGGATGATGATTCAGTCAGAACCGTATGGCCCAAGATTGATCTCAAGCACCAGATAGAGAACACAAATCCAAACCATCTGTCCACAGGTACTAGATCCAATACCACTGACCACTGTCTGACCACACTCTGAGAGACCACTCACAGCCTGGTTTAATATAACCCGATAAAACAGTACAGATAAAAAACTCTAGAACATTAACAAACGAGATTACTTTGGAGTAAAAGATGAATTGGGAGTTTCCTGCAGGTCAGAAATGTTTAATTTACGAAACAAAAGAAGATGAGTAAGAGTCGGTATTTCTGTACTTAACCTAAACAACGAGTCCTATCTGTAGTATTGGACATGAAATGCCTGAAATTACAGTGAGTTTTAAATGTTGCGGAAACAATAAATATTAGTTTTTTTATACATTAGAGTAAAACTTGACGGGACGTTAGACGAATGTAGGAAGGCCGATACAGCCAGAATGCTATCAGCAGAATCGTAACTGTGTACTGGTACCGGATCTTGAGAACACTGTGCTCACCAAGACACAAATTCCGCTTCCACCGGCTCTACTCTACGTCTTAATACTCCAGAGGGTTTCCATTTTCTTATTTTTTTTTTTTTTTTCAATACTGGATCGTCACTTCTTCCACAGTACGTATTGCACTTAGGCAAGGACATCAACCTTCTCCGCTGTACGCATGCCGTTTATCAGAACTGCAATCCCGTTCTACTACTATAGATAGTATCATAGCAGCCCAATAGTGTGAATAGCCTATCTCACATATATATATATATATATAGGAATCTGTTTTAGTGTTCAGAAAGACAGAAGTCCTGAGATCTGGAGTTCTGCGGAGTATGCGGATCTGGTAAAAGAGACATGACTTTCTCAACCAGACTACAAAACTGGAGTTTCTGGTGCTCTGAAATAATGAGCCTATGGGTGTTCTGGGGTATGGATGATCTGGGCTCTGTGTTATCAAAGCGGAAACTCTGGTAGAACAGAATTCCGGGATATCTGGGCTCTAAGTTCCGGGGATCTGGTGAGGGTGACCGAGGATCTTGTGCCTGTTGATGGAGTTACAGGATCTGGAGTTACAGGATCTGGAGTTCTAGGATCTGTGGTTCTAGTATCTCGAGTTTTAGCATCTGAAGATAAGGGATCTGAAGTTCTGGGATCTAGAGATATGGGCTCTGGAATTAGTATCGTGGAGTTCTGGAATCTAGAGTTATGGGATCTGGAACTACGGAATCTGGAGTTCTGTGATCTGGAGTTCTGGGCTATAAAATAATGAGCTATGGTGTTCTGGAATGGATCTGGTGTTATGGGTCTGGAGTTCCGGGATCTGGAGTTACAGGATCTGGAGTTCTAGGATGTTTTTTTTTTTTTTGGAGCTCTGGGATCGTCAGAGACCTTGGGCCCCTCGATTTCGTGAAGGAATGTCCGGCCAAAAAAAAATTCTTTTGCCTCATCTTTTGTTGAGTGGTCCTCCGGGTGACTGTCCAAGACCATTCCTGTTCCTTTTCATCATCCTCTCTCTCGGCCGGCATATAGGAAAAAGTTCCCTATAAAACCAGCCAACCAATGAATAATTACGCAGCCTTGCAGCATTAAAGACCTCCTACTTATAAAATCTCTCATTAAATAAACTGTACTGACCTGCGACACTGAGGTCAAACCATCAACTGAGGACAGCCTCTAAACGAGAAAACCTGAATAACGGATGATAACCAATAATACCGACCCACTCCACTGTAACTAATCCGACCTATTTTGAAAGTAATATCTTAAGAGCACAACTAATATAGCCATCCCAGTAAATACACCCAACACCAGTTTCACCCCCACACAGCAGCTGGCGCCCGCACTGGATGCTCCTACACTGAGCCCCAGCGCTTGACTCCAGGTAATGAGGGCTCACGGCGTGATGGCCAGAGATTATGTTGCAGGCGCACCTCAGGTTGGATGAAGAGAAGTGTTCCCCAGGGTGCCAATCGGCGCATGGCCAAGCAGGTCGCTCATTGCTCTTAGGTACAAGCTAATGCTCAAGCAGGCATGGCGCCACCCCAAGATGGTAGGACTGCGCCATGGGAGTGAACTCGTCACGTTAAGGGGAGAGTCTGGATCTGGCAGCAAGGGCCAGCATCTGCCTGTGGAGGTAATTCGACCGCTGTGGAAAGATAAGACAGGCTCAGGACACTGACCACCGCGTTCTCTGCGGAGGATACGCACGGCTGATAGCGGACTACTACAGGTAAGCAAAGCCATTCAGGTAACGTTCTAGATAAAAGTTCTAGATCTGTTCAACAGTAAGGTGGTGAAATGGTAACCCAGAACGTCCCGCCCTATCATAAAGAGCTTCCACCTACAGCGATAGTTCCTACATGAGTTGGAGTCTCTGAATACACTGCCTGATGTCTGAGACGCTGTTTATGATAGTGTGGAGAAGATCTCAGCCTTAAACTCCATTCATGGTGGAGGGATACATGCTACTGTAGGGCGCTGTGAGGTCAAATAGTCCCCCACAGAAACTCATTACTCTCTCAGCTATTTTACCATCCTCAGCCTTCCATACAAAATCCCCACAATGAGCCTTTTCACACCGAACCACTCCGAACGACATTGCATACTTCACACTAACCAAATTCTCCGGAATTTTGGGTGGAATTCCCCTTTCACTCATGCCCGTTATTACAGCCCCTGGTCTAAAGAACAACACCTGGCTGGTTCCTCCCCCCTGCTCTTTCTCTGCACCCGACTCCGCTCCTCTCTCAGCTGGCTTTGATCCGCTCGTGCGCTCCCTCCGTGTTCCACCCACGGTTTTAACGGCTCATGAAAGCGGTGCGGGAAGAGAGGAGCCGGAGAGGCAGAGACTCCGGGTGATTGACTGATTGAAAGGCAGTCATTTTATCACATCCTTTAGAGATTAGAAGACGGCGGGTTTAACCCCCCCCCACCAACTCATTCCTGCCATAACTTGAAGGAGTTCATTATGTGTATGCCGGGCTATGTAATTAAGGTGGGGCTGGGTGGGGGTGGTACGGGGGGTGCATGGTGTCTGTGCTGCGCTACATGTCTGAATAAACAGGCTTTCATGTTCCCACTCCGTCGCTAGCTGTTTGCGGAGAGAGGAAAAATGGTAACTAAGCCACTGAAGTGCCGCTCTGTAATAATCCCCCATCAGCCTTTTCAAACAGCTTATTGAATGAGGAGCGCCGCTCGCAGAACCTGCTGTTTATCTAGCAGCCTCCTCTCTCTCCTCCCCTCATCCCCCTCTTCGCGCCTCCTCCCTTCAGGTAGCTCCTGTGTTGGGAGGATGTTCGCCGCAGGGGGAGGAACACATGCCAAACTGGAAACCTCTCCCTCTATTCCTCTGTCTGATATGGGGCTAGACAACAGTTTAAAAAGGGAAGCTCCACCAAAATTTCCAAAATTCTACAGTCACTGTACAGTTCACAGTGCTGGTGAAGGTAACCAGACGTCCCCCTCTAAAAGCTCCCTCACAGGAAGTTCCTACATGAGGTGGTTCTGAATACGCTGCCTGATGTCTGAGACGCTGTTTATGATAGTGTGGAGAAGATCTCAGCCTTAAACTCCATTCATGGTGGAGGGATACATGCTGCAGGGCGCTGTGAGGTCAAATAGTCCCCCAAAGAAACACCTCACACCAAATCGCTCTCACTCGCTCTGTACACACCTCACACCAAACCCTCTCTCACTCACTCTGTACACACCTCACACCAAACCCGCTCTCACTCACTCTGTACTTCAACTCACCACACAACCCTGTACACACCTCTAACACCAAACCCTCTCCTCACTCACTCTGTACACACCTCACACCAAACCCCTCTTCACTCTCTCACTCACTCTGTACACACCCTCACACCAAACCCGCTATCTCACTCACTCTGTACAACACCTCACACACCTCTGTACACCACCGCTCTCACTCACTCTAACTCTGTACACACCTCACACCAAACCCTCCTCTCACTCACTCTGTACACACCTCACACCAAACCCTCTCTCCCTCACTCTGTACACTACCTCACACCAAACACCAAACCGGCCCGCTCCCGCTCTCTCTGTACACACCTCACACCAAACCCTCTCTCCCTCACTCTGTACACACCTCACACCAAACCCGCTCTCACCTCACTCTGTACACACCTCACACCCAAACCCTCTTCTCACTCACTCTGTACACACCCTCACACCAAACCCGCTCTCTCACTCACTCTCTGTACACACCTCACACCAAACCCGCTCTCACTCACTCTGTACACACCTCACACCAAAACCCTCTCTCACTCACTCTGTACACACCTCACACCAAACCCTCTCTCACTCACTCTCTTGTACACACCTCACACCAAACCCTCTCTCTCACTCAACTCTGTACACACCCTCACACCAAACCCCCTCTCTCACTCACTCTGTACACACCTCACAACCAAACCCTCTCTCTCACTCACTCTGTTACACACCTCACACCAAACCCTCTCTCACTCACTCTGTACACACCTCACACCAAACCCTCTCTCCACTCACTCTGTACACATCCCTCACACCAATTTAATCCCGCTCTCACTCACTCTGTACACACCTCACACACCAAACCCGCTCTCACTCACTCTGTACACACCTCACACCAAACCCGCTCTCCCTCACTCTGTACACACCTCACACCAAACCCGCTCTCTCACTCACTCTGTACACACCTCACACCAAACCCTCTCTCTCACTCACTCTGTACACACCTCACACCAAACCCTCTCTCTCACTCACTCTGTACACACCTCACACCAAACCCTCTCTCTCACTCACTCTGTACACACCTCACACCAAACCCTCTCTCACTCACTCTGTACACACCTCACACCAAACCCTCTCTCACTCACTCTGTAAACACCTCACACCCAAACCGCTCTCACTCACACTGTACACACCTCACACCAAACCCTCTCTCACCTCCTCTCTACACACTCACACCAACCACTCTCACTCACTCTGTACCACCTCAACCAAACCCTCTCTCACTCACTCTGTACACACCTCACACCAAACCCGCTCTCACTCACTCTGTACACACCTCACACCAAACCCTCTCTCACTCACTCTGTACACACCTCACACCAAACCCTCTCTCTCACTCACTCTGTACACACCTCACACCAAACCCTCTCTCACTCACTCTGTACACACCTCACACCAAACCCTCTCTCACTCACTCTGTACACACCTCACACCAAACCCTCTCTCCCTCACTCTGTACACACCTCACACCAAACCCCCCTCTCACTCACTCTGTACACACCTCACACCAAACCCGCTCTCACTCACTCTGTACACACCTCACACCAAACCCTCTCTCACTCACTCTGTACACACCTCACACCAAACCCTCTCTCTCACTCACTCTGTACACACCTCACACCAAACCCGCTCTCCCTCACTCACTCTGTACACACCTCACACCAAACCCTCTCTCTCACTCACTCTGTACACACCTCACACCACACCCGCTCTCACACTCACTCTGTACACACCTCACACCAAACCCTCTCTCTCACTCACTCTGTACACACCTCACACCAAACCCCTCTCTCACTCACTCTGTACACACCCTCACACCCAAACCCTCTCTCACTCACTCTGTACACACCTCACACCAAACCCGCTCTCCCTCACTCTGTACACACCTCACACCAAACCCGCTCTCACTCTCACTCTCTACACACCTCACACCAAACCCCTCTCTCACTCACTCTGTATCTACACACTCTCACACCAAACCCTCTCTCCCTCACTCTGTACACACCTCACACCACAACCCACTCCTCTCTCACACCTCACACCAACTCTGTCTCACTCACTCTGTACACACCTCACACCAAACCCTCTCTCACTCACTCTGTACACACCTCACACCAAACCCTCTCTCACTCACTCTGTACACACCTCACACCAAACCCGCTCTCACTCACTCTGTACACACCTCACACCAAACCCTCTCTCACTCACTCACTCTGTACACACCTCACACCTCAAACCCGCCCTCTCACTCACTCTGGGTACTGTACAAACACCTCACACCAAACCCTCCCTCACTCACTCTGTACACACCTCACACCAAACCCTCTCTCACTCACTCTGTACACACCTCACACCAAACCCTCTCTCACTCACTCTGTACACACCTCACACCAAACCCGCCCTCACTCACTCTGTACACACCTCACACCCAACCCTCTCTCCCTCACTCTGTACACACCTCACACCAAACCCTCTCTCACTCACTCTGTACGACAACCTCACACCAAACCCTCTCTCACTCACTCTGCTGTACACACCTCACACCAAACCCCTCTCTCACTCCACTCTGTACAACACCCTCACACCAAACCCTCTCTCACTCACTCTGTACACACCTAACACCCAAAACCCGCTCTCCCCTCACTCTGTACACACCTCACACCAAACCCTCTCTCCCTCACTCTGTACACACCTCACACCATACCCTCTCTCACTCACTCTGTACACACCTCACACCAAACCCTCTCTCACTCACTCTGTACACACCTCACACCAAACCCTCTCTCCCTCACTCTGTACACACCTCACACCAAACCCTCTCTCCCTCACTCTGTACACACACACAACACCAAACCCCTCTCTCACTCACTTTCTACACACCCTCACACCAAACTCGTAAACCGCCTCTCACTCACTCACTGTACACACCTCACACCAAACCCGCTCTCACTCAACTCTGTACACACTCAACACCAAACCCGCTCTCACTCACTCTGTACACACCCTCAAACCACCAAACCTCAGAGCTACTATCTCACCTCCTACCTGTACACACCTACTCCACACCAAAACCCTCTCTCTCACTCACTCTGTACACACCTCACACCAAACCCTCTCACTCACTCTGTACACACCTCACACCAAACCCTCTCTCACTCACTCTGTACACACCTCACACCAAACCCCCTCTCACTCACTCTGTACACACCTCACACCAAACCCCCTCTCACTCACTCTGTACACACCTCACACCAAACCCCCTCTCACTCACTCTGTACACACCTCACACCAAACCCCCTCTCACTCACTCTGTACACACCTCACACCAAACCCTCTCTCACTCACTCTGTACACACCTCACACCAAACCCCCTCTCACTCACTCTGTACACACCTCACACCAAACCCCCTCTCACTCACTCTGTACACACCTCACACCAAACCCCCTCTCACTCACTCTGTACACACCTCTCTGAACGAGGTTTGTGCTGCTGTGTTGGGAGAAGGTACATAAACAGATGAGACTATGGGTACCTGATCCACGTGGATGTAGTAGAAGTGAGACGTGTGGTAAATGGCCTTGAAGAGGCGCTGGACCTGGCGGGCCGCTCGTCCATGGACCACCAGCACGAAGGCAATGCGCACGGGCACCGCTGGCACCGTCTCCATGGAGTCCTCCTCCCAGTGCACGTTCATACTCGCCTTACCTGCGCACACACACACACACATACAGGTGTACAAGAGTCTGTCTCACTGATGGTACCTGTACGGCTGATAGAACGTACCTGCCACACCTTTTAAGGTGGAACGGGGAAACGTGTTTATAATAACCCCCCAGTGTCAACCTGCACTCTTAAACAAGATGGTTCTATTCGGGTTCTTTACAGAACAGCAGTTCTATACAGAACCAGGAACCATTTAAGAACCAACTGTATGCTTAAATGGTTCTTTGGAGAGTGAAACGGTTCTTCTGATGGATGGAGAATATGGTTCTACAGCTCTCCAAAGCATTAAACAATAGTAGAACACCTTTTGGTCGCATACAGCCTTTTCCCAGCGACGTGGAACCGGTTCTGTTCTGGTGCACGCACCTCGCTCTGAACCATTTGGTGCATCTCCACCAAAAGAAAGTAGTTCCCAGCAGGAACCAAACAGTAGTAGGTTCTTCAGCACGAACCCTGAATACATCTGTGGGCGTGTCAGATGTTGAGGATAGATAAGAGAACAGTGGCTTCACCCAGTGGTCCGCTGGAGAACCTCTTCTACGTCCTCCAGTAGGTAGTTGATCCGGGCCTGCTTTCAGGATATCACAAACATCTGGAATCACAGCCCCAACGCTCGCAGGCCATCTATACGCTCCAACATCTGCACCCTGATGATGTGTTTGATGTTCCTTGGATGCTCCTGGTTCCAAACGTAGCCCGGTTTCCTGAACAGCACTGAGGTTGAAGAATTACACCCGGAGATCCAACTACAGAACAGTGTCCCGCTAAACTTTCTGAGAGCGGGGTAGTCAGTGGTCTCCCGCACAGTCGATATACAGGCGGAGTGGACAAACAGCCATTGAGGCACACCGCGCAAGCTTCTGCTCGGTAAAGTGTACAGCCAGGCTTAACGCTGAATGCCTCTTCGAACATTTCAGCCAACTAAGACGCTGACTGGACAGACAGAGACTCCAGCGGCAACCCATATAGAGAGACGCCTCACACTAGGCGAGAGGGTGATGGGCTAGGGTCATGGCAGGGTCCAGCACTGCTGCTCCAGCTGTGATCCGGGCCCCAGCTCGGTGGGCTTGGTGTCGGGCGTGTTGTGGGACCCACTACTGCCTTCTGCGGGACACAGTATCTGTGAGCCAGCACCCACAGCCGAGCGGAGGGAGCTGGATATTCTCACAGCTAAGAGAAACATTAGACGTGCTATTATTGTCTTGGCACCAACAGTCGCATAGCCAGAGTGCAGCATCACCTACTGGACCCGCGGCGTTTCCCCGGCTCCGGTCATGAGACACCATCACTTATGATCACACAAATAGCCCACGGCAGACCACAAGGACCGGGCCGAGGGGCAGCCACCGCTCTAAAAACGCCCTGTGGAGTAAACATACGCACACAGGGGCTGCTGACAGCACGTCCGCCCTCCCAACGCACCGGAATAGCCTCACGGTCACTGCTTCAATATGCTCCTACTCTCGGAACTTTCCGCTACTAGTGGAGCCTAAAAACTACAAAAATTAATTAAATTGATTTAATCTGGTTAAATGGCTAGAAATACTCATGGAAACTTTAAAAAATAAAATAAAATAAAATGAAACATTTGAGACAATAATAATTAAGAAAATAAAAAAAAAAGTAAACCTGTAAAAATAAATAAATATAATAAAACATTTAATAAAATAAATAACATCTCAATTAAATTAATATAAAAAATGTAACTTTTAAAATATAAATAAATATAATTAAACATTTAAATAATAATAATAATAACATTTAATAAAATTAAATAAAATAAAACATTTGAGACAATAATTATTAATAACAAAAAAAACTGTAAACATAAAAAGTAAATAAAAAGTAAACCTGTAAAAATAAAATATTTAATAAAATAAATAAAATCTCAAAGAAAATAATATAAATAAAGTTTTAACTTTTAAAATATAAATAAATATAATGAAACATTAAAAAAATAATAACAATTAAGAGAATAAATAAAATCTCAAATAAAAAAATATAAATACAGTTTTGATTTTTTTAAAATAAATATTTTTTTTTTTTTTAAAAGAAAGAAAATATAATAAATACATTCAGAAACATAATTTAATAAATTAAAAAAACACGTTAAAAACACGTAAACAACATGCCCTCAAACGTGAAACAAATAGCATAATGTATAGATATACCTATTAAATATTTTTATTTTTAATTTTCTTTTTCCTTCTTCAACTGTTCTTCCATACTATACACTGTTCATTTATGGACATATTTGAACATATTTTTGATAGGTAATTTCTGAACACTAATTTTTGCTCCCTTTACATACCGAACTAAATAAGACCAATAACCATCAGTCAAGCATTTCTGATAATAATCAACCTGGCACAGTGAAGAACGTAATAATACACTCCCTATGAAATATATATCGTCACGCTGCATGAGCGTCGACAAGATCGGCTAACTGCTCACCAGCAGCTCAACATCGCCACCACACACAGAGACACACCCGACCCTCGTCCAGCGGCTCACTGAGATACAGGGAGAATATTACATCTGATCATATTAATCCTAAAACAGCTGCACTGATTTCCAGGCTGCCAACAGATTATCCACTAGAGGGCGCTGCACCAAGTCGACAACATGGACAGTAATACTGATATATACTGATATGATGATTTCTATAGGACTGGAGTTATCATCAGGCCTGGAGTTTCAGATCACGGATCGAAGCGCTCATGGACGCGACGTGTCCTCATCGTTAGCGCTGGTACTCCGATAACTCCGATAACTGTAACGTGGTGGTGCTTCCTGATGTGGAGAAGAAGCCCTTCGACCTTCAAGCTACCAGATGTTAAATTACTGATGATCTGCTCCTGAAGACGGCGGGCCCCGTCGGGTTCCAGGCCGAGTGGGTGAATTTAAGGGCCTGGTATAGAGTTACGCCCTGGCGTGAGGCCATGTGGCTGATGAGATGGCCCGTGGAGGAGTAATGACTATAATCCCACAGCCTGAAGCGTGTGCCAACTTACTGAGTCCCGAAGGCCTATACGCTGCCCCCGGGACCCCCGGGCCACGTGTACGGGCTCACAAATGGCTTCAGGGCTTTTCAGCCGCAGGCTGACAGGGCTGTACGGAGGAGGCCTGGTAACCGCACTCATGGGCCGACATGGCCTGGAGGCTCCTCTAATCACCTCTTAAAGGTTTTGACCTTTTGTGTTTAAGGAGAGGACGGACCCGCCCCGCTTCAAACGCGGTGTCAACGCCCGCTCTGTCTGCAGAGGCCCTCTCATTACCGCCCCATTACTGACCAGTAAAGACCCCCTAATGCAGCTCAGCCTGCCTGAGCATTCTGTCTGATCTATAGATCTCATATCACACGGGCCCGCCAACGTCTCCGATTCCTCTTACACAGTCAGAGTCCAAACGCATGTTATGATTTTAGATTAGTCCTCAGGCGCAGCTCACTGAAGCGGGACAATCCTGTTAAAGGAGCAGATATTCTATAACGATCAGATCCATTCCAGTTACAGTCTTCCACAAGTAGTCCATTTTATATAGGGAAAAAAGAGGAACGCCATGAATAATTTGTCAGCCAATCAGAAGCTGTGTTCATGACTTTTTAGCCAATCAGAGGCTGTGTTCCTGACTTGTAGGCCAATCAGCAGAGTGTTCCTCCCTGTGTCTCTGACTTTGTAAGGCCAAAGTCAGAGGCTGGCAGTTCCTGACTTGTAGGCCCAATCAGGAGGGCCTGTGTTCCTGACTTGTTAGGCTCAATCAAAGGCTGTGTTTCTGCACCTTTTGTTAGGCCTAATCAGATAGGGCTCTGCTTCTGACTTGTAGGCCCAAATCCAGAGACTGAGTTCCTGACTTGCTAGACCAATCAGATCAGGGCTGTGTTCCTGAGGCCTGTTGGCCAATCAGCAGACTCTCTGTTTCCTGACATATGTAGGCCAATCAGAGGCTGTGTTCCTGACTTGTAGGCCAATCAAAGGCTGTGTTTCTGACTTGTAGGCCAATCAGAGGATGGGTTCCCGGCCTTGTTGGCCAATCAGAGGCTCTGTTTCTGACTTGTAGGCCAATCAGTGGCTGTGTTCCTGACTTGTAGGCCAATCAGAGGCTCTGTTCCTGACTTGTAGGCCAATCAGAGGCTCTGTTCCTGACTTGTAGGCCAATCAGAGGCTGTGTTCCTGACTTGTAGGCCAATCAGAGGCTGTGTTCCTGACCAGTTGGCCAATTAGAGGCTCTGTTCCTGACTTGTCAGTCAAACATAGGCTCTGTTCCTGACCTGACGGCCAGTCAAAGGCTGAGTTCCTGACTTGTAGGCCAAACAGAGGCTGAGTTCCTGGCCTGTAGGCCAATCAGAGGCTCTGTTCCTGGCCTGTAGGCCAATCAGAGGCTCTGTTCCTGACTTGTAGGCCAATCAGAGGCTCTGTTTCTGACCTGTTGGCCAATCAGAGGCTCTCTTCCTGACAGGCCAATCAGAGGCTCTCTTCCTGACAGGCCAATCAGAGGCTCTGTTCCTGGCCTGTAGGCCAATCAGAGGCTGTGTTCCTGCCTTCTAGGCCAATCAGAGGCTCTGTTCCTGACCTGTTGGCCAATCAGAGGCTCTGTTCCCGGCCTGACAGCCAAACAGAGGCTATGTCCTGACTTGTTGATGAAACAACACTATCCCTCTGGGCATGAAAGTGGAGCCTCTGGAATACAACGCTCCCCAGGTCTTTCTAATGTACGACGTGTCTGATGTCGTGTTTCCACCTGGATAAGTTAACTCAGTACCTGAACACGATCATATCACCAGTGTTAATAACCTTTATGGCTGCTCTGGATGACCAGTGGTGGGTCTGGGGCCCATACGGTCTCCTCCATCCCGCAATAATGATGGTTTATTTTAAATCATAATCATTTTTTTTTAGTTATCCCATTTATTTTTCAGGGCCCAGCTACAGCGGGAAAGCACTCCAGGCTGTTCCTGCAGGCCCTGCCACACAGCCGCGAGTGGCCTGGTAGCCGTTTTCGGCTGGTCCACCCAAGACGGATCTTTTTCTGGTCCTTTTCCACGAACGCCTAACCTCCATGTAGGCACTGCGGTGGGAAACCACGGCCTTCAAAGCGCCCATCGATTGCCTCATCCAATAATTACACGAAGCGTATATTCACATATATATATATACATGAGCTGTACATGTGGCTAAATGAGCTGAAATTAGAATCTTCCCGCCCCGCCCCCTCCTCTAACCATTTCAGAGACCTTCGAGCCATCAAGGCTTCGGAAACGTTCTCCTGGAGCGCTGCAACAATCTGCCACTGCCCTGTTTAAACGCGTCCACCACCCAGCGCCGCGTATGAAAGAGTGAACGAATGAAAGAAGGCCCACAGCACGGCAATTACAAGCGTCTAACCTCATGCGGAAACCCAGAATCTCATTTCCAGCCTGTCTCTGATTGTAATTACGAGCGCCGCGTCTGCCTGTTGCCAGCCTTGTAAGTCTTAATGAAGCCCCTCCGTAAACCTCCGCTGACAGCGCTGCAATTAATCCGGGAAAACCACCATTATCTTTAGCGTTATTTATCCTATAGTCAGACGGAGCTCGGATAACATTTCCCTGTTTCACAAAAATAGCTGTAATCAGTCATTATCCCTACAGAGGAATCACGCTCTCTATTAGCTGTACCACCAACTGACACCACCGCTAGCTCGACTACCTGTAGGGTTGCCACCCATTCCGTAAAATACAGAAGCATCCTTTATTTGGAAATTAAATGTTGCGTCCTGTATCAAACCAATACAGGACGCGATTTGTTCCGTATTTCTGTAAATGTCCGTAAATTTGTTCCATATTTCTGTAAATGTCTATAAATTTGTTCCATATTTCTGTAAATGTCTATAAATTTGTTCCGTATTTCTGTAAATGTCCGTAAATTTGTTCCATATTTCTGTAAATGTCTGTAAATTTGTTCCGTATTTCTGTAAATGTCCGTAAATTTGTTCCATATTTCTGTAAATGTCCGTAAATTTGTTCCATATTTCTGTAAATATCTGTTCGTAAATTTGTTCCGTAATTCTGTAAATGTCTGTAAATTTGTTCCATATTTCTGTAAATATCTGTTCGTAAATGTGTTCCGTATTTCTGTAAATGTCCGTAAATTTGTTCCATATTTCTGTAAATATCTGTTCGTAAATTTGTTCCGTAATTCTGTAAATGTCTGTAAATTTGTTCCGTATTTCTGTAAATATCTGTTCGTAAATTTGTTCCGTATTTCTGTAAATATCTGTTCGTAAAAATGTGTTCCGTATTTCTGTAAATGTCCGTAAATTTGTTCCGTATTTCTGTAAATATCTGTTCGTAAATTTGTTCCGTATTTCTGTAAATGTCTGTCTGTAAATTTGTTCCGTATTTCTGTAAATGTCTGTTCGTAAATTTGTTCCGTATTTCTGTAAATATCCGTAAATTTGTTTCGTATTTCTGTAAATGTCTGTAGATTTGTTCCGTATTTCTGTAAATGTCTGTTCGTAAATTTGTTCCGTATTTCTGTAAATATCCATAAATTTGTTCCGTATTTCTGTAAATATCCGTAAATGTGTTCCGTATTTCTGTAAATATCCGTAAATTTGTTCCGTATTTCTGTAAATATCCGTAAATTTGTTCCGTATTTCTGTAAATGTCTGTTCGTAAATTTGTTCCGTATTTCTGTAAATATCCGTAAATTTGTTTCGTATTTCTGTAAATATCCGTAAATTTGTTTCGTATTTCTGTAAATGTCTGTAGATTTGTTCCGTATTTCTGTAAATGTCCGTAAATTTGTTCCGTATTTCTGTAAATATCCATAAATTTGTTCCGTATTTCTGTAAATATCCGTAAATTTGTTCCGTATTTCTGTAAATATCCGTAAATTTGTTCCGTATTTCTGTAAATATCCATAAATTTGTTCCGTATTTCTGTAAATGTCTGTCCGTAAATTTGTTCCTTATTTCTGTAAATGTTTGTAAATTTGTTCCGTATTTCTGTAAATATCCGATATACATCATGGCATCATGGACGCTGCAGCGATGTCCACAGCATGTGTGGAGCAGGGTTCTGGAGGAGCTTCAGTAACTTCATTCAGAAGGTTAGCGGCTATGCTAAAATCCTCAGCGGGAAGGCTGGAGCCGAACCTGCTGTGGCTCCTCTCTCCGATGGAGAACTGCGACTAGGTGTTAACCGTAATCCCACCATGAGTGGGAGTTATCTGGTACCTTCGTAGATCTACAAGCTCCTCCTCAGTAGGCTCATACACGTGGGCTGTACCCTGATCCTTTCCCCATTCCCATCCACATAATGTCAAGGTCTGTCTACTAGCGCACATGCACGCATCAGGAACTGCTTTGTAGTGTCGGTCATAGGTATCGGTACCCAGTGTAACCTCCAACTCTTTATCATTCCCTTTATCATTGTTATTAATTTTTAATAATTAATTATTAATTATTTTATTTTATTGTTTCTATTTTTATTTTTTATTCTTATTTTTATTTTCTTTTATCTGGAAACTATTGCTGTGTTTTTCTTTTGACTATTTTTATTAGTTTTAATAATCTTATATATATATATATTTTTTTTTTTATTCTAACTTTTTTATCCTAAGGAATCTTATTATTAGGTTTATTATCTTTATCTAATTTATCTAATTTACAAAATAAAATTTTGTAAAAATTTTTAAAAATATTCCTTATTTAATTTATTTTGTCTGATGTTTTACTGTTACTAATTATATCGATATTTTAATTGAACTGTATTAAAATTCTATTTAATTTCTCTTTTCCAGTCCCTTTAAGATGGAACAGCTCGGCTGCATTGGAATGAGGCTCAACCTTCATGCACTCCCGAGTGAAAATCAAGGCTGAGTGATTGATTAATTGGCTGGCGGTGTTTAAACACTAGTAGCTGAGCTAATACCAATACAGACATCAGTGCTACACTAGCTACAAGACTCACCCTCTAGGGGGCAGTAGAGAGTGACCTTCTCATACTCACCCTCTAGGGGGCAGTAGCGAGTGACCTTCTCAGGCATCAGCTGCTTCTCTTTGTGACGGCAGTACACCTCGGCTATCTGCTGCCGGCACTCCTTGGTCTTGGCGCGGGAGAGGGCAGAGATGGCCTCCTTGCCTGTGATCTCGCATTTGGGCGGTTGGTCGTACTTGATGTCGGTGGTTGGGGCAGCCGGCCGTTTGGAATGCTGGACATGGTGGCGGTGTGGCTGGGGGTGCGGAGTGGAGTGCGAGGAGCCTGGTCGGAGCACAGATCGCGTACCGTTGGGGCCGCCTTCACCTGGACCGTACCGGACCACCTCATTGGAGCTTTTGGCCAGGCCTCGCTGGGCATGGGCCTTCTCTAGCAGCTCCTGCTTGTGTTTGGTGGGTTTTCCGAAGTTGCTGTTATCTATGTTCTCAAAGTCCTTCGGTACCGAGTTCTCGTTGTTGCTGTCCACGCGGACTTTCTCCTTGGGCCGGTGGGAGTAGTAGACATCCTGGGAAAACAGAACAGAGGGGAGGTGGTGAGGATGGGCGATTCGGCAAACATGAGACACCCCATGAGGTGTTATGATGCATGGCCGATGCCAATCGTGGTGTAGAGGGGTATAGAGCCCCCCGGCAGTGGCCTGGAGTGATGCGCCCCATCCAGGACCTTTGGGATGAGTTGGAGGAAGAAACAGCCATCCAACATCAGACCTTAGAAATACTCAATCAAATCCTTACAGCAATGTTGCAACATCAGAACCTGACCTTACTAACGCTCGCTTAAATTCTCACAACAATGTTCAGCATCAGTACCCGACTCAATCAAATCCTCACAGCCAGTCCAAAGGCCTATGAGTCGTCACCAGGAGAGCATCACACCTGCAGCTCGATCGGTTTGAGGAACACCCTAACTACTCCTTTCCAAGCCAGCAGCGTTCCCGCTCAGTGAGGCGAATCCTGAGGAGCGCTCCGACTCTTATTGAAGCCGGGTCAGAGTCCAGGCGGACACAGGCCCGTGCACTGCCGGGTCGTGCGGGTGCCGAGCCACTTCAGTGCAGAAGGCAGAGCACGACCGCGTTACAGTTATCGGTGTCTCGCTCTGAATTTCTAATCAAGGCGAACTCCTCCCGGAGACGGCCGCAACACTTCCGCGGATCCTTACGGGAGCCGGCTTCTACATTTTTCATAAGAGCGCGAGTGAAGCTGAGAGTCGGGCAGGAAGTTCTGAGGGCTGGGTGAGGATGCGGGTGCCTGCGGAGTGAACTGCCGCCGCGGTGCGAGGCTGAGGAGGTAAACACTGTCAAGGCCGTCAACGTCTGCTGGTAGTGCTCACTCGCTCACTCACAGTGTAGTACAGAGCACACTGCATCGCCATGGTGATACGGGGTCAGATACAAGCTTCAGTTTACAGCCAGCAAAACTAGGCCTGTTTAATGGGATTCAGGATTCATTCATTTATCTGTCCATCCATTCGTTCATCCATCCATCCATTTACTTATCCATCCATCCATTCACTCATCCGTTTATTCATTCAGT
>JAMWET010003689.1:0-62500 GCA_024036415.1 Prochilodus magdalenae | reverse complement strand
CCCTCTCTCACTCACTCTGTACACACCTCACACCAAACTTGCTCTCACTCACTCTGTACACACCTCACACCAAACCCTCTCTCACTCACTCTGTACACACCTCACACCAAACCCGCTCTCACTCACTCTGTACACACCTCACACCAAACCCGCTCTCCCTCACTCTGTACACACCTCACACCAAACCCTCTCTCACTCACTCTGTACACACCTCACACCAAACCCGCTCTCCCTCACTCTGTACACACCTCACACCAAACCCTCTCTCACTCACTCTGTACACACCTCACACCAAACCCTCTCTCACTCACTCTGTACACACCTCACACCAAACCCACTCTCACTCACTCTGTACACACCTCACACCAAACCCGCTCTCACTCACTCTGTACACACCTCACACCAAACCCACCCTCACTCACTCTGTACACACCTCACACCAAACCCGCTCTCACTCACTCTGTACACACCTCACACCAAACCCGCTCTCCCTCACTCTGTACACACCTCACACCAAACCCTCTCTCCCTCACTCTGTACACACCTCACACCAAACCCGCTCTTCCTCACTCTGTTCACACCTCACACACTGAGTTATGTAGAAGGAAACCGGTGGAGCTGCCGTTCTTTAAAGAAGAGCTATCAGTCACTGCTGATTCACTGAGGAGGTTAATATTTAGCATCTCCTCAGCTGCATCCTTAAGACCCGCTAAATCAATACCATCTGGGCTCCAGACGCCAGCCTGAGGAGGCCTGCTGTGTGAACGGCGAACCCGGTGAGGCCTGTAAAGCGAGCGGCTCCGGGACCTAATGGAAACGCTGTTAGCCCACGATTAGCAGAGTCGTAAATAGTTTGGCTTCCCGTGCGTCACGGCGCCGGGCCCGCGAGTCGATGTGTATTACTGTAGCCGGACCGAGCCTTTCGACTCCGGCCGTGAATCACTGCCAGAGGTCAGACGCAAACACAACCCCGCGAGCGGCGCGCGGCCTACACGGCCACCATCTGGATTAGAGGTCGGTGAACTGCTGAACTTTCGGCCTTGGCCAGCCTGTAAACAGACAGGATGTTATGATGACCGCTGCGCTGCGGGCCACATCACTCCGAAAGGAGCGATCAGAGCTCCTCCAGTGAAGCGTGGCTGCTAATATAAACACAATCTGGCGGGTCTTTTTTCTGTTTGTGTCGCTTTTTGTGAATTCCGACCGCACATAGGTCAGCTGGGAAGCTGCTGCTGTTAATTAGCGTTGGTGACTCTTAGACTGGTATAGCAGTAATGCCATTTAATCCGATATCAGTGGTTTGGCAGTTAGCGCTACACGCCCACTGGCACATTATCCTGCCTTTGGTGGGCGTTTCTGTTGTAGCAGATAGATAGATAGATAGATAGATAGATAGATAGATAGATAGATAGATAGATAGATAGATAGATAGATAGATAGATAGATAGATAGATAGATAGATCTACGGAACATCAACACAGCTAGAAAGTACTGTTAGCGAGACAGCTACCAATGTCCAGTTGGCAATACATAGGAATATCATGAGGGCACCTCCTGCTGTTTACCAGGCCGCCACCGCTCCATGGTTCCCACTTTCCATTTTCCAAAGCTTTAGGATTTGACTGCTGTAGGCTATGAACCCACACCAGCAGGAGAGTTCATCATTACTGAAGTTCCTCTTAGCCCCAGAAGACTGCCACCCCAGGCTAATTTATCATCACCCAGCTAATGCTGTTAGCTACATTAGCATCGTAGCTCAGCTACAAACAGCATGTCCTGGCTGATTTACAGCTGGGAATAAGGGATAAATGGAGTAGACTGGATTTCTGGCTATCCCTTTAAACCTTTAACCCTGTACACACACAGCTGCGGAGATACACGCCGCAATCAGGCAGGATGTTATGAAGACGGCGCTGAAACCCAAATAACACCCCTCCTGACTATCCCCCCTTCAGAGAAGGGAGACAGACGGAGAGAGAGAGAGAGAGAGAGAGAGAGTGAATGAGTATGAGAATGAGAGATAGAGAGGGAGAGAGAGAGAGAGAGAACGAGAATGAGAAAAAGAAGAACAGAGAATGAGAGAATGTGTGAGCGAGACAGAGACAGGGAGGAAGAGAGAGAGAGAAAAACAGAAAGAGAGGGAGAGATAGAGAAAATTAGAGAGAGGTGGGGGGGAGGAAGAAAGAATGAAAGAGAGAGGGAGAAAGAGAGAGGAGGACAGAGAGAGAGAGGGAGAGGAAGAGAGAATGTGAGAGAGAAATGGAGAGAGAGAGAGTTAGAGAGAGAGAGAGAGATGGAGGAAGAGGGAATCGGAGAATGAGAAAGAGAAGAAGAGAGAATTACAGAGAGAGACAGAGAGAGAGGGAGAGGAAGAGAGAATGAGAAAGTGAGGAAGGGAGAGAGACAGACAGACAGAGAGAGAATGTGTGTGAGAAAGAGAGAGAGAGAGGAAGAGAGAGAGAGAGAGGGCGAGACAGACAGACAGTGTGCGTATAGGTTCTGTATCTAGGGAGGGGGGCTCAGTATCTCACTCATGTATGGGGAATGCATGTGTGTAGCAAAGCATTCTGGGAATGAGCCACTGATGGCATGCAGGACAGACACTGCCGGCCCTCTCTGACCTTTCTGACCACATCACTCACTCAGACCATCCCCTGAGAGAGACCACGTGCAGCGTACACTCAACCCAGACACACGACAGCACACCCATCCCTCATGAGCTGGACCTCCATGGCCAAGCAGCCGCAAACCAAGCCGCTCGGCACAGCCGCCGCTCGGCACAGCCGCCGCTGGCTCTGGAGCAGGGGAACCACGTTGTGGAGGAACTCTGGTGGGCCGCGCAGTGCCCTGACCTCAACCCCTCTGAACACCCCTGGGATGAACTGGAATGTCGGTGTGAGGGTCTGTCCTCACCAATGCTCTTTTAGGCTCAGATTCCCACAGACACACTTCCGACCGGAAGGGGTAAGGGGATCTGCTGGAGTGGGTGGGGGGTGTTGAGGGGGGTTTACTTTGGGTCTTCTAGGGGGGTGCATCTGCTGGGTGAGGGTAGAGGGTCTGCGAGGTGGTGAAGGAGATCTGCTGGGGGTTGTAGGGTGGGTGACGGGGGTCTGCTGAGTGGTTGAGGGCGGTCTGTTGGGTGGGTGAGGTGGTCTGCTGGGTGGTAATGGGGTCTGCTGGATGCTAATGGTGGTGTTTGCTGGGGGTGAATGGGCTCTGCTGGGGGGTTGAGTGTGGTCTTCTGGGTGGGTGAAAGGGTCTGCTAGGTGCTAATGGTGGTGTTTGCAGGGGGGGAGTGAAAGGGCTCTGCTGGGGGCTTGAGGGTGGTCTGTTGGGTGGGTAAGCGGGTCTGTTGGGTGGTTGAGGGTGGTCTGCTGTGTGGTAATGGGGTCTGCTAGGTGCTAATGGTGGTGTTTGCAGGTGGGAGTGAAAGGGCTCTGCTGGGGGGTTGAGGGTGGTCTGTTGGGTGGGTAAGCGGGTCTGTTGGGTGGTTGAGGGTGGTCTGCAGGATGGTAATGGGGTGTTTGCAGGGGGAGTGAAAGGGCTCTGCTGGGGGGTTTAGGGTGGTCTGCTGGGTGGGTGAGGAGAGTCTGCTGAGTGGTTGAGGGTGGTCTGTTGGGTGGGTAAGGGGCTCTGCTGGGGGGTTTAGGGTGCTCTGCTGGGTGGTAATGGGGGTCTGCTGAGTGGTTGAGGGTCATCTGTTGGGTGGGTGACGGGGGTCTGTTTGGTGGTTGAGGTTGGTCTGCAGGGTGGTAATGGGGGTGTTTGCAGGGGGAGTAAATGGGCTCTGCTGGGGGGTTTAGGGTGGTCTGCTGGGTGGGTGGAGGGGTCTGCTGGGTGCTAATGGTGGCGTTTGCTGGGGGTGAATGGTCTCTGCTGGGGGGTTTAGGGTGCTCTGCTGGGTGGTAATGGGGGTCTGCTGGGGAGTTGAGTGGGGGGTCTACTGAAGGGGCTCTTCTCTCTGTAATGAGTCGCCGGTGTTTGTAAAGGCTGAGCTGACGAGAGCTGAAGGTAATGAGAGAATCAGAGGAGCTCCAGAGTTCTTCTGAACGTTCTTTAATTACTCCCTACATGACTGTGATCCAGAGCTGGAAGGACCTTCCGCCCGCACCCGATATTCACACTGACGCCCGCTATCCGCTTTAACGAGGAGCTGGAGCTCCGGAGTACAGCTCAGCCTCTCTCAGGTTTCATCACAAACAACAAAAGGCTCATGTAGAACTCCAGCCGTCACCACACGGAGGAGGCCCAGCAGGAGTCTCTGAAGCTCCTCCACTGGAGACTCACACGAGTCACACGAGCTTCACAACCGCCTGCAGAAGCTTGCTTGATCATCCAGGACCTGTCTGATCCTCAACCTGACCTACCTCTACCTGTCCAGCACACAGTCATACCGAAACCCAGCGGGAGGAATTCACACGGGGTCCGCAACGCAGGGCTACAGCACGGCTGGGCCAACAGACAACTACACATCCATCCGAGATTTGATAGGACGAGGGAATCCACATTAATGACCCTGGTTTTGGAAAGGGACCCCCATAAAGCGCATACAGGTGTAACGGTCCACAAGAGGGCTTGCTGGGTGGGTAAGGGGGATCTCCTGGGGTGGGGGTTGCTTTGGGTCTACTGGGTGAGTGTAGAGGGTCTGCTGTGTGGTGAAAGAGATCTGCTGGGGTTGAGGTTGGTCTGTAGCATGGGTGAGTGGATCTGCTGGGGGTTGAGGGGGGGGTCTGTAGGGTGGGTGAGGGGGTCTGCTGGGGGGTTGAGGGTGGTCTACAGCACTGCAGGGCCAACAGACAACTAAAAATCAATCAGTGATTCGATTTGACGAGTAAATATGGACCGAGGGGAAAAGGAGAGAGAGGGTAGAGAATAATAGAGTGAAGGGAATAAAAGGAAGACAAAGAAAAAAGAGAGAGGATGAAGAGAATGATGGAGGGTGAACATGAAAGGATAGAGAGAATGATAGAGTGAAAAATAGAAAGAGGAGAGAGAGAGAGAAGAGAATGAAAATGAAAGTGAGATAAAAGAGAAAGATCAAATGAAAAATGAAAAAAACAGAAAGAGAGGGAGTAAAAAGAACTAGAGAGAGAGAAATAATGACAAATGAAAAGGAGCATAGAGAGTGTAATGACTGAGAAAGAGAGAATAACGAAACAGATAAAAGAGAAAAGAAAGGGAATGAAATGCTGCGTATATTGAGCGAGAGTAATTAGGCGTTAAATATTAATTAAGTAGTAATTAAGGCTAATTAAGGTAATTAAACATTAATTAAAGCTGTTTTTAAAAACCTGCCACTGACTGACCCGTCCAAACTCCGTCCAGCCACCAGACCCAACGCAAATCCGCCCAATCTGGCAACACCGAAGACAGGCAGCATGTTAAACCACCACTGATATGCGTCTGTAGGGCTTTGCCTATGTACATGTTAGGCACCCCCGTGTTCGTTAGCTTAGCGCCGCGGCTCGTTCTCCCTCAGGCCCGTTAATTAAGCCGGAATCTGTTTGGGTCGTGATCCAAACACAAACCACCAGGTGCTCTTAATTTCTCCAAAGATTCTCTGGAGCAGAGCCGCTGCTGGCAGCGCTGGAGGCCACGCTGATAATCTCATTTCTTTCGGTTTCCAGGTTTTAATTATGTTCCCGAGTTTTATTTGGGCCCCTCTCGTGGCCAGGACGCTCCTTCAGAGCCAGCAACGCATTTTTACCATCCTTACGGTGTTCCAGCTCGCGTGGGGGGAACGGGCTGCGTCAACACTCCACCGGTAGCTGCTGAAGACCAGCAGGAAGCCCCAAAAAAACAAAAAGCCAAAGCCCACCAGTCTGGATGAGGATCTGGGGCTGAGCCGGTTCTCTTGCGCGGCTTTGGGGTCGAGCTTAGACTCATCGGTTTTAGGATTATCCGTGACGAGCGCCAGAGATTCGCCGTAAGCTGCTGTTCCAAAACACCTCGTGGTCAGATCTTTCTGAGCACCTTCTGGCCTCCTGCCTGATCGGCAGCATCCTCTATCGCCCCGTCTCTCGGCTGGTCACGAGGGGCCTCTAAACTGGGCTTACCGCTCTGCTGTAAAGCTCAGAGGCTGCGGCTCTCGTATCAGGGGGTCAGCAGTAATCCATCCCAGCAGGGAGCACCTCTAAGGACCCTGCCTGAGTGCCTGATTTGGTGGGGGGTGAGGGTTGGGGGGGTTTAGGGTTTATCATCAGTAATTAGATCATACAGTATGAACATAAGCAAGTACACTCCAGCGTTATATAAACACATCACTGCTGCTGGAACTCGCAGTGTGCGGTGACTGTGCTGGCCGCTGACCTCCCTCCAACAGGCCGAGTGGGCAGGAGTAGGCCGACTGGCTGATAGCACCTTTAGTTTAGCTGAAGTTAGCGCTGTAGCGGAGCACCGAGGGCGGTGGTGCAGCGGTGAAACTCGCGTATCCAGCAGGCTGTTCTGTGAATTCCAGCATCCGGGGAAAATACATTTCCGTGACAAAGGCACAGCTAACTAACTGTACTAGGTAATAACAGGAGCAGGAGCAGGAGAACCACTGACGCTAACGCACTTCAGTGTTTAGAAGGTTTGATTAGACAGGGCTATGCTAAGCTAAGCTACACTAAAATGAGAAATACCAGGTCCAACACGGCTTCACATGGCGAGATCTCTGTTATAGGAAACCCCTTAGTCTGAGGGACAGAACCAAAGCGCTAAGCTACATGCAGTAAAAGGCAAAGTGTAAAGAAGCAAACCCACTTTAAAGGATTTGCCTGGTTAGCGAAAATGCTAACTAGCATGCTAGCTAATCTGGCTGAAGTTTTATTAAGTAACAAATGACATGATTAGCTACTGCGCTAGTCTGCTACAAGATATACATGCTAGCCAGAGCGGCTAGTCTTTTTATTTTGTGCAGCGCTTTAATTCTTTACTCATTTGCTCGATCGAGAACACATACTGAGACACATACAAAATAAAAGTCTCTGTATTTTTAGGCTTGTCTGATTATTGTCTGATCTTGTATATGAACGTAAAAACTAAATAGCCAGGCTAATCATGTTATTAAATATGGAGAGATTAAACAGCAGAAACAGCGTAAATATTAAAAACCTGTTATCTCTGAACATACAGACCACCACCTTCTTTCATCAGGGGGGCCAGAGAGAGAGGAGAGAGAAGGTGAGTGAGAGAGATGGAGAGAGAGGGTTGGATATAATGAGAGAGAGAGAAAGAGAGACTGGAGAGAGATGAGAACATGTGAAAAAGAGAGAAGAAGAAGGAGAGACAGTGAGAGAAAGGCAGTGAGAGAGTGAGGGAATAAGAGAGAGAGAGACGGTGGAGACAGAGAGAGAGAGTGAGGGGTAGAGAGAGATAAAGTGGATAGAGAGAGAGGGAGAAGGGTAGAGAGGGGGGGGGGTATAGAGAGAGTAAGGGTAGAGAGAGAGAGAGGGGGGGAGGTATAGAGAGTAGTAAGGGTAGAGAGAGAGAGAGAGAGAGAGAGGGGTATATATATATATAGAGAGAGAGGGGGGTTATAGTGAGATAAAGGGTAGAGAGAGAGAGGGGGGTGTATAGAGAGAGACAGGGGAGAGAGAGAGAGGGGGTATAGAGAGAGTAAGGGTAGAGTAAGGAGAGAGAGAGAGAGGGGTATATATATATATATATATTATATATATATATAGATATATATATATATATATATATATACATATATATATATATAGAGAGAGAGAGATAGAGAGAGAGGGGGTTATAGGGAGAGTAAGGGTAGAGAGAGAGAGAGAGGGGTATAGAGAGAGAGAAAGAGAGAGAGTGAGGGGTATAGAGAGAGTAAGGGTAGAGAGAGAGAGAGAGTGAGGGGTATAGAGAGAGTAAGGGTAGAGTAAGGAGAAAGAGAGTGAGGGGTATAGAGAGAGTAAGGAGAGAGAGAGAGAGAGAGAGAGTGAGGGGTATATATATATAGAGAGAGAGGAGAGGTGGGGGTTATTAGTGAGAGAGTAAGGGGGGGGGTAGAGAGACAAGTAGAGAGAGGGTATGGGGGGGGTATAGAGAGAGTAAGGGGTAGAAAGAGAGAGGGGGTATGGGTATAGAGAGAGTAAGGGTAGAAGAGAGAGAGGGTGGGGTATAGAGAGAGTAAGGGTAGAGAGAGAGAGAGAGGGGTATATATATATATATATATATATATATATATATAGAGAGAGAGAGAGGGGGGTATAGTGAGAGTAAGGGTAGAGAGAGAGAGAGAGGGGTATAGTGAGAGTAAGGGTAGAGAGAGAGGGGGGGGGCTATAGAGAGAGTAAGGGTAGAGAGAGAGAGAGAGGGGTATAGTGAGAGTAAGGGTAGAGAGA
This sequence comes from Prochilodus magdalenae, assembly GCA_024036415.1. NCBI lineage: Eukaryota > Metazoa > Chordata > Actinopteri > Characiformes > Prochilodontidae > Prochilodus > Prochilodus magdalenae. The sequence goes on along the minus strand of JAMWET010003689.1, from coordinate 54,167 downwards.
GAGGGGGGGGCTATAGAGAGAGTAAGGGTAGAGAGAGAGAGAGGGTATAGAGAGAGTAAGGGTAGAGAGAGAGCAAGGGTAGAGAGAGAGACAGAGAGAGAGTGAGGGGTATAGAGAGAGTAAGGAGAGAGAGAGAGAGAGAGAGTGAGGGGTAGAATGAGTGGAAAAGAAAGTGGAAAGAGAGAGTGAGGGGTAGAGAGAGTGTATAGAAACACAGAGGGTATTGAGAGAGAGAGATGGTATATAGAGAGAGAGGCGTGTAGGGAGAGAGAGAGAGAGAGAGAGAGAGAGAGAGAGAGAGAGAGAGACGTGTAGGGGGAGAGAGAGAGAGAGAGAGAGAGAGAGAGAGAGAGAGAGAGGCGTGCAGGGAGAGGTAAGGCCTTGTAGGCGAAGTGTTTAAAGAGGCATACTAATGAGGCTGTGCAGCAATTAGTGAGTATTCACAATGGCTCAGTGCTTCTTAATGAAAGCTGAACGTGCTGGTGGAGGAGCAGCACGGTGGTCCGCACGCCTCAGCACCATGTACTCAGTCCTGGGTGTACATACACGCGTATTCAACCAGCAGCGAAAACCTCTAAAACACCCAGTGTGGTCTGACAGGCTCTCTCAGGACAGGAGCGCAGGAGTTCATTACCACCCAGCCCACAGCCCAACACCGAACGTGCTGAAGAAGAAAAGGAGGAAGTTACGAAACGGCGTATACTTCAGAGGAACTCCGTAACCGCACGAGCCAGCACTTCTCCACACACACACTACTATTTATATGAATCGATATTACTGCATCATCAGGCATGTACAGAAATATTCCCACTTCACATACACACGTAAAAGGGGAACTAGCATAACAGACTGACTGAGAGCGGGTTTGGTGTGAGGTGTGTACAGAGTGAGTGAGAGCGGGTTTGGTGTGAGGTGTGTACAGAGTGAGTGAGAGAGGGTTTGGTGTGAGGTGTGTACAGAGTGAGTGAGAGCGGGTTTGGTGTGAGGTGGGTGAGGTACAGAGAAGACAGTTGAGGTGAGAGAGGGTTTGGTGTGAGTGTGTGAGAGTGTGTAGAGAGTGAGTGAGAGGTAGGGTGTGAGAGCGGTTTGGGTGTGAGGTGTGTACCAGAGTGAGGGAGAGAGGGTTTGGTGTGAGGGTGTGTACAGAGTGAGTGGAGAGAGGGTTTGGTGAGAGTGTGTACAGAGTGAGGGAGAGAGGGTTTGTGTGAGGTGTGTACAGAGTGTGTGAGAGTGGTTTTGGTGTGTTGTGTTCAGAGTGTGTGTGAGAGGGTTTGGTGTGAGGTGTGTACAGAGTGAGTGAGAGAGGGTTTGGTGTGAGGTGTGTACAGAGTGAGTGAGAGAGGGTTTGGTGTGAGGTGTGTACAGAGTGAGGGAGAGAGGGTTTGGTGTGAGGTGTGTACAGAGTGAGTGAGTTTGGTGTGAGGTGTGTGTACAGAGTGAGGGAGAGAGGGTTTGGTGTGAGGTGTGTACAGAGTGGAGTGAGGAGCAGGTTTGGTGTGGAGGTTGTGTACAGAGTGAGGGAGAGCGGGGTTTGGTGTGAGGGGGTGTGTACAGAGTGAGTGAGAGAGGGTTTGGTGTGAGGTGGTGTACAGAGTGAGGGAGAGAGGGTTTGGTGTGAGGTGTGTACAGAGTGAGTGAGAGCGGGTTTGGTGAGGGTGAGGTGTTGTACAGAGTGAGGGAGAGGGGTTTGGGTGTGAGGTGTGTACAGAGTGAGGGGTGGAGGGGTTTGGTGTGAGAGGGTGTGGTGTCAGGGTGTACAGAGTGAGGGAGAGAGGGTTTGGTGTGAGGTGTGTACAGTGAGTGAGGGAGAGGAGGGTTTGGTGTGTGAGGGTGTGTACAGAGGTGAGTGAGAGAGGGTTTGGTGTGAGAGGTGTGTGGTGTGAGGTACAGAGTGAGGGAGAGAGGGTTTGGTGTGAGGTGTGTACAGAGTGAGGGAGAGAGGGTTTGGTGTGAGGTGTGTACAGAGTGAGTGAGAGAGGGTTTGTTTGGAGTGTTGTACAGAGTGAGTGAGAGAGGGTTTGGTGTGAGGTGTGTACAGAGTGAGTGAGAGAGGGTTTTGGTTTGTGGAGTGAGGAGGAGGGTTTGGTGTGACAGACGTACAGAGTGAGGGAGAGAGGGTTTGGTGTGAGGTGTGTACAGAGTGAGGGAGAGCGGGTTTGGTGTGAGGTGTGTACAGAGTGAGGGAGAGAGGGTTTGGTGTGAGGTGTGTACAGAGTGAGGGAGAGCGGGTTTGGTGTGAGGTGTGTACAGAGTGAGTAGAGAGAGGGTTTGGTGTGAGGTGTGTACAGAGTGAGGGAGAGGGGGTTTGGTGTGAGGTTGTTACAGAGTGAGTGAGAGAGGGTTTGGTGTGAGGTGTGTACAGAGTGAGTGAGAGCGGGTTTTTGGTGTGAGGTGTGTACAGAGTGAGGGAGAGCGGGTTTGGGTGTGAGGTGTGTACAGAGTGAGGGAGAGAGGGTTTGTGTGTGAGGTGTGTACAGAGTGAGGGAGAGAGGGGTTGGTGTGAGGTGTGTACAAGGCGAGTGAGAGAGGGTTTGGTGTGAGAGTGTGTACAGAGTGAGGGAGAGAGAGGGTTTGGGTGTGTGGTGTGTACAGAGTGAGGGAGAGGGGGTTTGGGTGTGAGGTGTGTACAGAGTGAGTGAGAGAGGGTTTGGTGTGAGGTGTGTACAGAGTGAGTGAGAGAGGGTTTTGGTGTGAGGTGTGTGTCAGAGTACGTGAGTGGAGAGCGGGTTTGGTGTGAGGTGTGTACAGAGTGACGTGAGAGAGGGTTTTGGTGTGAGGTGTGTACAGAGTGAGTGGAGAGAGGGTTTGGTGTGAGGTGTGTACAGAGTGAGTCGAGAGAGGGTTTGGTGTGAGGTGTGTACAGAGTGAGGGAGAGCGGGTTTTGGTGGTGAGGTGTGTAACAGAGTGAGGGAGAGAGGGTTTGGTGTGAGGTGTGTACAGAGTGAGTGAGAGCGGGTTTGGTGTGAGGTGTGTACAGAGTGAGGGAGAGAGGGTTTTGGTGTGAGGTGGTGTACAGAGGTGAGTGAGAGCGGGTTTGGTGTGAGGTGTGTAACAGAGTGGGTTGAGAGAGGGTTTGGGTGTGAGGTGTGTACAGTGTGAGGGAGAGAGGGTTTGGTGTGAGGTGTGTACAGAGTGAGGGAGAGGGGGTTTGGTGTGAGGTGTGTACAGAGTGAGTGAGAGAGGGTTTTGGTGTGAGGTGTGTACAGAGTGACAGTTGAGAGAGGGTTTGGTGTGAGGTGTGTACAGAGTGAGGGAGAGAGGGTTTGGGCTGTGAGGTGTGTACAGAGTGAGTGGGAGAGCGGGTTTTGGTGGTGAGGTGTGTACAGAGTGAGGGAGAGCGGGTTTTGGTGTGAGGTGTGTACAGAGTGAGTGAGAGCGGGTTTGGTGTGTGAGGTGTGTACAGAGTGAGGGAGAGAGGGGGTTTGGGTGTGAGGGAGAGTGTACAGAGTGGAGGGAGAGAGGCAGGGTTTTGGTGTGAGGTGTGTACAGAGTGAGTGAGAGAGGGTTTTGGTGTGAGGTGTGGTACAGAGTGAGGTGAGGAGAGGTTTGGTGTGAGGTGTGTACAGAGTGAGTGAGAGAGGGTTTGGTGTGAGGTGTGTACAGAGTGAGTGAGAGAGGGTTTGGTGTGAGGTGTGTACAGAGTGAGGGAGAGAGGGTTTGGTGTGAGGTGTGTACAGAGCGAGTGAGAGAGGGTTTGGTGTGAGGTGTGTACAGAGTGATTGAGAGAGGGTTTGGTGTGAGGTGTGTACAGAGTGAGTGAGGGTGGGTTTGGTGTGAGGTGTGTACAGAGTGAGTGAGAGCGGGTTGGATGTGATTTCCCTTACTGTGATTGGTCCATGTGGCATCACATGGTTGCTTGCATCATCAAACAGCGCCTCGGGAGTCGTATGTGATTTAGTAGCTCAGTTTAGTCATTGGTTCCTTCTCTGCCCCGCAGCCAATCAGAGCCAGGCCTCAGTCATGCCACATAAACTACCAAGGCCGACTTTGACGTCCCAACTTTCGATATGTCGGAATTCTCTAAACTGCCAATCCTGAGTTAAGCCCCTTATCCCGACCCACTACTGCTGTTCCTCCTCTGCGTCTGCCAGTGCCAGTGTCTGCGTGCTAAAATACCATTCCAGGAATGAAGACCCCAGCTCAGGGGCAAACAGGACCCCGCCCTGCTGCGCTACTCCGGCTCACACGGCCACACAAATGGAAGCAGAGGCGCTGAAGGTTTGCCTCCATGCTGACAGATCCAGCTGGGAGCATTTAAGGGCTAATCTCTCCCCTGGCAGCTAATGCTAAGGTACAGCCCTGGAACAAAGCAGGCAGGGAAGCCGGAGCTGCAGGCAGGCCGTGCCAGGACCTGGACCGGGCGCAGGCCGCTCTGCAGAGCCTGTAATTTTTCAGCGGCTAAGAGGGGCAGAGGCTAGCGCGGGATGCGAGCTCAAGCCCTGAGGCTGCTGCGGTCCACACAGAGGGAGGGGAAACTTCTAGAAGCTGCCAAGCTACAGAAACGCTTCACCCGAATGCACTGACGTCAGGTCTGCCGCTGCTGGACCGGGCAGGGTGCTGATTCCACGGCAGGTTAGCACTGTCGTCTACACAAACCAGTGTGTTGTAGAGATGGAGAACCCTGGTTCCCTTCACCGCCACTGTGCAGAACACCTGACCCATCCCACACCAAACATCCCACACCTCACACACTGAACTGGGCAGAAAATTTCGAAATACCGGTGGAGGTGTCCTTTAACACATTCGGACTGCCTGCTTTGCTTTCACCACAGCTCCCGCTGCCAGCGCCGGCCTGCCATGTAATACCTCCTCAGCATTGCTGATGCGGAGCCGGGCTCTATCGGGTTCTACGCACTCTGGCATTGGGGGAGAGGTTACTGTTGCCAGGACACACACGCCGACACAGCCCCCACACACACACTCTTGCCATCAATATGCCGTCGGCAACCCAAAACTCAGAAAGCACAGCACCGTTAACTGGCGTGCCGTTCCATCCCGGCCTTCTTGATTCCAAAGCCAATTCCAAAGGCTAGCAGCGCAACTCAGCCGGTCCCAGTTCAGCTGGAGACGTGTGAGCTCCAGGGGCCACACTGGCCTGTTCACTCGCAATTCAAGCACACGGGCACAACCATAGTGTCCCAAATGGTTGCTAGGAGGCTGTTATGGACCCCCAACTAGCTGCTAGGTGATAGCTGTGGTGTCGCTATGTGGTTGCTATGGCATCCCAGGGGGTAGCTATGATATCCCAGGTGGCATCCCATATGACTGCAATGGTATTCCAGGTGGTTGCTAGCTGGTTGCTTTGGCATCCTAAAGGGCAGCTAGGTTGTTGCTGGTAGGGTCTTGTTTGACGGTTTTCTAGCAGGTTGCTAGGTAGTTGCTATGGTGTCCCAGATGTTTGCTATGGCTTTGCTATGCATTTGCTATGGTATTCCAGGTGGTTGCTATGGCATCCTTCACAGTTGACAGCGTGATGTTAATGGTGATTTTATCCGGTTGCAAAATATTTGGCGCCCCTATATGTCATATATGGGGGCGGTTTGGGGGCAGGGGGGGCGGTGGGGGGTAGGTTAGCGGGCAAATCTTTAATTAACCATTGCACGATGCACACTATTCCTAATCACACCGGACATGTTGGAGTTAAACAGCTAACAGCATTTTCGCTGCTCCACTGAATAGTCAGAATGGTAGATAATTCCGGGCTGTCCGTTCCGTTTTTCCTGAGGGACGTATAAAACAATGGAAGTACAGGTATAATAATGAAAACAGAAATAAACAATACAGAGACAGTCCTACGGAGCCCGGACGGGACAATGGCGCATGTGTTCATCGGAATTATTCACCTCTTACGGAACACCAGACTCTCCTGGGAATTGGTGAATATTACAGTTTCAGCTGAGAAGCTGCGGAGGCTGAAGCAGCTGGCTGAGAGAGGGCTGTGTGTGGTGTGTGTGCGGAAGACCGTCCGGTTGAGGGGACAGAAACAGGCTGTTGTTTCTGGGTTTGTTGATAGGCTAGCTTTCACTCGGTGGTTAGCTTTCTTGCTAACAGTGTGGGTAGTAGAAACCACACCAGCCTTGTGACTGGCGAGGATGCCGCTTACGTATGCACTGCCCAGGATCAGTTTACACGACAAGAGGAGAACGCACCGGCCCTTTAGTGGACGTACACCAGAGCAGGATTAGAGCCTTCAGATTTAGACCCCTCCACTCACTGTCCACTCTATCAGACACTCCTACCTTGCTGGTCCACCTTGTAGATGGACAGTCAGAGACGACAGCTCATCTGCTGCTGCACAGTGCAGTGCTGGTCAGCCTCTAGTCCTTCATCAGTGGGCACAGGACGCTGCCCACAGGAAGCTACACACGGGATGCTGCCCACAGAACACTGCCCACAGGCCACTGCCAGTTGGACAGTTTTGGTAGGTGGACGATTCTCAGTCCAGCAGTGACAAAGAGATGTCCAAAGTGTCCACAGGGTAATACAGTATACAGGGAAACAGATGGACTACAGTCTGGACCTGTACACCTACAGAGTGTCCTGTATGGACAGTGGAGCTGATAGAGTGGACAACCAGTGTAGCTACAGGGAGGTGTAGCTAACTCTCTGATACGCCTGTGTGACGGTGTGCAGTGTGTCTGTCGGTCCCCCTCGCTTCCTCTGTGACCACAATGATTTCTGATGATTCATCTACACAGTGGGGTTTGATGAATCATCTGAAGCACCCTCAGTAATACACTGCACACCGCTATAGGATCGCTCCTCAGCTGGAAGACTCTAACATCATGACTCAGGACATTAGCCGTGGTCTGGGAGCGAACTTGCTCAACAGCTGTGGGACAGGTTCTCTGAAGTGTAGTAAAGCACCTGCCTCTACTGGAGAAAGGCCTTCTGTGAAGGTTCTGCGAAGTATAGAACACGCACTAACATACACGCCACCTTTTCACTTCCAGGAGCCTCAACCAGCGCCGAGACACACACTGAGGTGCCAAACGTCACGGGACAGGAACTAGTAGGACCCCATCTAGCCTAACCGACTGGAGCAACTCGACATGGCATCAGTTCCACTCGAGGACAGAAGACGTCCGGAGGGATGTTTGGTATTTGTAGGTGCGGGATCTTGGGTGCGAATAGTTCTCGTCATTACATCCAATAAACGGTCAATTGGGCTCATGTTGGGCAAAAATACGGGTCACACCGTTCGCCAGAACTCTCCAGAATGCACTGCAAAAAGTTTCTTGGGTCTGATGGCACCGTGCATTGTCAAGGATGTGTTTAGGTGCACCAGTGGACCCAAGCCATGCCATGAGAACACACCCCACACAAGTATGGAACCACCACCAGCCTTTAAAGTGCCCTGCTGACAACTGGGGCCCATGGGTTCATGGGGTCGGCACCACACACGAACCCACCATCAGTGCTAAACAACTGGTACCGTGACTTATCAGACCGGGTCACATGTTGCCAGTCCACTAGGGTCCAGTTAGCATCCAAATGGGCCCAGGTAAAATGCTGTGTCAGGTGTGGTGGTGTTAACAGAGGCACTCTGGTGGGTGTGTTATCATGGTTTAAGGTAGGTGCCACCTTTGCCCACCATTCATTCCTATCAGACTAGACATTACGGAGCTTCATGGAATCCCAGCTGCCAATACCAATCCGGCCTGGTACCGGTACGAACAGTTCCAAGTGACTGATGCTCTCGGCGCATTAACGCACGGCTTGATTTAAAGAGCCGTATAATTACACCGCAATCAGCCACAACTAACACCCGGCGTTCAGCTTCTAATCCCAGATCAGCCAAACTGGCATTTACGCCATTCATCTCCTTTCAGGGCTCCCGGTTTTATTCTCCTCCAAATTTCAAAGGACTCTTTAAATTGTGTTATCAGCGCCGCGAGCACAGCGCAGCCTTTCCGCTCCCAGCGGGCTCTATTGATGCTCTCCTGAGTGATGCCCGCAGAATGGCGGCCCCTGGCTCGGTGAGGAAAACAGGGTCACAAAGGAAGAGGAGCCAGAAGCAGTTCTACTGGGAGAGACCCGGTGGGGTGGGGGGGTGTTCTGGTGTTCACGTGCTAAGAAACATCAAGACACACACCCACTCACCCACTCACTCACTCACTCACCCACTCACCCACTCACTCACCCACTCACCCACTCACATACACACTAACACACACTCACCCACTCACTCACTCACTCACCCACTCACTCACCCACTCACTCACCCACTCACTCACACACCCACTCACCCACTCACTCACACACTGACACACACGCTCACTCACCCACTCACTCACCCACTCACTCACTCACACACCCACTCACCCACTCACCCACTCACTCACCCACTCACACACTGACACACACGCTCACTCACCCACTCACTCACCCACTCACTCACCCACTCACACACTGACACACACGCTCACTCACCCACTCACTCACTCACCCACTCACCCACTCACCCACTCACCCACTCACTCACTCACCCACTCACATACACACTAACACACACACTCACCCACTCACCCACTCACCCACTCACTCACTCACCCACTCACTCACATACACACTAACACACACACACACACTCACCCACTCACACACTCACCCACTCACCCACTCACTCACCCACTCACCCACTCACTCACCCACTCACTCACATACACACTAACACACACACACACACTCACCCACTCACTCACTCACTCACATACACACTAACACACACACCCACTCACTCACCCACTCACTCACTCACCCACTCACTCACTTACTCACTCATATACACACTCACTCACACACACACTAACACACACACCAACACACACACTAACACATACGCCCACTGACTCACTCACTCACTCACACACACACTCACTCCCTCACTCACACACTAACACACACAAACACACACTCATATAAACACACACACACACACGCTGAGCACTGTGACCTGTTGATAGTAGCAGGTCTGTTTGATCCCGAGCCTTTGAGAGATCTGAGTGCTGAGCAGGTGCAGCACAGTGTGAGTGAGACGGTCCAGTTACACACTGCGCGGAATAACACCGAGCGTATATCACATACGGGCCTCCACCCTCCCCCCACCTCCATTCCCCCCACGCACACACGTGCACACTCACACGTGCTAAGAAACATCAAGACACACACCCACTCACCCACTCACTCACTCACCCACTCACCCACTCACCCACTGACACACACGCTCACTCACCCACTCACTCACTCACCCACTCACCCACTCACTCACTCATCCACTCACCCACTCACACACCCACTCACCCACTCACTCACTCACACACCCACTCACCCACTCACTCACACACTGACACACACGCTCACTCACCCACTCACTCACCCACTCACTCACTCACACACCCACTCACCCACTCACCCACTCACTCACACACTGACACACACGCTCACTCACCCACTCACTCACCCACTCACTCACCCACTCACACACTGACACACACGCTCACTCACCCACTCACTCACTCACCCACTCACTCACTCACCCACTCACCCACTCACCCACTCACTCACTCACTCACCCACTCACTTACTCACTCACACACACACTAACACATACGCCCACTGACTCATTCACTCACACACACACTCACTCACTCACACACTCACTCACTCACCCACTCACTTACTCACTCACACACACACTAACACATACGCCCACTGACTCACTCACTCACACACACACTCACTCACACACTCACTCACTCACCCACTCACTTACTCACTCACACACACACTAACACACACACCAACACACACACTAACACATACGCCCACTGACTCACTCACTCACTCACACACACACTCACTCCCTCACTCACACACTAACACACACAAACACACACTCATATAAACACACACACACACACGCTGAGCACTGTGACCTGTTGATAGTAGCAGGTCTGTTTGATCCCGAGCCTTTGAGAGATCTGAGTGCTGAGCAGGTGCAGCACAGTGTGAGTGAGACGGTCCAGTTACACACTGCGCGGAATAACACCGAGCGTATATCACATACGGGCCTCCACCCTCCCCCCACCTCCATTCCCATTCTCACACACTCACTCACACACACACACACGTGCACACACACACACACACACTGATACCACTGCCCCGATACCTGATCGCTAGGTACGGGCCGGGCTGGAGTCCCGATACCAACTCTGTCTCCCTGTCTATCCTCCGTCTCATCCCTTTCTCAAATTACAGCTTAAAGGTCTTTCTTTACTCCTCCTCTCTCTCTCTTAACTCTATCTCTCTCCTCTCCTCCCCTCTCTGTTCACTCCATCTCTCTCCACCCCACCTTTCTCTCTTCACTCTCTCTCTAACTTCCCCTCTCTTCACTCCATCTCTCTCCTCCCCTCTCTTCACTCCATCTCTCTCCTTCCCTCTCTTCACTCCATCTCTCTCCTCCCCTCCTCCCTCTTCTCTTTCTCTTCTCCCTTCCCCTCTTCTCACTCCATCTCTCTTCCCCTTTCTCTTCACTCTATCTCTCTCTCTCTCTCTCTCTTTTCTCTCTCCCCTCCCCTCTCTTTCTCCTCTCTCTTCTCTCTCCTCCCCTCTCTCTCAAAGAAGAAAAAGAAGACTAGACATGGAGAACCCTGGTTCTCTGAATGACCTTCTCAATGACACAACTATCCAGAAATTTTGGAAAGCCTGTGGAATTCCCCTTTCAGACCCCTTATCTGGACGTCGCTGTCCTCCAGTAGAAATGTCCTACCATTCCTGCGCCTGTCTGCATGCTCACAATCGTATCAGCGCCGAGCAACGAAGGTCCGTATCGGAGAAGGAGAAATAGCTAGCCGAGTGACTTTCCAGGAAAACAGAGAAACGGAGAAGTGTTAAATATGGAGAAATGGGAATATGGGTAATGGAATGAGTGGAACTGAAAACACTGCAGCTCGCAGAAAAACACAGGAGTACAGTGCTCGTGGAATGCAGAGCGAATTCCAGAGTACTGTATACTAACCTCGTAACCTTCCAGAGTCGGAACGGTCCGGCTCAGCATTCCAGTAAAAACACAATAACAGGCTAGTATGTATAATACATCACAGGACTCAGGCAGAGCGTCCAGCGCTGGAGATCAGAGGAGCTTTCCACATCAGAGAGAGAGAGAGAGAGAGAGAGAGAGAGAGAGAGAGAGAGAGAGAGACAGACAGAGAGAGAGAGTGAGTGAGGGAGAGAGAGAGAGAGAGAGAGAGAGACAGACAGACAGAGAGAGAGAGAGAGAGACAGCAAGAGAGAGAGAGAGACACAGCAAGAGAGAGAGAGAAAGAGAGAGAGAGAGAGGGAGAGAGAGTGAGAGAGAGAGACAGAGACAGCAAGAGAGAGAGAGAGAGAGAGACAGAGACAGAGACAGCGAGAGAGAGAGAGACAGAGACAGAGACAGCGAGAAAGAGAGAGAGAGAGAGAGACAGACAGAGGGAGAGAGAGAGAGAGAGAGAGAGAGAGAGAAAGAGAGAGAGAAAGAGACAGAGAGAGACAGCGAGAAAGAGAGAGAGAGAGACAGAGACAGTGAGAAAGAGAGAGAGAGAGAGAGCGAGACAGCGAGAAAGAGAGAGAGAGAGACAGAGACAGCGAGAGAGAGAGAGAGAGAGAGAGAGAGGGAGAGAGAGAGGGGGAGAGAGAGAGAGAGACAGAGAGAGAGTGAGTGAGAGAGAGAGAGAGAGAGAGAGAGAGAGAAAGGGGTAGAGAGAGAGAGAATGAGAGAGAGTGGAGGAGAAAGAGAGAGAGTGAAGGAGAAAGAGAGAGAGAAAGAGAGAGAGTGAAGGAGAAAGCGGGAGAGAGAAAGAGAGGGATAGAGAGAGAGTGAAGGAGAGAGAGTGATGGAGAAAGAGAGAGAGAGAGAGAGAGGGATAGAGAGAGAGTGAAGGAGAGAGAGAGAGAAAGAGAGACAGACAGACAGAGAGAAAGAAAGAGAGTGAAAGAGAGAGAGAGTGAAGGAGAGAGAGAGAGAGAGAGAGAGACAGTGAGAGAGGGGAGAGACAGAGAGAGAGAGAGAGTGAAAAAGAGAAAGGGAGAGAGAGAGAGAGAGAGAGAGAGAGAGAGAGAGAGAGAGAGCGAGAGCGCCGGAGGAAAGTTCTCCCAGAAAGTGCTGAGATGTGGAAGTGTCTATCTTTAAACTGTAATGTGAAACAATGATGAGACTCACAATGCAGAACCGCACTTCAAAGACCCGCGCAGCTACACGCCTATCACAACCTGAAACATACCGCGCTAGGAGGGGGGCTTCCCGGAACCGGGGGGGTGCAGATTAGAAACCTCGTACAGTTCAGAGTGTCAGTCGGGATGCACATTCCCACTAACTCCTAAACACCCCAACAAACGGATAAACGGATATCCGGATACCGGCAGAGGACGAGGAAAACAGCAGCACGCGGACTGGAACGCCTGGAGGTCTTTCACCAAAACCCACCACAGAGCTGCGTCCTCGGACGAGCCTCAGGAGCGGAACATCTCCGGACAAAACAAGCGTGTGGATAGCGTGTAACACGCCCACGTGCACCGATAACAGCTGGACGGGATCGGGCATGTCCTGGACCAGGTTCTGGATGTAGCCACATCAGTGTTCAGACACTCTCACATCAGAGAACTGGTCAGGTGGTCCAGATGTGGTGGATGCCTTCCCTGGCACAGTTCCGAGGAGAATTCCCTGTAGGCTGGGATTGTATCCACTGCTGGTAGACCCGTATGACCGTACGCTTCCATACACCTGCAGATTCAGCTACTTCCTCCACACTATGGTCTTTGGCCACGCCCACATGCAGTCCCTCCTTTTAGCCAATCATTAACATTTGCTCTGGAGCCATTTTCCACACATGGAACGAGACATTCCCTGCACGGTGCACCACCTCTTCCTGATCTATGGATCCCGTCACTCACACCCCACAGGGATGTATAGATCTAGCGTCCTTGTGCAGCGCCATCTGCAGGAGCCTGATAGTACTACCACCTTAAACAGACAAAGTCACCGTGATCGCCGTGGATCTAGTTGAGCTGTGAAGGAACATCCCTGCTGCAGCTTTAAGCCCAGTTCCTGCTCTGCTCTGCTATTACACACGCTGGCAGGACGCAGGTGTCTTTATAAGCCCTCTACTACAGCCGAGGCTGGAAGAGGGAAGCGTGCTATTATCTCCGCTGACTGACCGCACTGTATTCCCCTGCTACCGTCAAGCATGTGGCGGAACACAAAGAGCGCCCGAAATATTCTCAGCATGGCACGGCCTCGTCTCGGAGGAGCTTCACGTGGCTTCTGGTGGGACAGTAATCATACGGTGTGTGCCAAAAGAGTCCAACCACCAAACCGCACCCTAACATCAATCCCCGTACAGCTACGCTACACGCCTCTACAGAGTCTGTGTGCAGTGATTCTGTGCAGTGCAGAAGGTCAGACTAGACTCAGTTCAGGCCTGGTCTCCTACCCAGCCTTATTTTAGACTGGTGGGTTAATACAAGCATTATAAACATGTTATAACAACGCACTGTAATAACATGCAGTCGACTGATTTCAAAGTGTTAGCATGAAGCTAATGCGCTAGCTACACTGGCCTCAATGCAGTGCCATACAGTCTGATATGATTGATCCGTGTTCAGGAAGCTGAAGGTGAGCGTGAACCTACTGCACTGGCAGTCTGAACGCTCCCCCGGACGCTGATCAGGCCGGCAGCTTCATTTATAGAATATAATCACGTTTCATCTGAACAAATCATTCAGCCCCAACGATCCAAACACCACGATCCGCTGTGCATTAGCCGAGTGGGCTTTTATATATCCTGTATCGGTGTGCGTGTGTTATCACGTAACCTGATCTGTAATTAACTGTACTGTATCGAGCGGCTGTAGCGGTGTGGCCGCTCAGTGTCTGTAGAGGGGAAGGCTGTGTGTTCTGGATGTGTGTGTGTAGTGGGGTGAGGTGGGGTGGAGGGTTGTTGGTTGGTGTTGGGGTTTTGGGGATGTTAGGATGTGTTGGGGGGTGGGGCCGGGGATCCGGGGGTCTGGCTGAGCCCTGGGGCGCTGCAGTTGTGTGTGTGTGAGAGAGGGATTGTGTGTGTGTGAGAAAGGGAGAGAGTGTGTGTGTGTGTGCGTGTGTGTGTGTGTGTGTGTGTGTGTGTGAGAAAGGGAGAGATTGTGTGTGTGTGTGTGTGTGTGTGTGGTGTGTGAGTGGGTGTGTGTCTCAGGGGCCATAGCCTTTCTCTTGGCCAGCATCAGCGTCCCCCACTCACCCGCCTGACACCCCCCTATCCCCCTAGGAGCATTTAACAAGAGCACGCCGATCCATCAGACCAACAAACCCTCCTTAGAGAGAGAGAGAGAGAGAGTGTTAGAGAAAGAGAGAGTTGGCGGAGAGAGAGTGTGAGAGAGAGTTGGGGGAGAGAGAGAGAGAGTGAGAGATAGAGAGAGAGTGGGAGAAAGAGAGAAAGAAAGAGAGAGAGTGGGAGAGAGAGAGAGAGAGAGAGAGAGAGAGAGTTAGAGAGAGAGAGAGAGAGAGAGAGAGAGAGAGAGAGAATAGTAGAGAGAGTTAGAGAGAGAGAGTAGTAGAGAGAGAGTGGGGGGAGGGAGAGAGAGTGAGAGAAAGAAAGAAAGAGAGAGTGAGAGAGAGAAAGAAAGAGAGAAAGAAAGAGAGAGAGTGGGAGAGAGAGAGAAAGAAAGAGAGAAAGAGAGTTGGGGGAGGGATAGAGAGTGAGAGAGAGAAAGAAAGAGAGAGCGTGAAAGAGAGAAAGAAAGAGAGAGAGTGAGAGAGAGAAAGAAAGAGAGAGCGTGAAAGAGAGAAAGAAAGAGAGAGAGTGAGAGAGAGAAAGAAAGAGAGAGTGAGAGAGAGAGTTGGGGAAGATAGAGAGAGAGAGTAGGAGAGTGAGAGAGAGTGGGGAAGGGAGAGAGAGAGAGTAGGAGAGAGAGAGAGAGAGTTAGAGAGAGAGAGAGTTGGGGGGAGGGAGAGAGTAGGAGAGTGAGATGTAGTGGGGGGGAGAGAGTAGTAGAGAGAGAGAGGAGGAGAGAGAGAGAGAGAGAGTGAGTTGCATAGAGAGAGTAGGAGAGTGAGAGAGAGTTAGAGGGAGAGAGTAGGAGAGTGAGAGAGAGTTAGAGAGAGAGAGAGTTGGGGGGAGGGAGAGAGTAGGAGAGTGAGAGAGAGAGTTATATAGAGAGAGAGTAGGAGAGTGAGAGAGTTAGAGGGAGAGAGTAGGAGAGTGAGAGAGAGTTAGAGAGAGAGAGAGAGAGTGGAGGGAGGGAGAGAGAGTTAGAGAGAGAGTTAGAGAGAGAGAGAGAGAGAGTGGAGGGAGGGAGAGAGAGTTAGAGAGAGAGTTAGAGAGAGAGAGAGAGAGTGGAGGGAGGGAGAGAGAGTTAGAGAGAGAGTTAGAGAGAGAGGGAGAGAGAGAGTGGAGGGAGGGAGAGAGAGTTAGAGAGAGAGAGAGAGAGAGTGGAGGGAGGGAGAGAGAGTTAGAGAGAGAGAGAGTTAGAGAGAGAGAGAGAGAGAGTGGAGGGAGGGAGAGAGAGTTAGAGAGAGAGAGAGAGAGAGTGGAGGGAGGGAGAGAGAGTTAGAGAGAGAGTTAGAGAGAGAGAGAGAGAGTGGAGGGAGGGAGAGAGAGTTAGAGAGAGAGTTAGAGAGAGAGAGAGAGAGAGAGAGTGGAGGGAGGGAGAGAGAGAGAGAGAGAGAGAGTGGGGAGAGAGAGTGAGAGAGGCAGACAGACAGTGTGCTGTTATGAGTTTAATTACAGTAACGATGCGGGTGCAGGGAGGAAGTGCTTTACTGCCTCTATAAACTGCATGCGAACTCTGCAGACGCAGCACAGACACAGGCCTACAGCCACACGGCACTAACGCTGCGCAGCACTGAACACAGTGTTCCGGCCTAAATCCAGAGCTCTACCGTTATTATTCATAGTGGATTATTTATGGTGGTGCAGCGTTTGACAGTGCAGCATCCTTCAGTTTCACCATACGGCAGTATTCCAGGGAAAGAGAGGAAACCCACACCAGCAGGATCCCGGTGAAGCACGCGTGTCTGTAGTGCTGAAGTTCCGTGTATATGACTAATCGGAATAACCGCTGGATCACTCGGATCACCAGCCACAGAGCCTTCAAGATACGTCATCAGAGGAGAGCTTTCCCACCGTAACCACGTTCACGGCCTGATCTTCCAAACTCAAATCAGCCCAATCGGCTCCTAAAGCGGGAATGCGACCGGCGGGAATGTCGCCGAGGAGTAGATCGTTCTCTGTCTAATTATGGTAATTTGTTTGCCTCTCTCTATTAACCCGGCGATGGATGAGAAGGTGGGAGGGGCAGGCACTGTGATTTGGCAGCTGTCACTCCATGGTGCTCCTCAGTGGGGTCCTTTCAGCCTGCTGGAGATCATCAGCGAGGCTCTCAGAGGCACTCCAAGGCGGCTGTGTGGCTGTGCACGCCTACACGAGCGCGCATCTATATATACATACATGTCCGCGAGCATGTTCCAGACGGGAAACGCTTTCCCGATTGATTGCTTAACACGGACGCGGCGCAGCCAGAGCTGCAGCTCCGACGCGTCTTCGTCGATACTCTGCTCTCAGCTCCCGAAGCGATGGAGGGAGACAGAGAGGGGAAAGCCAAGCCGGCATTAATTGATCCGCTCTGTGTTTGTCAGCTTGCTGGTACACTTGCAGTCACACGCATGGGAGATCTCCCCTCTGGAGGTCTCTAAAGAGGAGACAGCTGAAGGAGGCCTCAAGCACTGTTCATGGAGGCGAAACTGGATTCAATATTCCCATATAACGTCTCGGAAAACTGAATGGGAGTCAGCTTCCATAACTGCAATCGACTCAAGTCCGGACGAGACCTGCTGGAGCGAGTCCCGTACGCACCTGCATCGTTTACCCACTGCATCCACTGTGCATCCCACAGCGCTCGAGAGGTGGACCACGCTCACTACCACACACACATACATGCACCCAGACCGGCAGGCCAGCAAATGAAGACACATCAGCTTCACACAAAGTAGCCTCAAAGCCCACGGGATTGCAAGGGATTACGCCTGGGATTTGAGTCGATGCCGGATTTAGGGATAGAAAGGGAAAAAAACACATTCGGACTGTGCCGCTTTCTCCTGGAACACCAGCGAGCGCTTCATCAGGGGCAGAGGCCAGTATCTCTGGACACTCAGGGACGGGCTTTCGGTTCAGAGCGGCTAATGGTGCTGCCACACGATCCAAACCCCGCAGCGTGACCGCGCAGCAGCCTCCGCACCTTAAAGAGGAGCATTTCCAACATAGTGTGCTCGTTAGGAGGTGAAGGAATCACGGCTCACTGTTTCATTACCGACACCATAGAACATCAGAACACAGGCCGACGCTACAGGCTAGCGTTCACAGTGACAGCCCTCCCAGTTCAAATGTCCGGTTTAAAGTCTCTGAGCTCCTCAGTACGAACGGTTCCACTGCCAGTGTTTGTCTAAAGAGACAGCCCGGCTACCTGTTAGCAATGTGAGTGGCTGAAACACCTGGACTCAATATTAGGAGGGCTGCCCACATGCCTTTTGATGCTAACATTAGCACATGCTAACGCTAACAGCTGAGGTAATATATTAACAGAGGTGTAATGTTCTAGAAAGTTTCTGGAGTTTAGCACTAGCTAGCACTAACAGCAACATATCAACAGTAATGATATACAAGGCTCTTGTCGTTTAATGCTAGCTAATGCTAACAGCTGAGATAATATGTTAACAGAAAGGTAATTTTCTAGCAAGTTCTTGCTATTTACCACTAGCCAATGCTAATAGCTGAGGTCATATATTTACGTAGGTGTAAAGTTATGTTCTTTCTGTTTACCACTAGCTAGCGCTAATAGCTGAAGTCATATATTAATGGAGGTGTAATGTTCAAAGAAGTTCTTGCCATTTACCGCTAACTAACGCTAATAGTTAGGTAATATATTAACAGAGTTCTTCAGAGAGCTGTAATGTTCTAGAAAGCTCTTGCAGTTTAGACCTAGCTAACGCTAACAGTTAAGGTAATATATTAACACAGATGTTATATTATAGAACGTTCATGTTGTTTAGACCTTGCTTATGTTAACAGCTGAGGTAAAATATTAACAGAGATGTAATATTCTACAATGTTCTTGTTCAGACCAAGCTAACGCTAGCAGCTAAGGTAATATATTAATGCAAATGTTATGTTATAGAAAGTTCTTGTTGTTTAGACCAAGCTAACGCTAACAGCTGAGGTAAAATATTAACAGAGATGTAATGTTCTAGAAAGTTCTTGTTGTTTAGACCTAGCTAACACTAAGAGCTAAGGTAATGTATTAACACAGATGTTATGTTAAAGAAAGTTCTTGTTGTTCAGACCAAGCTAACACTAACAGCTGAGGTAAAATATTAACAGAGATGTAATGTTCTAGAAAGTTCTTGTTGTTCAGACCAAGCTAACGCTAAAAGCTGAGGTAAAATATTAACAGAAATGTTATGTTCTAGGAAGTTTTTGGCTTTTAGCAAAAGCTATCCCTAACTGCTGAGGTACTATTGGAGATGTAATGTTCTAGATAGTTCTCGTGGGTTCTTACTAGCTAATGCAAAGATTCCAAAGCTCAACACCATTAAATATGTTTTAGGTTATTTGGATGGTGAGAAGCAGTAAAACATAGGTGGGCTAAGACTAGCAGGGTTGTAAACAGGGCTATGTTCCTCTGAACTCTTCAGTACAGAACATCTTACTGACAGTGGCCATCTGTGGGAACTGCATGGCTACCTGTCAGTGATAGGAGTGGCTGAAACACCTGTGCTCGTAATTAGGAGGGCTGTCCACATACCTTTTGATGTTAACTGTGACATTCTACAGTCGTGACTCTACCGCTATATTACGTTGCCCGGTTAGAAAATCCGGATCACACTGACGTCATGTATAGTGAATATTCTACAGTTGCATTATCGTCCTAGCTTAGCTCACCCCTAGCCGGAAGCATGAATGGGTGGCTAAGAGGGGGATCTGTTAGCATAACCTAGCCCAAAGTCTAAAGGACATGCCAGACCCCAGCGGGAATTCTCACCACTGTGCCATCTACTCATAGCATTCTCTCTCTCTCTCTTTACTCTATGCTGACGAAAGAGAGGGAGTCAGGTGATTGCTGCTGTGTCCCGGTCACATGGAGCTGACATGATTCCCAAACCCCAGCAGGCACCGCCTGGAACTAGGCCCTTCCGTCGCCCTGTAAGCAGGTTCTCTGTCACAGGGAATGTGTGATTGTGTAATGGATCGGCTAAAAAGGCATTTGCGGCTTGGAAAAGGTGGGGGGATGGGTGGGTGTTTCAAAGCCTTGCTATTCCAGCCCTACATACAGCAGCGCAAAGTTCACTTATTCTGAATTGGGAAACTTCACACTTCAATTAAAGACAAACACGGCAGAAAGAAAAAAAGTAAATTCACTACCAGAAGCTCCTGCAGTCACACAGTAAGTCAACAACAGGAAAGAAATAAATACGCCCGCAGTGTAAGTCGCTTACCTATGGGCCGATTGGCAACACATGGGATTATGGATTTTCTCTATTTGTTATAGTATCTGCACAAATCCCGTGCTGCTATTAGCCTATACGAGTAATGAGGCTGGAAGTGAGCGGTGAGATTATCGGATGCGAGGCTGATCTCTAATATGGCACAGCGCCTTGGCTGCCAATGCAGGAATGCATATGAGGCACATCATTAGTGCACAGATATTAGCATGTACAGCACTGTTCAAACATCAGACACCACCTGCGTTCATCTAATATCCGACCACAACACACATTAACGGAGGCATATTATCAAAATCTCAGGTTTTCAGTTGTAGTGTTCATACATTCGTGAAACAACTGCTGAATACGACCGACCCAGTCAGTTCTGAACATGAGATTCATGAGCAGTTTTAGCAGATTTGGATTCCTTCCCTATGCTATGAGTGGGGGGTCATTCTCACTCCACCTTAAATGGTGCAGGAGTTACGTTATGGCACCACAGGCAACTGTTGTTAACACCTGCACCATTTAAGGTGGAACAGGGCACTTTAAACAACAAGCTGGTGAATAAACAGGGCACTTCAGTCATAACACCGGACCTAGCGACAGAAGTTTTCCTTAAAAGTGGGTCAATACCAACTGTCCAGCAAAACTTATTGTATTAAGTATTTAAAATCATTCTGCCGTGTTTTTTTATATACTTAGGACTAGCTAACACTATCAGGTGAAATAATATATAGGCGAAGTTGTAATGTTCTAGATAGTTCTTGGACTTTAGCACTAGCTTACGCTAACTGCTGAGGTAATATATCAACAGAGAGATGTGATGTTCTAGAAAGTTCTTGTTGTTTAGCCTTAGTTAACACAAACACCTAAGGTAATATATTAACGGAGACATAATGTTCTAGAAAGTTCTTGGCTTCTAGTACTAGCTACTTCTAATTTCTGAAGTAATAATGGAGATGTAATGTTCTAGATAATTCTTGTTGTTTAAACCTAGCTAACGCTAACAGCTGAGGTAAAATATTAACAGAGATGTAATGTTCTAGAAAGTTCTTGTTGTTTGGACCTAGCTAACGCTAACAGCTGTTGTGATATAATGTTATAGAAAGTTCTTGTTGTTTAGACCTAGCTAACGCTAACCGCTGAGGTAATATAGTAACTGAGACAGAATGTTCTAGAAAGTTCTTGGCTTCTAGCACTAGCTACTTCTAATTTCTGAAGTAATATGGAGATGGAGTAATGTTCTAGATAATTCTTGTTGTTTAGAACTAGCTAACACTAACAGCTGTTGTGATATAATGTTCTAGAAAGTTCTTGTTGTTTAGACCTAGCTAACGCTAACCGCTGAGGTAATATAGTAACGAAGACACAATGTTCCAGAAAGTTCTTGGCTTCTTGCACTAGCTAATTCTAATTTCTGAAGAAATAATGGAGATGGAGTAATGTTCTAGATAATTCTTGTTGTTTAGAACTAGCTAACGCTAACAGCTGTTGTGATATAATGTTCTAGAAAGTTCTTGTTGTTTACACCTAGCTTACGCTAACAGCTGAGGTAATGTTCTAGATAATTCTTGTTGTTCAAACCTAGCTAACGCTAACAGCTGAGGTAATGTAATGTTCTAGAAAGTTCTTGTTGTTTAGACCTAGCTAACGCTAACAGCTGAGGTAATATAATAACAGAGACACAATGTTCTAGAAAGTTCTTGGTGTTGAGCCCTAGCTATCACTAGCTATCAGCTAAGGTGCGATATTAATGTACAACGTTTGCAAACCAAACCCAGAAGCTGCTAGTGTTCTCAGAACAACGGATTGACTGCCCCAAAACCCAGAACCTCAACACCACTGAATGTGTTTGGGGTTATCTGGATGGTGGGAAGAAACAGAAGATGCTCTGAGACTGAACTTCAGAGGTGTGTGCAGACTTCCCTGAGAAGGGTGGTCTCTGACTTTTACACAGTTCTGTAAATAATGCATGAGGGCGTTTGGAATAAGTCCGAGAGAGGGAGAGAGAGAGGGAGAGAGAGAGCGAGGGAGCGAGAGAGCAGTCTGGTTCCTGCTGGTGCAGTGCTGGCCAGTTAGCGGCAGAGTTTATTTTCATTTGCCATCTCTGACTGAGCACCAACACAACCCCTATTCATGACCATGTGGCCGCACGTCTGCCGTGTCTGACCGGCCCACTGTTACTCCCGCACCTCTCTCACCCACCAGCTCCACTCCTCACACAGGCCACATTGAGCTTTACCAAACTGCCTCTTTATTCACAGGCGGTCATAAAAATCCTAACGTAAACACCGCAGCTCCGCTGGCTAATCACTCTTTCCGAAAGCATGCGTCTCAAACGCGCAAACAAGCGCCCGTTCATATACCGCACACCTCCTGAGTTTACCCAGCCAACGCTCTTCTACCATGTTTAGAAAAATTCCACCATAATTCAGTGGCTAAAACGGCTTAGACTTACAGTGGTGGTGATGGGAACCAGGGTTCTCTATGTCTAGAACACACATATAGACATTTTATCGACTATCTAAACCACCAGTGAACCTACACGTGTCTTCTGAATGTTCATATGGAATGTTGATGATGGAAAACCTGGAAATACTAAGTTTCTATGGGGGACTATTTGACCTCACAGCGCCCTGCAGCATGTATCCCTCCACCATGAATGGAGTTTAAGGCTGAGATCTTCTCCACACTATCATAAACAGCGTCTCAGACATCAGGCAGCGTATTCAGAACCACCTCATGTAGGAACTTTCTGTGAGGGCGCTTTTAGAGGGGGACGTCTGGTTACCTTCACCTCCACTGTGGACAGATCTGACTTTATCTAGAACAGAGCGTTTCACACCGAACCCACTCTGAACGACTGTTTACATTTCCAAACTCAGTGGAATTCTCCTTTTGAACGTTGCTATGATGTTAGGCTTTGCTACAGTGATATCATCAACCCACCCCAGTCCTTTTCTAGTTGATCTCGTGTGCGGTTTGCTATTGTTAAGTAAACCACACTTTCAAACTTTTGAGCTGTTTAAAAAGCCCAGATTACTCATTCAGTCATCATCACGAGCAGTGTACTACTCCATTCCCTCTCTAGTTTTAAAGGGCCCATATCACGGATAGCCAAAAATTCCTAGCCTTGTTAAGAATTAAAGAGGCTGATGTAGTGTGTGGACACATTCACAGTCCAAATACGGAAATTAAGCTGCAAAAATAGCCTGTTTTTAACTTAATGCTTTTGTGACATCACAAAAAAAAACACCATACATATATCTGCTGATACAGCCAAGAGCAGGTTAGCCCCTGATGTTATAAGGAGTGGGACACAAACCAGTTAGGCCGGTCATAAGCAAGCTCATTTGCATATATCAGTCTCAAATTCTAGGAGAGGAGAGAAAATGTCATAAAACAATAGTAGTAACCACACAAATGTGGAACTGTAAAAAAAATAACAATGCAAAATTTTCTATATGGGCCCTTTAATACAGTGTAATCCATATTATGCAGTGGCCTATTGGTCCATAATGTGTCTACACGGAGCAGGAGCCGCGGAGTGGACATGCTATGCTCTTTCCAGTCTGGTTGACCTTCCTGGGCAGCAGACTGTCCTGGATGTGGCTCAGTGCTGCCAACTGTTAGGAAGGTCAGATATTCCTGACGGAGGTCACACACAGCAACCAAACAACAACAGGGCCGACACCAGATGAACTTCAGCCCATAAGTGATTCCAGAATAATTCCAGAATGCCCTCTGCATTGTCCATCCCAAACAGACAGACCAGAATAAGCCCTCCCAGCAGTGGGTAAACACACGGAGTAAATAAATAAACAACATCCTGATGTCACTCCAGCAAGAGGAGCTGGCATCAGAGGGAAGAGTGCACTCACACCCAAAAACCACCCCCGCGCTTCCCACCCCGATCCCGCCAATATCAGTGACAGGCCCCTATTGTTTTGCCAAGCACACACAATAATTACCTCATATTTTATAGACATGTTTACAAACGGCATAAAGGAAAAAACAACCCTACCCGAACGACCCACTCCGCCATAATTGACAATTCAGCAATCGGAGCTATTTCCAAAGTGCCGCCGGAGCTGGGGAAATAGACTCGCTGTTGCTGACCTCCGATACCTAACAAACCCACGCAACATCAGCACCCGCACACCGTCGAGGCCAGATGAAGTCATCGTGAGGACAATAAATAAATAAATAAATAAATAAACAAACAAAAACACAATCGAGCCCAACTCATTAGCAGAGCGCATCATGGAAACGCGGCGGATAACCATCAGCTCAACGCGGAGAGGCAAATCGATAGCCGCTGGTTTGGGCCATTACGCAGCAGCTGGGCAGGGAGATGAAAGAGACCGCTTGTGTCTTTACAGGTCCCGGAAGCAGAAGACCATTCCATAAAAACACAGAGGAATAGGAAAAAGACTTTTCCTCCGGGGGCAGGCTGCATACAGACTTCCAGGATGGCTGAGGAAACGTGACGCAAGCTCTGGCCTTCTCGGGTACAACACAACGCAGATGGAGGGATGAACGGATAAAGGAATGAAGGGATGAAGGAACAGTGTTGGTGTATGGATAAAGGAATGACGGGATAAAGGAATAATGCTGGTGATAGATAAAGGAATGAAGGGATGAAGGAACAGTGTTGGTGTATGGATAAAGGAATGAAGGGGTGAAGGAACAATGTTGGTGTATGGATAAAGGAATAAGGGGGGAAGGAACAGTGTTGGTGATGGATAAAGGGATGAAGGAACAGTGTTGGTGATGGATAAAGGAATGACGGGATAAAGGAATAATGCTGGTGATGGATAAAGAAATGAATGGATGAAGGAATAATGCTGGTGATGGATAAAGAAATGACGGGATACAGAAATAATGCTGGTGATGGATAAAGGAATGAAGGGGTGAAGGAACAGTGTTGGTGATGGATAAAGGAATGAAGGGATGAAGGAACAGTGTTGGTGATGGATAAAGGAATGAAGGGATAAAGGAACAGTGTTGGTGATGGATAAAGGAATGAAGGGATGAAGGAACAGTGTTGGTGATGGATAAAGGAATGAAGGGATGAAGGAACAGTGTTGGTGATGGATAAAGGGATGAAGGAACAGTGTTGGTGATGGATAAAGGAATGAAGGGATGAAGGAACAGTGTTGGTGATGGATAAAGGGATGAAGGAACAGTGTTGGTGATGGATAAAGGAATGAAGGGATGAAGGAACAGTGTTGGTGATGGATAAAGGGATGAAGGAACAGTGTTGGTGATGGATAAAGGAATGAAGGGATGAAGGAACAGTGCTGGTGATGGATAAAGGAATGAAGGGATGAAGGAACAGTGCTGGTGTATGGATAAAAGAATGAAGGGATGAAGGAACAGTGCTGGTGTATGGATAAAAGAATGAAGGGATGAAGGAACAGTGCTGGTGTATGGATAAAGGAATGAAGGGATGAAGGAACAGTGCTGGTGTATGGATAAAGGAATGAAGGGATGAAGGAACAGTGCTGGTGTATGGATAAAAGAATGAAGGGATGAAGGAACAGTGCTGGTGTATGGATAAAGGAATGAAGGGATGAAGGAACAGTGTTGGTGATGGATAAAGGAATGAAGGGATGAAGGAACAGTGTTGGTGATGGATAAAGGGATGAAGGAACAGTGTTGGTGATGGATAAAGGAATGAAGGGATGAAGGAACAGTGTTGGTGATGGATAAAGGGATGAAGGAACAGTGTTGGTGATGGATAAAGGAATGAAGGGATGAAGGAACAGTGCTGGTGATGGATAAAGGAATGAAGGGATGAAGGAACAGTGTTGGTGTATGGATAAAGGAATGAAGGGGTGAAGGAACAGTGCTGGTGTATGGATAAAGGAATGAAGGGATGAAGGAACAGTGCTGGTGTATGGATACAGGGTATAAACTCCTTCACTGCTGAGTTATGAACAGACTCCATGGCTGGCTGAGAGGCCAGTGCAGTACCGCGTGTCTCTCGGTGTCTAAGGACGAATAGAGGAGGTGTTAATGGGGCAGCTGTCCTGCTGAGACCGAGGCTGAGGGCCACATACTGCCCTGCTGAGAATGAAGCTCACACTTAAGCACCATATACTGAATCCGGATCCTGGAGAGGTCGTCCTCTACCATCCCATATGATCCGATACTGACGTTTATGGACCTCTAGGAGGCTCAGTGGCCTTCTCAATCACAGAACCCCAGGACATTACCATCACCCGTTCTGGAGGACCTTGAAGACCCAAGTTTGACATGCATCACAACTGCAGATGGCCGGCATATCCATCACGCCGTGTTCAATCGGAACTGCTACCGCAGCCAGAGAAGCGGCGACGGGAGAAGGCAGCCGTCTAGCGGGGTATATATGTCCACTTATAGAGCTAACTGCCAGGAACCCTCAATATGCCGACGGTGTGTTTAAGAATTCAGACTTCAGCACCATGTGGAGTAAATCATGCATTATTGATCTCTCAGAGACTAAAACCCAACCATCTCCATCTCCGGGGCTGGAAATGTGAGGAATTCCTCATTAAAAGTGTCTACATCATGGAAAACTAAGGTTCTCCTCACTTCTCTGAACTGAGCTCACAAAATATGAGTCCAGTGTGACTGAGACGTACCTACTAGCGCCCTGTAATCCCTCCACCAGCTCCAATAACAGATTGGGCATGGACTGGACCAGGTTCTGGATGTAGCCACATCAGTGTTCAGACTCTCTCACATCAAAGAACTGGTCAGGTGGTCCAGATTTGGTGGAGGCTTCCCTGGCACAGTTCCGAGGAGAATTCCCTGTAGACTGGGATTGTATCCACTGCTGGTAGACCCGTATGACCGTACGCTTCCATACACCTGCAGATTCAGCTACTTCCTTCACACTATGGTCTTTGGCCACGCCCACATGCAGTCCCTCCTTTTAGCCAATCATCAACACCTGCTCTGGAGCCATTTTCCACACATGGAACAAGACGTTCCCTGCACTGTAGCACCTCTTCCCAATCTATGGATCCCGTCACTCACACCCCACAGGGATTTATAGCCCATCATCCTCGTGCAGCGCCACATGCAGGAGCCTAAAGGTACTACTACCTTAAACACTCAAGGTGACTAATGTTTTGTCTGGTGAACTCATTATAGTTGCTCAATTACATATACCCACCTATTTTGCATACTGTGGTCTGGCTCCACCCACTAACACTGAAGTTATATCTGAGTTTGGTCCAGGTTCCTTTTTAAACATGGCAAAGCGAATCAGAACAGAGCTCTCTTTTCATGTTGCCCCTGTGGAAAAGTTTCAGCTGATGAGTCATAAAGGTGTGAGGGATAAAGGTGAGTCTAGGGGATAAGGAGAGTTATGATAGAGAGAAGGACTTGGCTAGTTCAGAGCCCATCCATGATACCGTCCCTCACTCACACAGTCACAATACAAAACGACAGAGGGGGAAACTGGCCCAGGGACACGCTTGGGTCTCTTATGGCCAAACCAGCAGATTCCTGACCGCTCCCGGCATCCAGGCAGTATGTTCTACTAGCCTACAGACATGATAACAGACAGGTAGAAAGACATACAGGTGTGAGTGAGCATTAGCACTGCCGTGTTGCTGTGGTCTCCCTGGGGTCCTCCTGTCTCAGAACCGACATCTCGCTAGCAGCGAGCTAACGAGCAAATTCATCTCCGCAGCACAAATGAGTGGAAAACAGAACGAGGCCCATCAGCGCCCGCAACAGCACCAACCGCACGGTGCCATCACTCAGCCGGGGCCGGATCTATCAGGATACGCAAGAACACCTCGGTAAGATGCAATCCTGATAAAGCATTCCAGATACTTCCATACTTCCATACAGAGCTTAAACACACAAACTCAGGGCCACCGATTCCGACAATGAGTACGGATACCGTCGGAATCTGATATGTGTGGTGAGAAAATGGAAGAGAAGGAAACTCTTACTTGGCAAAGAACTGGGCTGCACACGCGCAGAGCTACGAGTCAATCGGCAGTTAAACACAACAGCGAAATCCAGGCAATCATTACAAGAGAGGTAATGTAGGGTCGTAACCATGGAGACAGGCGGAGGTCGAACAACCAGGAAGTCAGACAGACCAGCAAACTAATACAAGGGGGCAAATACAAGAGAGTAGGAGATAAACAAAAGGAGAGTCGAGAACCAGAGAGGCAAGATAAGCAGACACTTCAGAGAGAGAGAGAGAGAGAGAGAGAGACAGAGAGAGAGAGAGGGAGACAGAGAGAAAGAGAGAGAGAGAGGGAGACAGAGAGAGAGAGAGAGAGAGAGACAGAGAGAGAGAGAGAGAGAGAGAGACAGAGAGAGAGAGAGAGAGAGAGAGAGAGACAGAGAGAGAGAGAGAGAGAGAGAGAGAGAGAGAGAGAGAGAGAGAGAGAGAGAGAGAGAGAGAGAGAGAGGCATGTATCCCTCCACCATGAATGGAGTTTAAGGCTGAGATCATCATAAACAGCGTCTCAGACATCAGGCAGCGTATTCAGAACCACCTCATGTAGGAACTTCCTGTGAGGGAGCTTTTAGAGGGGGACGTCTGGTTACCTTCACCACCACTGTGAACAGATCTGACACCAAACCCGCTCCTAATTATGCTGTACTTTTGGTGGAATTCCCTTTTAGGGTAAACAGAACGTCCCAAACAGTTACACAAATTTCTCTGGAAATTTTAAATGGGGTGGCAGCCCCGCGTTGTGCCACATGTCACACAGCTGGTGTGCATGTTGTAGCTGGTTCAAAGATTACGTAAATGATTTCTCTAGGTTGTCTAGGCACCCAAGGCCAGTGTGAAACAGGGTCAGGCTCCTGATTAAAACACAAGGATCGATGGTTAGAGGAAGTAAGAGAAAAGAATGGGAAGGCTGTAAATCTCAGACAGTGTGTAGACGGTGTGTCCGTTACCCAGGCACTTTTACACACTATGCTAATAGCTCACACAATGCAACCCAATACACTGATGTAATTAAAGTGCCTGTGATAACTGACGGACTTTTACTGTACTTGAGTGAGTAAGAGCGGGTTTGGTGTGAGGTGTGTACAGAGTGAGGGAGAGCGGGTTTGGTGTGAGGTGTGTACAGAGTGAGGGAGAGCGGGTTTGGTGTGAGGTGTGTACAGAGTGAGTGAGAGAGGGTTTGGTGTGAGGGTTCTACAGATACAGAGCAGTGTGAGTGAGAGAGGGTTTGGTGTGAGGTGTGTACAGAGTGAGTGAGAGAGGGTTTGGTGTGAGGTGTGTACAGAGTGAGTGAGAGAGGGTTTGGTGTGAGGTGTGTACAGAGTGAGTGAGAGAGGGTTTGGTGTGAGGTGTGTACAGAGTGAGTGAGGGTAGGTTTGGTGTGAGGTGTGTACAGAGTACAGAGGGGTTTGGTGTGTAGTGAGGGAGAGAGGGTTTGGTGTGAGGTGTGTACAGAGTGAGTGAGAGAGGGTTTGGTGTGAGGTGTGTACAGAGTGAGTGAGAGAGGGTTTGGTGTGAGGTGTGTACAGAGTGAGTGAGAGAGGGTTTGGTGTGAGGTGTGTACAGAGTGAGTGAGAGCGGGTTTGGTGTGAGGTGTGTACAGAGTGAGTGAGAGCGGGTTTGGTGTGAGGTGTGTCTTTGGGGGACTATTTGACCTCACAGCGCCCTGCAGCATGTATCCCTCCACCATGAATGGAGTTTAAGGCTGAGATCTTCTCCACACTATCATAAACAGCGTCTCAGACATCACATTCATACCCGCTGTGTACATAGACAGACTGTCTATATGGCCTCTTGATTTAGAGGGGAACGTCGGGCTCCTATCGTAGGAACCACTTTGAATGACACCTTCATACAGGAGTGTCGAGAACTTGGCAGTCAGGCTGAATGAGGTAAGTGACATTTACAGCGGCAGAACATGTGAAGCATATGCGGCAACACCTGGACCCCCCTCGCCAAATCCCATCCATCACTCGGCAGCAGGTCTGTCGGACGAAACGTTTCAATCAGGCACCAGTCACATGCAAATGTGAGAAAACCGTGCGAAGACTCGCCACTTCTTAGGCTGTGAATCCCTAACGTCTTTCCTGTTCATATTTTAACTCCCGCAATTTTCAGAGCCGTCGGAGGCTGTTGGGAAATTTCCGATAGGCGCTTATTCGCTCGAATTATCCTCTCAATCAATTCCAGCGAGCTGTAAATGGACAATTTTGTCACCTCACAGGAAAACCCATCACTCTCAAACCCTCGTTCCACTTCCTTTTGATTCTAGCTGCTGAGAAAGAAAGAAACGCACACGCTCAATCAAGGAACTTCCAGTTTCGGCACAGACGCTCGCTCTTAAAAAAAAAACCCCGAAAAAACACGCTACCACCTGAACCGCGGTCAAATAAGACATCTCGCCTGCTTCCGCTTTTTACAACGGAGCAGCTGGAGAAGCGTCTTCCCCAAAGAAGGCCGTACTGCGGCTCTCCTAGTGACAGCAAAGCTGCAGAAGAGAAGACACAATAAAAGCTACAGCCGGTGGAACCAGGCGTGGGATCAAAAGGAAGACAGATCTAGCACCTGTCCTCCACTGTCCACCTGTCTAAAGAGGGCAGATAAAGCCCGGAAACCCACCCACAGCCCAGCCACAACAAAGCCGCTCGCTGCTTTACAGCCAAAAGAAAGGCTCCCTAATAGCCACCGGCGCACCACCGCTCCGGGACTGCTCCGCAGCCTCGCCCTGCGCCGCCGTCTGAAAGACTTCCACCCTCAATTTGATACCAGCACCCAAACAGTACTTTGGTCTTTTGGTGAGCAGCACTCGCTTTAATTCCTAATGTCCTAAAGCCTGTAAAACACACACCAGGCCGCGTCTGCGTGCTCAGCCTGACGGTAAACTAGAATTAAACGTGGGGCGTATAATGAAAGCAGAAAGAAATAAGGAAGAAGCCTAGCCTAGTGCTGCATAGCAGTGAACTGAGGAAATGGTCAGTTTAGCCTAGCGCCATGCTAACTGGAGGCTATGACTGGTTGGCCACGTTAGAATGTCCGGTTATATTTCAGCTCACCGGCAAAAAATGTTAACGTGGCTAACTAATCAAAGCCTCCAGTTAGCATGGTGCTAGCAGCATCAAGCTAACTGCATCACGCTAAAGCTTCATGTTAGCATGCTTTGTTAGCATGCTGTATTTCACCTCCTGCTTAGCTAAGGGATTAAACCTGATGGTTTTGCTTCTCTGAGTGGTTACCATAAGAGATCACTAGGTTTTCCGGAGAACACCTTGGGATACCGTTAGCAAACCGGAGCTGGAATCAGTTCCGGAACACCGATTAAATGATTAGCCGTCTTCACACTGTGATATCAGTCCCTCAGAAAACCACTGAAACATTAGAATCAGGAATAAATAATGCCTTCAAATAATGCAGAGAATCTTTATTGTTGGGTTATATTAAGTTATGATGAAGTTACAGAGACCAGTTATCCGTGTTACACAGTCTTAGCTAATGGAACTAATTAGCTTAGCTATGCTAGCACGCCGCAATAAGAAAATAAGAGAATCTAGCTATATGTCATCATGCTGTGAAGCTAGCAGAGGTCCATGATTATCTGGGAATCATATCAGCAGATAATTACCTGCCCATGAAAATATATGGACTATAATTTAGGATATAGGTCATATTTCCAACGTGTATTTGTCACATACGACACATATACATGCGTGAACCATGTATCTCCATTTTGGTCGATTTTAGTTTTTTGGCATCATTTGACCACATGAGCTGCTGTTTACATTGGGTGGACATTTCATGATGAATGGACCAACAGAAATATCCGAAACATGCTTGGAAAGACGTCTGGTTCCATTGACTTACATTGAAATTCAACCAGGTTTTTGGCCTCTCCTGTAAAGTTGCCATTTTGGAGATACTTGTTTTTCTTTTGACAGCGATATTCAGGTAGCAAACCACAGGTGTCTGGCCCTTTTGTGGGCCACATCTGTGGGTTTGGTCTCCCCTGTCTATGGCCAGGTCCTCGGCCCACACGCTGCAAAGGGAGCTGAATTGTTGGATGTGACCCAAATCTGGCCCAACCACATTGCTGGTACATAACATTGACACTAGAGCTGACCCACAAATATAGACACGACCATACAAAGCTGTTTGGCATCTGGCCCCATGGTGGCCCCCATGCCTAATATCTGGCTGGTAGTCAGCCAGCAGTCGCAGAGTAAAGCCAGAACAGGCCCAAAACTGTCTGGGACATCCTTTACTTTAAATGCAAGTCGAGTTACACAGGGTCGTTTCTTTCGGCCCATTGATTGAGAAACTCCCACACAATATAAAGGACAACAGGTGGAGGATTTTTAACTGA
This sequence comes from Prochilodus magdalenae, assembly GCA_024036415.1. NCBI lineage: Eukaryota > Metazoa > Chordata > Actinopteri > Characiformes > Prochilodontidae > Prochilodus > Prochilodus magdalenae. The sequence continues at coordinate 22,322 of JAMWET010003689.1, read as the reverse complement.
ACAGGTGATTAATCTTGACAGCCCTAAATATGATGAATGTCTTTCACCAGCAGATCTGATTCTGGTACACTTCACACAGTCTCACCAGCACAGATAAGTCTTCAGCTCTGGCTGCACTCAGACACGACAGAACGGGTATCAATTTCCCGAAAGGGCTGAACCGGAGGGGATGTGTTTTTATTTTTTTGTTTACCCCCACAAACAGCAGCAGAAACGTGTTTCTGAATCTCTTTGTTCGCTGGTTCCTGCGCCCGCGACCGATGAAAGGGCTTGCGGGAGCTTTGATGGATCCGCACTTATCCCTCTGTTGCAGGTCCTCCAACGAGAGGAGAGGTTTTTCCACCTCTCCGCCCCAGACGGCCCTTACCTGCTCCCTAACAACTCAGCAGAGGACGGAAAAGTGGAAACAATGGGGACACGTCAGGCTGGGACCGCACGATGCATCACCTGGTAGATGTTACCGTGATACCTGCCTCGGTCATTCCGGTTACATAGGAGGTCACAGGTGAGCCCTCAGACCTGACACGGTGTCTGTGTACTGGGTGCTATGAGCATGACATGAACACGAGAGGGAGCCGGCTGCAGTGTAGAACATCGCGGCTGGGATTCGGTGGCAGGTACGAGCTGAAGGTGAGCTCAGTGGATCATCTGTATACGAATACAGCTGAGCATATGAGACAAAGACACACCAGTATGAGACAAAGATGCACCAAACACAGTGTGAGGTTCTCAACGATCCCTCCGCCGAAAAAAGTAGTCCATTACCGTGTGAATATCAGGCTGAGCTCAGCTTCCTCATCGGTTTCTCCGGTCTGTAAAGAGTTTCAAAGCCCTGACCCGTTTCCTGACCTGGTCTGGAGGTCGCCGTGTTGCTTATTGACCTAAGATCTCACTTGCGATCAACGGATCAATTTGTTGTAGCCCAGTGGTCACTCCTTTCCTCCTCGGTAATCTGACCAAACAGGCAGCAGCTCAGGTATTACTGAATAGAGGTTCTCTATGTGTTTATTTACCGGAAGTGCCAAAGTAGCGTCGGCTAGCGGCAGCATAAAGAGCGCTCAGCCGGATGATGCCATCAATGGTAGCAACTGGTGGAACCCTGTTTACCCAATACGATGGTGTTGCTGGAACTAACTCCAGTGTGAGACCGTACCTCCAGATCATGCCATGCCAAATGACTCTCCTGGACTGGCTCAAAGTCTGAGCTGAACCCCGTCTTGGACCGAAATGGAGGGCATGGCTAAAAAACAAGGCCCTGCCTACAGATTTCAGCTCGGTGTGTTTCAGTGGTGACCAATTTGAGCTCATTCTAAGCAGAACCAAAAAACACTAGCCAGTACCTGAGTAGCAAACACACCCGTACATAGCTGTACACGGATACAATCATCATCTTATATTAAAAGACTGAAAAATCGACTGAACTGCAGAACATCTGTGTTTCGGTAGTGACCGTTCTCAACGTCCCACACTGATTTTCAGACTTTGGGAAGTTTGAGCATGTGGACAGGGATGAATTTAGGATTCTTGATTGGTGGGGCTAAAACAAGGCTCCGCCCTCGGACAAAAATGAAACCGTGGGACAGCGTCTGTTAATCCGATGCTTAAGCATCAATCTGGCTTATCCGTCTGCAGTGCAGCATCGACGACAACACTGCACTACGCTGATGCTCCACCTTAAATACTGTGGGCGGGCCCAGACATCCTGCTATTCCCTGGGTAAAGGGTCCTGTCAATCAGTACATGTCCCATAACTCTCTCAAACCATACCATGAACCTCAGTAAAGGAACCGCGGCACAGGCAATCCTAACTCGCAGCAGCGTAATCTCAATACTGGCGTTTTACACCAACACGGTGCTCCTGGCAATGCTGCTCACGAGAGCAGGTGACCCCACCGAGGTGGCCCCACAAAGAGAGCGGGCGGGGGGCGCTCACAGGAGCGTATTACAGCCTGTCATGGCTGAGTTGAGGAAAAGGTCAGCGGCGCGGAGGTCAGCCTGCCTCCAGTAGCAGCGCTAAAAGCCAGGCCGCAGAGACGAGCACGAAGAAGCCCATCACTCAGTCAGGGCAGAGGAGCCGTGCAGCTGGCGTTTCCAGGCAGATGCATCATCTCGCTGGCCACAGACACAGACTGCTGACCGCCAGCACTAAAGAGCTGTTCATGATACTGTCAGAGATACACTGTAATTTCATATCAGCCACTCAAACTGCGGCTGGATTATTATTATTATTATTATTATTATTAAAGTGGTTTATTGTTCAGTAATGTTTTGTCAGTGAGGTTAAATATAACCGGACATTCTAACATGACCAACTAATCATAGCCTCCAGTTAGCATGATGCTAAGCTAATTGCTTCCAGCACTCAGGCTAGGCTTCTTCCTTGTTTCTTTCTATGAAGGTGAATGGAACCAGACATCCATCTCTAAAAACGGTTCACCTACTGAACGTTATCAGTGAATTGGTTATGAGTATGTTGATTTATGGCGATTTGACCATGAAGCCGTGTTGGTTAAGTCCTATTTTGTGTAAACATGAACACTGATTTACATTTCTGGAATCAATTTGGCCTCAGGTTAAAGGTCAGCGCACTCTCGCACCTATTACCGCAGAATGCCCGTGTAATTGCCAGTGTAACTAAATACATAATTACATAATGACATATGCATACCACATCCAAATGACAGCAATAACCCCAGACCTCAGTGGCCTGAAGCTCTAATAACGGCAAGTACATAGCCAAACAACCGGCACCCCGCTGCTCCAAAGCGTCGGGAGGGTGATCTATCTCAGACTGAGCTGATTGTAATGAGCGCGGTAGATGGTGCACATATTAAACTTTCAACAAGTCTGCCGGGATATCAGCCAAGGGAAAACAGAGAGAGAGAGAAAGCGGGAGAGAGGGGAAAGACGTTTCCAGCTCCTCGCTGGCACCCGAAAGCAGGCCGCAAACACCCCCGCGGAGACGAAACACGGCCTCCATCTCCTCGGCCTCGTCAGCAAGGTGACATCTCCTCCGTGCGCAACCCGATCCCTGATCAAAGCAGGCGATAGAGAGAACGCGGCTAATCAGCCGGCCGCCCTCACATCAAAGGACGTCACGTTAATGTGATGCTACACGATATCCATCGCACGCTAATTACACGACGTGTGATGTATCATGCATGAATGCCATATGACTGCTTCCGCTAACCTGCTCGAGGAGGAATACGGCTACGCTAGCCAAGCTAAGCAGGTTCTCAAGAAACGCATGAGAACTCCCTCTAATCATCCTCACGCTAACGTGGATCTGCAGGGAGGGCTGAGGAAACTGAACCAATGACAGATTCCACCTTCAGATGGGCTTTTAAAGGGGAACGTCACCCACTTTAAAAATCCTCTGCATGGATACACAGTAACGGTGTAAATACGCTGTTCAAAGCAGGTTGGGCTGAAACGCTCCGTTCTAGAGAAATGCACAGAGAAGAGATCGTTCACAGTGGTGGTGAAGGTAACCAGACGTCCCCTTCTAAAAGCTCCCTCACAGAAAGCTCCTACATGAGGTGGTTCTGAATACGCTGCCTGATGTCTGAGACGCTGTTTATGATAGTGTGGAGAAGATCTCAGCCTTAAACTCCATTCATGGTGAAGGGATACATGCGGCCGGGCGCTGTGAGGTCAAATAGTCCCCCAAAGGAACTTAGTATTTCCAGGTTTTCCAGATTTTCCCATCATTAACTTTCCATATACACTCAGAGGACAGGTGTGGTAAGGCTAATCACTGAGTCTCTCCAGCCCCTAGAGTTTTTAAGGTGGTTCCTGATTAAGGACCATGTATATCTGTATTACAGCACACTCGGAATCACAGCCTGCCGACGGGGTCTTCTTGATGACGCAACCCGATACTATGAGTACAGTTTGCGTTGTAGACACGGTGAACCTCATGAACCACCTCACACCAAACCCACACTGACCGTATCTGAACCACGGCCTAATGGCAGAGCTGCTTTTAAAAAAGGGTGGAGTCCCCCCTTTAACTACCATGTCCTCTGATTGATGATGTGGACAGGCTGATAGAGGGAAGCTGGTCAGACTCCAGGGTGGAGATGTGTAATAAAGCGAGCAGGAAGTGCACCACTTAAGCTCCGTAAGGAACACCACCTCTCCACCGTCTCCTGTAGAGACTCCTTAATATTAGGGTCCTCCAGCCGAAAGGGCCAAGGAGGTATCTGACATGTCGCTCGGCCCCCCGGGAACGGAGGCCACGCACATTCCCCCGTCCAAACCGTGCCTGAGAGGATCGGAACAGAAGGCATACCGCAGCGCTCCGTGAGAAATACTCCGGGTTATTAGTCTACTTGAGTGGAAAAGGTGAACGCGGCATTTGACTCATGGCTCCGAGAGCCGGGGACACGGGGGCTTTTGCCAAGAGCGGATAACCGAGAGGGAAAAGATGAGCGCGCGATGAGCATTTAAGGCAAAAATAATGTGTCCTGCCAGCCGATGATGTGGGCCGTTAATGGGGGGAGGGAGACCGTGCTGCTGAAGAGCCTGATAGAGAAATGTGGAAGAGCCTCTACGGAGGAGAGGAGTGCTCCTGGATACGAGCCGCTATTAGCAGGAGCGTGGCGTCTGAGATCCCAGCACACGGACACGTCACTACAAAACACAAGCCTGCTGAGCGGTCACAGCGAGACACGGCACGCAGCGACGTCGCCAACGTGACACACGGTGTTTCCATACGACATTTAATAACATATAACTATAATTATAATATTTCATATCCATATCTATACCCTGGAGGCCTGTACGGAGGGGACTGATCACATATCAGAGTCATACTCAGGGTTACTGACAGCTCATCCTTACAAACGTGTCGAGGCTGCGTGTTTTATGGCTGTTATCAGGATTTATATATGTATATATACACAGTATATACATATATATATATATATATGATATAGAGAGATACATAATTCCTTCCTCTGTAAAAACTTTAAAAATTTTATCATATCAACAAAACAAAATGAGAATTTTCAACCTAACTTCATCCGCTGCTTTGATTTCTGTTCTGGAAATGTATGCAAATTAGCATAAAGTTATGTACATAATGCCTCATTTGCATATCGGTCCAAAGAAAAACATGCACCGCCATTTTTGTTGATTTTTACTTTTATGCCTCATTTGATCACATGAGCTGATGTTTACACTGTGTGGAAATTCAATGAAGAATGGACCAAGGGAAACGGCCCAAAGCGGCTTGGAAAGACGTCTGGTTCCATTGACTTCCATTCAAATTAAACAAGGTTTCAGCCTCTCCTGTAAAGTTGCCATTTTGGGCAGCATTGATATTTAAATATGAATTGGAGTAATCGACCGGGGACGTTTTGGTGGTGATCTCTAGTATCTAAAATGTCAAACCTATTTACCTGTAGTGTCTCACCTTAAAGTCACACCTGTACATTAATATACACATTTAGATACTGCATTAACATCCCTAATCTAACACTGATATGGCTATATACACCGTTCCCAGCCCCCTACAATCTACTGCCTCCACCTGAGTACAGGCCTACGGACCACTAGAGTGTACTTCACGGCCCACAGGTTAAGAAACTCCGGTCTAGTTGACAGTGCGGAGTCTTAACGGGGGGAGGGAACCTGTCAAAATGCTCAGCACAACAATGTAGAGGAATTCAGAGCAGCGTACAAACGGGTCTCAAAGGAATTCTCACCAATCTGGGAACAGGGAGCTTTCCGAGCATCTCACGGCTCTCAAAGCTGGACACATGGACACTGGAGAAACTGAGCTTCTGAGCATGGGAGCTGGAATTCAGCGCACTGCTTGTTGACGGTTGACGGAGGAGGACGGAGGCATGAGAATGTGGGAGAAATCAAAGTGGCAGCTCGGAACCCACCGGTTTCTACAGTAGCCCATTAACACGGAGGGAGGCTGTCCATCTCACGGCCCTGCCAGCTGGACGCCAGGTCCAGAAGCAAGCTCTCTGAGCCCAGGTAAGGTGAAATACCATGCTGTCTAGTGGATGACAAGGAGCATTCATGTGGACGGAGATGGACATGTAGAAGAATAGCAGGGGGGCTTTTAAGAGAAGCCCACTTCCATGGGAATAGGTGAAGGAACCTTCTGACCATCTCATGGCTCTGAGAGCCGAGCACCTGGACACTCCACTAGATAAACAAGCGCTCTGAGCATTGAAGGCGCGTACCGTGTCTGTCCGATGGTGCGGACCATTAACATGGAGAGAGGAATGTAGCAGAGGCAGCAGGTCAAATCTGACCGGTTACCAACACTCGCCCAATGGAAAGGGTGAAGGACATATCTGACCAGTGTATGGCTCTAAGAGCTGGACTCATGGACACTTACATAAACAGGCTACCTGAGCATTAAAGTAGAGAGAGAGAAAGAGAAAGAGAGAAAGAGAGAGAGAGAGAGAGAGAGAGAGACGTCCCATTAACAGCTGTCCACTCCAACGTACAGAGGTGCAGAACATATCTGACCATCTCACGGCTCTCTGGAAGCTGGACACATGGGCGGTCCACTAAACACAGGTCTGTCTGAGCAGTTAAGGTGAAGCCTCCTGCTGCCTGGTCAATGACGACGAGCATTAATGGGGATGGGGACAGAAGGGCAGGGGACGTCTAAGCATAGGACCGGTCATTAGCATTCGCCCACTGTAGTGGAAAGGGTGAAGGAGATATCTGACCACTGCACAGAGCTGGACACATGGGGGTTCCTCTAACCCGACTCGTTTTAAATGACTTCACATTACACAAAGCCTCTGCTTCTTGACGTGGGCCGAATGGCTGAGACATGTAGAAGCGTTCCAGCAAGCCTACACAGAAATCCTCACCCTGGTGGGGTATACAGATGTTATTAACACTGGTCCACTCGGGTGGAGGAGATATCTGACCCACATGGACCTCTCCACAAGCTTCCCGAGCGACTGAGGTAAATACTGTCCCGTCTGGGTCAACGACCAGGAGCGTTGAAGTGGACAGAGACGGGAATGCAGGAGAAGTCAAAGCAGCAGGTCTGATAGGAGAGGTCATTAACCGTAGCCCACTTCACTGGGAGGAGGTGAGGGCGATATCTGACCGTCTCATGGCTCTGAGAGCCGGACACATGGGGACACTTCACTAGACACACTCATTTCAGCATTCCAGGTCCAATAATGTGCCGTCTGGTAGATGATGAGGAGCGTTACTGTGGCTACAGACTGCTGGACTGAACCTCTAAGCAGTCATCAGCATCCGTCCCCCCAGCTGGAGAAGGTGAGGGAGGTGTCTGACCATCTCACGGCTCTGAGAGCTGGACACAGGGACGTTCCACTAAGGACACATCTGTCTCAGCCTTTAAGGTAAAGCCTCCGGCTGTCTGGTCGATGATGAGGAGCGTTAGGGTGGAGGGAGACAGAAATGCATAGGAACTCTGGGAGGACTCCTCACCAGGAGGTGAAGGAGCTATGTGGACACATGGACCCCTCACTACAGCGCGAGCCCTGTGAGCGTTTCGAGGCAGAAAGCTGCGCGTGCTGGCTGATGATGTGGAGCCCTGATGTGGGGGAGGGAGCTCAGAGCTGTGGAGAGATCTGTCCCCACGTTACCGGCCCCGTGAATAAGAGAGCGCAGCGCAACAAAAGCGGCTACAACGGAGCGCTAGCGCGAGCCTGGAGCGTGCAGGCATCCCCCTCGCCCGCCACGAAGGCCCGTTACCGCGGAGCGAGGCGGGCGAACGGCAGTCTCCTGCTGCCCCGCTGTCTGCTTACCGGCTGCTGCTTGTGTCGGAGAGCCGCTCTGCCCAGCGGTGGCGGCGGCGGCTGCTGTCGCCTGTGGACGCCGCTTCTCGGATACTCGACAGCGGCCAGCCGGTCCCTCTTCTCCCTGCCTCCTACAGCGCCTCCTCCTCCTCCTCCTCCTCCTCCGGCGGCGGCGGCGGCAGCTGCTCCTCCGTCCTCGCCCGTGCCGTCGCCCGAGTCCAGGCTGCTGAAGTTCCACACCACGAGCGTCTGCAGCAGCAGAACCGTAAGCGCGACGATGAGAGCGGAGCGCGAGCGGCGAGCCGCGGACTTACGGGCGCACACGCCGGACACCATGATCCGGTACAGAGAGCCCCCCGGAGCGGCGCGCGAGGTAGAGAGCGGGGGAGCCGTGTGTCTGCCCGCGAGTAGAGGCTTTTAGAGAGAGAGAGAGCGAGAGAGAGAGAGAGAGAGAGAGAGAGAGAGAGAGAGAGAGAGAGAGAGAGAGAGAGAGAGAGAGAGAGAGAGACGCAGCGCTGCGCTGCGCCCTCGGGTGGTGACGCGTGCGCACTACAGCTTTAAAGGGCCCATATCCTACATCCCCACTTCATACCTACACACACACACACACACACACACACACACACACACACACAGATGTTTTGATTAGCTGTGTACCACATCTTATGACTTCACCATAAATGGGCGGGGCTAAACTTTCATAGAAGAACATGTGCCTCCATTTATTTACACTCACTGTCCACTGTATCAGCTCCACTGACCATACAGGACACTCTGTAGGTGTACAGGTCCAGACTATAGTCCATCTGTTTCTCTGTATACTGTATTACCCTGCTCTTCAATGGTCAGGACCCCCACAGGACCACCACAGAGCAGGTAGTGTGTGGGTGGTGGATCATTCTCAGCACTGCAGTGACACTGACGTGGTGGTGGTGTGTTAGTGTGTGTGGTGCTGGTGTGAGTGGATCAGACACAGCAGTGCTGCTGAACTAAGAATCCCCCAGAACAACAGGCGGTCACCGTGTAGCTGAGTGGACGGTCGCGGTTCCTGCTGGTCTTATGGATAATGTTAATCTAAAGTTTCCCAGCGGAAACTTCCTGAAGGAGCGTTGGATTTGGAAGATGACTCACACGCTTGTCTGCCAGCCACATTCGATTCCCTACACAGTGAAATTTAGTCACTTCCATAGCTCACATCAGTCTCTGTCCTTCTGTCTCTCTCTCTCTCTCTCTCTCTCTCTCTCTCTCCACACACGACATGTCTCCTGAGTGATCACATGAGAACCCCCAGAGCTGACAGAGTCCCCAGAGCATCATCTCCACCGTGGGTCTCCACGACTACAACGTCCACATTGACCAGCGTCTGTCTCTGATCGTGAACTCCATCTCCCACCTAAACAGGGAAGCTGTGGGTCGGCTCTGCTCTACATCACTCCCTCCTGGATGAATCAGACTGGGTCTAATAGATGTTCCGAGCTACTTTCCTGTGGGCTCTGCCTTTCTCTCCTCAACCGGGATCCACCTGAGGAGGATGGGTTCCCCTCTCGAGCCTGGTTCCACTCGAGGGTTCTTCCTCTTACTCTTAGGGAGTTCTTCCTCGCCACTGGTGCCTCTGGCTTGCTCGCGGAGGGGCTTGGACGTGGATTCCCTTTCCTACATCTGGACATGGATTGATTGATTGATTGATTGCTTGATTGATTGGTTGATTGATTGATTGATTGGCATTTTGTGTCCTAAACAAGGTGCGGGTCAGAAGTTTTGGGAATGCGTTTACAGGAATGATTTGGGTGACTACTGATAGGCTTGTTTGTCAGCATCACAGCCCCAGCCCTGAGCTACCCATTGCCGCAGTAAGGATGGGATGTTTCGGAATGTGAGGGACAGCATATCGTCGCTGTCCCATGAAAACCATGTCTCTCCATTTTTGTCCATTTTGACTTTTATGCATCATTTAAGAACAGCAGCTGCCGTTTACACTGTGTGACAATGGCATGATGAACGGACCAACAGAAATGGCCCAGAAGCTGATGGAAAGACGTCTGGTTCCATTGACTTACATTAAAACTGAGTGAGGTTTTTGGCCTCTCCTGTAAAGTTGCCGTTTTGGAGATACTCGTTTTTCTTTGGATAGTGACGATACATTCCTGGGATGCTTTCCAAAACCGTAAGTATGTGTTCCACAGTAGCGACTGTACAGGAATGTTTGATATGAAGGAAGCTGAAATCTCGGCACAGCCATCCTGGTGGGACAGTGTGAACCCCTCATTGCTCGCTGGCAGCTCAACGGAGTCCGGAGTTTGTGTATCCTGCGTCTGTTTGGTGTGCTGGTTGTGCACGTCCTCGGAATTGAAGCCTCCGCTTACCCGACAGGAACACTAGGGGACGAAGTTTGGAAGAAGTCCACGTCTATATGATGTGTCCTTGTCCTGGTGGAAACTACATGTAAGCCTGAGTGTCAGGTTTATGGTCAGTGGTCTCTAGTCTGCCCTCTAGTGGGAGTCTCTGGTAACATGCACAGCCTATAGCCAAGTCTATCCCGATATATAGCCCAACGGCCGGATGCCTCTAGCCTCACACGGAAGGATACGTCATTTCATTCAATCTCTTGAGAATATTTGAGTCGGTTTTCATGGCACCCAGCAGAAAGGCCACAAGGGGGCGCCGCCAAAAGAGGCTACAGTGCCTCGGAATTTGATTTCCCTTAATCCAACGTGGATCTTGTTGATGTTTTGAGTGTCTGAGGCTGAGCAGTCCTCTAATCCAGAAGAGTGGACCCTCGGGGTTGATCCTCTCCACGTGAATCTCGGGGAAGACGAGCTTTTTGTTAATGTAGCGCTTCACCTCCGGGCGAGAGGGAATGACGGATTTTCCAGCCATTGTGGTTTTCCCTCGTGAACCGGCCGCTGGATCGATGGTTGCTAATTGCTGGGATAAGACCATTGGAATCCGAAAGAAAGCGATGACCCTCAAACGAGCCTCAACTGGCCACAACCTACCGGTTCGCTTCCATTCACCAGAGACGACATCTCTCATCCCGCGCTCCGCCTGGCCCTGTGCGACAAGGAGACTTGGTTTCCATGGGAATAAACCCTGTGTCCTCTTCGCCAGAGCGAGAGAGAGGGGCTGCGTGCGGTCGTGCTAAGGCATATCAGGAGCGTGTGAGTAAGTGTCGGCACACACGGCCGCTCTGTTTGTCCACAGTGCTGCAGACGGCGGTGGTGTCACGCGAGCCCAGCATGGCCGCCGCCCCCCCGGTGCTGTAGTGCTCCATAATTCAGGGCCGGTGGGGGAAGCTTTGATGGATTAAAGAAGGAGGCTGTCTTCTCGTCTCTGCAGAGCAGGGCTGAAACATCAGTCTCGATAATTTGAAGAATGAGTTAACAGGTGTGTCTTTCAGTCAGGGACCAATAACAGGGAATGGAACTTGGTGGGTGGGGTTTGGGACATCGTGAGACATGTGACACAAGCAAGGACGGGTCTTATCGCTGGACCTGACTGACCCAACAGCCACCACTACAGACCTCCAGCGAGCAGTGGTGTCCTCCATGAGTCGTCCTGTTAGTGCAGCACCATCAGCAGACGGCTGCACCACGCAGGACTACATGCACACAGACCGTTACCACGACTGTCCTGAACACCACGTCACCGTCACCAAAGACTGCAGTGGTGTCGTACCAGACTGTCATGGAGTGACTCAGAATGGCAGCGGGTCATCTTCAGTGACGAGTCCCGCTTTAGTCTTGGTGGAGACGCCCAACGAATCCGTGTGTGGAGGCACCGTGGTCAGCACCAAGATGGACGGTTTGTCGTCACACGTCCAGAAGGCCTGGTGTCGCTCCACCTCCACCCCTACCACACCATCTGCAGGAACTGTGTGAGGATGTTAAAGCTGCATGGGATGGATTATCACAGGACACCATTAGGAACCTCTACAGCTCCATACCGAGACGTCTGGCGTGTTGGGTTAGCGAACACGTAAACTGGATGCGCTGGAATCTAAAACAGTGTGAACAGTGCGCCTCCAATGTCCCGCCTCCAAACTGAAATGAAGATTTTCATTGGTTGTGCCTCTGAGTCAGACCTGTCAGTGCTATGAGCTGTTCGGGGGGTGGGGTTTCTTTTGGCGGGGTGGCCAGCTTACATGGACCCAAAAAGAGGTGGGGATCAACCCAGTACTCCGAAAAAGCAGTGGGCCAAATGTCGTGGTTCCGTGTTTGGGTACTGTAGCTCAGTTAGGGAGAGCAGAAGGAACGTTTATGCCGTGAGGTTCTACGTTCTTTTAGGCAGGGATGGAAGTCTAGAATATGGGTGGAGGAGTGGAGCCTAGGTGAAAAAGGAGGGGCTTAGAAAGGTGGAGGACGTGTTCAGCTTCCGTCTGAAGAGTGGATGGTTCTGCCTCGGGAACAAAACGCCTCCGACCAGTTTGACATGGTGGTACCTACCCGCCACGCTGGCCGGCCCACCCTTTCACAAGCCCACCAGATAACGCGTTCTCCCTATCCCACCGCTACAGCCCTGCACACAGCTAGCATGAGTACAGAGGAGTCAACGCTGCAGTGGACAGGCCCAAGAATTCGGGCCCTGGGGCGCATGTTCTCTCCACACGGCTCTCCTGCAAAGAGCACAAAGACGAGGAGTCGCTGGCTCTTTGTTCCCCAGCCCTCCCTCCTTCCCTTCATCTGTTCCAGAGAGACGGAACATTCCCTCTCTCACAGACCTCCCTCTCCTTTCCAGTTCGCCGCAGATCTGATCAAGCAGGCTCGGCCGAAGAGCCCGTGGAACCCATTCCATCGTTCTCTTGTCGAGCACCAGCCTCCGTGGCCCTCGGCACTCACAGACCCCAGAACCATCCCGATGGGCTCCTGTAGTGTGAAGAGCGAACCCACAGACCACTGAAGCTCAGCGTGAAGGTGGTGTTGAGGTTCTGGAGTCTGGGGTGGTCAGTCCGTTGCTCTGAGAACACCAGCAGCTTCTTTGTTGGATGTGTGGGTCTCCTCTTCTCAGTGAGGAGCTTCGTAAACAGCTACACCTCCTTTCAGACCTCCATAGTGTTGAGGAGTCTTCTCACAGTGGGAGAAGGGTGGAGAGGGGCACCTGTGGATGTTCAGATGATGTTCGAGGGAAGGTTGTTGGTGGTCTTCCAGGTGGTTGTTGGGGGTCTATGCAGTTCAGTTATTATTATAATGCCTGGGGTCTGTAACTACTACGCCATTTAAGGTGGAACTGGAGAATGCAGTCAAGAGGCTGGTGAATTATAAGATGAACATCAGAGCCCGAATGTAGCTGCTCTACCATTTAAGGTGGAACCGCAATATTGAATCAAGAAGCTAAACTAAATCTCAGCACTTGAATGTAACTGCTCTACCATTTAAGGTGGAACCGCAATATTGAATCAAGAAGCTAAACTAAATCTCAGCACTTGAATGTAACTGCTCTACCATTTAAGGTGGAACAGCAATATTAAATCAAGAAGCTAAGCTAAATCTCAGCACCTGAATGTAACTGCTCTACCATTTAAGGTGGAACAGCAATATTAAATCAAGAAGCTAAGCTAAATCTCAGCACCTGAATGTAGCTGCTCTACCATTTAAGGTGGAACAGCAATATTGAATCAAGAAGCTAAGCTGAATCTCAGCACCTGAATGTAACTGCTCTACGATTTAAGGTGGAACCGCAATATTGAATCAAGAAGCTAAGCTGAATCTCAGCACCTGAATGTAACTGCTCTACGATTTAAGGTGGAACAGCAATATTGAATCAAGAAGCTAAGCTGAATCTCAGCACCTGAATGTAACTGCTCTACCATTTAAGGTGGAACAGCAATATTGAATCAAGAAGCTAAGCTAAATCTCAGCACCTGAATGTAACTGCTCTACCATTTAAGGTGGAACAGCAATATTAAATCAAGAAGCTAAGCTGAATGTCAGCACCTGAATGTAGCTGCTCTACCATTTAAGGTGGAACAGCAATATTGAATCAAGAAGCTAAGCTAAATCTCAGCACCTGAATGTAGCTGCTCTACCATTTAAGGTGGAACAGCAATATTGAATCAAGAAGCTAAGCTAAATCTCAGCACCTGAATGTAACTGCTCTACCATTTAAGGTGGAACAGCAATATTGAATCAAGAAGCTAAGCTAAATCTCAGCACCTGAATGTAGCTGCTCTACCATTTAAGGTGGAACAGCAATATTGAATCAAGAAGCTAAGCTAAATCTTAGCACCCGAATGTAGCTGCTCTACCATTTAAGGTGGAACAGCAATATTGAATCAAGAAGCTAAGCTGAATCTCAGCACCCGAATGTAACTGCTCTACCATTTAAGGTGGAACAGCAATATTAAATCAAGAAGCTAAGCTGAATCTCAGCACCTGAATGTAACTGCTCTATCATTTAAGGTGGAACAGCAATATTAAATCAAGAAGCTAAGCTAAATCTCAGCACTTGAATGTAACTGCTCTACCATTTAAGGTGGAACAGCAATATTGAATCAAGAAGCTAAGCTAAATCTTAGCACCGAATGTAACTGCTCTACCATTTAAGGTGGAACTGCAATATTAATCCAAGAAGCTAAGCTGAATCTCAGCACTTGAATGTAACTGCTCTACCATTTAAGGTGGAACAGCAATATTAAATCAAGAAGCTAAGCTGAATCTCAGCACTTGAATGTAACTGCTCTACCATTTAAGGTGGAACAGCAATATTAAATCAAGAAGCTAAGCTGAATCTCAGCACCCGAATGTAACTGCTCTACCATTTAAGGTGGAACAGCAATATTGAATCAAGAAGCTAAGCTAAATCTCAGCACCTGAATGTAACTGCTCTACCATTTAAGGTGGAACAGCAATATTGAATCAAGAAGCTAAGCTAAACCTTAGCACCTGAATGTAACTGCTCTACCATTTAAGGTGGAACAGCAATATTAAATCAAGAAGCTAAGCTGAATGTCAGCACCTGAATGTAACTGCTCTACCATTTAAGGTGGAACTGCAATATTGAATCAAGAAGCTAAGCTGAATCTCAGCACCTGAATGTAACTGCTCTACCATTTAAGGTGGAACAGCAATATTGAATCAAGAAGCTAAGCTAAATCTCAGCACCTGAATGTAGCTGCTCTACCATTTAAGGTGGAACAGCAATATTGAATCAAGAAGCTAAGCTGAATCTCAGCACCCGAATGTAGCTGCTCTACCATTTAAGGTGGAACAGCAATATTAAATCATGAAGCTAAGCTGAATCTCAGCACCTGAATGTAGCTGCTCTACCATTTAAGGTGGAACAGCAATATTAAATCATGAAGCTAAGCTGAATCTCAGCACCTGAATGTAACTGCTCTATCATTTAAGGTGGAACAGCAATATTAAATCAAGAAGCTAAGCTAAATCTCAGCACTTGAATGTAACTGCTCTACCATTTAAGGTGGAACAGCAATATTGAATCAAGAAGCTAAGCTAAATCTCAGCACCTGAATGTAACTGCTCTACCATTTAAGGTGGAATAGGAAAATCTGAAGAAGAACCTGAATGCCAGCACCAGAATGTAAGGTAGAAAGGGAACATTTGAAACGAAGCTGGCAAAGTTGAATGCCAGCACCAGAACTGAAAATGCTGTTCCATTTAAGGTGGAACAGGAAAATTCAAATAATGAGCTTCTGTGTAAGCTGCCAGCCTGGAAACTCCTCCCATGCCCACCAGCCTCTGCTACTTCAACCCACCGTGACGCTCCTCACACACAGGAGTGCAAGAGAAGAAGCGCTCTTGGCTGATTGTATCATGGTCAAAGGTGGAGCAATATTGAATCAAGAATGCTCCTGGAGATTCAGCTCCTGCAGAGTGGCTACCTTACTTCAGCACATCTGGCTCTGATACTGCTGAAGCCCAGCCAGATGCAGCAGCTGGTCCGGGCACCGCTGTGCTAAATGATTCGGCAGTTCATCTCGTCTCCAGGAACTCTCCATCTTTCCATAACCCTCCACTAAAACAGCCACTTGAAGGCCCTCATCAAACATCAGGACTTCTGCGGTGTTGACTCACGCAGCCCTGTGATTCCGTACGCCGCTTTCGCCAGTGAGCTTCGTCAAGCAGGCCTGATGTGGGCTGCTGCATGAGTCATCGTGGTGGAGGGGTCAGGGACTTTAGCATGTAAGGGAGAGGAGCTCTGACACACTTTAGCTCCTGTGGAACTCGAGCAGATCCTACAGCCAGTTTCGCCAGAGGGAGATCTCTGACTGTGCATGGCCTTATACAGCTGGGATCGGGGTCAGTGGCCACCACTCCATCACAGGACAGACACACAGACATACACACACCCACTCACACCTAGAGATTAGGTTTATAGTGTTAGTGAGGTTAGGGTTAGGTTTAGGATTAGGTTTATAGTGTTACCAAGGTTAGGGTTAGGTTTAGGATTAGGTTTATAGTGTTACTGAGGTTAGGGTTAGGTTTAGGATTAGGTTTATAGTGTTACCAAGGTTAGGGTTAGGTTTGGGATTAGGTTTACAGTGTTAGTGAGGTTAGGGTTAGGTTTAGGATTAGGTTTATAGTGTTACTGAGGTTACAGTTAGGTTTGGGATTAGGTTTATAGTGTTACTGAGGTTAGGGTTAGGTTTGGGATTAGGTTTATAGTGTTACTGAGGTTAGGGTTAGGTTTGGGATTAGGTTTATAGTGTTACTGAGGTTAGGGTTAGGTTTGGGATTAGGTTTATAGTGTTACTGAGGTTAGGGTTAGGTTTGGGATTAGGTTTATAGTGTTACTGAGGTTAGGTTTAGGTTTGGGATTAGGTTTATAGTGTTACTGAGGTTAGGGTTAGGTTTGGGATTAGGTTTATAGTGTTACTGAGGTTAGGTTTGGGATTGGGATTAGGTTAGGGTTAGGGTTAGGGTTAGGGTTTAGGTTTAGGTTTAGGTTTAGGATTAGGTTTATAGTGTTACTGAGGTTACAGTTAGGTTTGGGATTAGGTTTATAGTGTTAAAGAGGTTAGGGTTAGGTTTGGGATTAGGTTTATAGTGTTACCGAGGTTAGGTTTAGGTTTGGGATTAGGTTTATAGTGTTACAGAGGTTACAGTTAGGTTTGGGATTAGGTTTATAGTGTTACCGAGGTTAGGTTTGGGATTGGGATTAGGTTTATTGTGTTACTGAGGTTAGGATTAGGTTTGGGATTAGGTTTATAGTGTTACAGAGGTTAGGGTTAGGTTTGGTATTAGGTTTATAGTGTTAGTGAGGTTAGGGTTAGGTTTAGGATTAGGTTTATAGTGTTACTGAGGTTAGGTTTAGGTTTGGGATTAGGTTTATAGTGTTACAGAGGTTACGGTTAGGTTTGGGATTAGGTTTATAGTGTTACCGAGGTTAGGGTTAGGTTTAGGATTAGGTTTATAGTGTTACCGAGGTTAGGGTTAGGTTTAGGATTAGCTTTATAGTGTTACTAAGGTTTCGGTTAGGTTTGGGATTAAGTTTATAGTGTTACTGAGGTTAGGTTTACTGGGTGCATTGGGTTAGGTGGGTATTAGGTTTATAGTTTACTGAGGTTAGGGGATTAGGTTTGGGATTAGGTTATAGTGTTTACCGATAGTTAGGGTTAGGTTTAAGGTTTATAGTGTTAGTGAAGTTAGGGTTAGGTTTGGGATTAGGTTTATAGTGTTACCGAGGTTTGGGTTAGGTTTGGGATTGGGATTAGGTTTATAGTGTTACTGAGGTTAGGGTTAGGTTTGGGATTAGGTTTATAGTGTTACTGAGGTTAGGTTTAGGTTTGGGATTAGGTTTATAGTGTTACTGAGGTTAGGGTTAGGTTTGGGATTAGGTTTATAGTGTTACTGAGGTTAGGTTTAGGTTTGGGATTAGGTTTATAGTGTTACTGAGGTTAGGTTTGGGATTAGGTTTATAGTGTTATTGAGGTTTGGGTTAGGTTTAAGGTTTTTAGTGTTACTGAGGTTAGGGTTAGGTTTGGGATTAGGTTTATAGTGTTACTGAAGGTTAGGGTTTAGTCGGGAGGTTTATACTGTTACTGGGTTAGGTTATTTTGGGAGGGTTATAGTGTTACTGAGGTTAGGGTTAGGTTTGGGATTAGGTTTATAGTGTTACTGAGGTTAGGGTTAGGTTTGGGATTAGGTTTATAGTGTTACTGAGGTTAGGTTTGGGATTAGGTTTATAGTGTTACTGAGGTTAGGTTTGGGATTGGGATTAGGTTTATAGTGTTACTGAGGTTAGGTTTGGGATTGGGATTAGGTTTATCGTGTTAGTGAGGTTAGGATTAGGTTTGGGATTAGGTTTATAGTGTTACTGAGGTTAGGGTTAGGTTTGGGATTAGGTTTATAGTGTTACTGAGGTTAGGGTTAGGTTTGGGATTAGGTTTATAGTGTTACTGAGGTTAGGGTTAGGTTTGGGATTAGGTTTATAGTGTTACTGAGGTTAGGGTTAGGTTTGGGATTAGGTTTATTGTGTTACTGAGGTTAGGGTTAGGTTTGGGATTAGGTTTATAGTGTTAGTGAGGTTAGGGTTAGGTTTGGGATTAGGTTTATAGTGTTACTGAGGTTGGGTTTAGGTTTGGGATTAGATTTATTGTGTTACTGAGGTTAGGGTTAGGATTGGGATTAGGTTTATAGTGTTACCAAGTTTAGGTTTAGGTTTGGGATTAGGGTGTTAAGTGGCATGTTAGGGTTAGGGATTGACGTTGGAGCTAGTAGTCAAGGGTTTTCTACACGTGTTACCATAGAACGGAGGATTGGGTTAGGCCTATAGGTTTGGGGATTGGGATTAGCTAAGGTGTATAGGTGTTAACTGATGGACTTTAGGGCTTAGGTTTGGTGTGTAATAGCGATATTATATAGGTTGTTACTAAACAGGGAGGTTAGGTCTTTATTAGAGTGGGGATTGACGGTTGGTTGATTTAGGTTTATAGGTTACTGAGGTTTTAGGGTTGGGATATGGTGTTATAAGAGGTATTATAGTGTTTACTAAGCTAAGTGTGTATAAAGGTTTGGGGCATTGGGAATATACATTTAGGGTTTATAGGTATGTTTACTGCTAGAGGTTAGTGTTTGGGATTGGGATTAGGTTTTAGCGTTATCGATATGTTAACAGGTAGTGAGGTATAGGATTAGGTTTGGTGATTAGGTTATATAGTAGCTACGTATGTAGGTGAGGAATTAGAGGTGTGAGGTTTGCAGGGATTAGGTTTTATGTAGTTGTTTATACTAGCATATGGAGGAAACAGGTGGTATAGGTGGTTTAGTGTTTGGGAGATATGTAGGTTTTATAGTTCGGTTACTTGATGGTGCATAGGTTATAGGTGTTGGGATTAGGTTTTAGTAGTTATAGGTCTATGATGAAATGTTTTTTATACAAGGGTAGGTTTGGAAGATTAGGTTATAGTGATTGTGATTACCGAGGTTCAAGGTGAGGTTTGGGTAATTTAGGGTTTCGGATTGGATTAGGTTGTTAGTAGTGTCTACTGTAGGCTTATTAGATACCTTTAACAGGAGGCGATTAGGCTTTGGGAGTAGGGTTTATAGGTAGTGTTACTGAGGTTTTGGGTTAGGTTTAGGGATTAGGTTTATAGGTGTTAGTTGAGGTGTTTTGGGTTAGGGGTTGGATTAGGGGGGCTCGGTTATTATAGTGGGTATCGCTGAGGTTTTTGGGGTTACCAGGTTATGGGCATTAGGTTATATGTGCTTACTGAGGTTCGTGTTATTAGATATTTAACATTGGGGTAGGTATGTTAGTGTATTTGGGAGTTCCGGTTAGGTTTGCGGCTAAGGTGCATTAGGTTAAACTGCGTTCGGGTTGTAGTTAACAGCGATGGGATTAGGGTGAGTATAGTTTGTGAGGTGCAGGTTAGGTTGCTGGGAAGTAGGTTGACTGAGGTGTTTAACGGCATTTATGAAGGTATTTTTAACACTCGGTAGGTTTCTATAGTGTGCGTACTGAGGTTATAAGGTTAGGTTGGGCTGGATTAGAGTTTATTGTGTGACCTGAGGTTACTGTTACGTGTGGTTATAGATTTATAGTGTTAGTGAAGCTAGTTGTTAAGGTTTGGGATTAGGTTTATTAGTTAGCGATAGTGTACTGAGGTTGTGATGAGGCTAGCGGTATAGGTTTGGGTAATTAGGCGTTATGTTAGGTAGTGTTTACTATAGCAAGGTTCAGGGTCCGTATAGGTTCTGCGGATTTTAGGTTGTGCCATCCTGTGTCTTACCTGATGGTTAAGGGTTATAGGTTCCCCGGGATTGATTAGGTTTAGCTAGTGAGTTAGTGAGGTCTTATAGGTTTAGCGTGTGTAGGATTACTGGTTATAGACTTATTATAATTATCGTATGAAAGAGCGTTTACGATGAGGTAGTTATAGGTTTAGGACGTGTTTAGGGATTTGATTGTGTTACTCGAGTGTTTAGGGTAGGGTTGTGGGTAGCGTTCCTATAGGTGTAGACTGACTGGTGATTAGATGTATTAACCCAGGTATAGGTACTAGTCAGTGGGTAGGCTTTCGGGAGTTACGTTTTCATTAGTGATTTAATGGCGGAGTTAGGGTCTAGCCCGTCGTGTTCCCCATCACGGTTTATGGGGCTATTAATATCAAGGTAGGTTATAGCTGACGCTACCTGAGTCTCTTAGGCTCCGTTAGAGTTTGGGATGTATCCCCGGTTTAGAGTCAGTAGTAGTTGAGGTCGGTTAGGGATTAGGATTTGGGGACTTTAGGTCCGAGTAGTGTGGTACCGGAGTTAGCGATTACGGGTTGGGATTAGCGGTTAAAATATAGTGCTTTAGTGAAGGTTCAGTCATAGGGTCTAGGTGTCTGGCGATTATGAGCGGCTTACCATAGTCCCGTTAATCGGGATCTTAAGGGGTCGTAGGTTTGGGGATCACTTAGGTTTTGTTATCCCTTCTATAGTGTTATGAGCTCTGACGCGGTTCCTAGGTTTAGTGTTCTTCATACTGTTTGTTACTCCGAGTGGTGTAGGTGTGAGGTGTTGCGGAGGATTAGGTTTGTAAGATGGATTATCGTATACAGTGCCCTGAGTGCCATGACGTATGCTGTAGGGTCACTATAGTTTGGGGTACTTAGGGTCTTAATAGTGTTACCATCCCGAGGTCGCATAGCGGTTAGGTTTCCGCCCTCCTTAGGAATTGGTTTATAGTGTTATCTCCGAGGCTCCAGGTGTCTGTTACCTAAGGTTTAGGATTAATGCTTCCACTCTATATGTTATACTACGCATACAGGTGTTCGCGTCCTTACCGGGTTCAGTGGCGATTAAGTACTTCGGTTATAGCGCGTGACTGTGAGGGTACCATGAGGTGTTGAGATTGGTGATTAGAGTCTTATTGTGTTACTCGACGCGTAGGTGTTACGGTTTGGGGTGCTAATTAGGTTTATAGGGTTAAAGAGTCTAGGTATTTAGCGTTTGGGATTAGGGTTTATAGTGTTACGTGAGGGTTACATTAGGTTTGGGATTACTATTTCAACAGCGTCGGTTATAGTGTTACTGAGGTTAGGTTAGTTTAGGGCATTAGTCGGTTCTATTAGACGTCTATACTGTTACAGAGGTCTACGAGTTTAGGTTGGGATTAGGTTAATGTGTACTGAAGTTAGGTGTTGCTATAGTAGCGTTTGGATTATGGTTTTATAAGTGATTCTCTACTGAGGTCTAGGTTTGGGATATCTATGGTTTATGTAGTGTCATTGTAGGTTTGGGTTTGTAGGTTTTATAGGGGACCTTGATCGTATAAAATTCTCTCCAAGCTGGTTTGAAGTCGAAGCCCGTATCTGTTTCTAATGCAGCAGCTCAGGTGGTTGGCTCAGAGGACAACAGTGAGCTCAGTAGTGTCCATATAAAGCGAACAATGGACGGCTAAAGACAAAACAAACCTACAGAAAAACAGGACGAAGAGCTGGAGAGGAAGAGGAAACGCCGAGAGCACCGCAGAGGATAATGAGTAACAGCACACAGGCATGAGGAGGAAGACACGGACTGTGTGTATATATTTATATATCACACGGATCAAAACCCGGAAACAGTGATCACACAAACAACACGCACAGGTAACCAAGATGAAAAAGGGGGAGGAGCCAGAAAAACAGAAACATGACCTCGCGGTGGGGGGACGGGCTCAATCCATTTTTGGAATGGACTTGTTGGTTTGTGTATCGACTGATATCAGCAAATTATTAAATTAGGCACTCTGAATTTCTACAGTTCATTAACACTAGGAGATATCACTGATATGCACAGCATACTCACGTATCTGTTTAAACAGAAAACTATTAATTTAGTCACATATAATTATATATAATAATCTAATCATGTAAACTCTGACACTATGCATACTATGAGGTTAGGATTAGCTTTGGGATTGGGGTTATGGGGTAACTGAGGTTATGGTTAGGTTTAGAGGCAAGGATATACTAGGTTATACGCTAGGGTAACTAAAGTTTAGGGAAGGCTTGTGGGTATAGTGAGACTGAGTCAAATACTAGCCGGGTAACTGGCTTTAAAGAACACATTAACGCGAACATATTAGTGTAGCCATTAGATCGTTTGCTGATAGAATGCAATCCCAGTCTGCGTTTAGTATCCTCGC